>BCHT01000004.1:525232-936639 GCA_001599695.1 Phaeotremella skinneri
TGCAACTTGACCTCATTCAAAGGGAATGTCATGTTCGGAAGGCAAGTGTGCCAGTGTGAAAAGAGGTGAAGAAGGCGCTGCACAGCAATGGAAATGGACTCGTAAAGTGCAACGTGTCCCCATTCAAATGGGGTGTCGTGTTTGGAAGGCAAGTGTGCAATTTGAGAAGACGAGAAGAAGGCGCTGCAGTGATGGAAATGGACTATATAACGCTACTCGTTGGGTAGATTATTCCTGCTCTGTCTCTCAACATCTTTCACACCATACAGACCAAACAGATACTTATCACCGCATCACCAACTCCCATCTTGACAGATAGCACTTCAGCAGATAATGTCTAAACCCAATACCATTCCCAATACCCCACTCACTACCATCAATCCGAAGCTGGCGAAAGTCTTTGATGCCAAATTGATACATTCACACAAAGTTACAAAGTCTATAAATGAAAACGATTCCTTGGGATTGCGCTCGAGAAGAAAAGATTGCCTTCTCATCTCCAATCTTGGGAGTTCCGAACGCAAGACAGATGATTTCCAATTTCACTACACTATGTGTGGTATTTATGTCTTGCCCGCTAAAGACAACACGATGGGAACAGACCGTACAGTTCAGTTTTATAAGCTAGTGCCGACTGATTCCAAAGACACCTATACGTTCCACTGCTCCGATCCTTTCCAAGCGACAATATCTCCAGTCGTTACCAGAGAAATGGCTCCAGCAGGTATAGTGCCAACGAAGAATTATTTCTCCCTGACAATCCCCCAGTCGGGCGAGACAGTGTCATTTTCTGGTGCAGTGCGACTTCGTGCTGGCTTGGTTAAGGGAAGCAGTAAAATAAGGGGAATCCAATGGATATATGATGAATTAGGCTCAGAGGAATTGGAAAGGTCAGGCTTTGACCTTTCAGAGGAATTGGGAAAGTCAGGCTTTTACCTTTCACGCCGGCAATACATTGGTGAAGTAACTTTTAGAGAGACATTCAGCTTCACAAATCGAGAGCCTTCTGTTACGACTGAAGACCAAGCAGAGATGCCTTGATATCAGTGGACGGCGAGAGTAGACGTAGTCGAACAAGTACGTGGGTGGACGGCGACAAGAGATGACTAAGTCTGAGCGAAGAGCGAGGCTGTCAAGGCGGGGTCGGGTTGTACTAGGCGAGACTAGTATCTACTTGGGGTTACCGTACTAAGTCAACGTGGGAAAGGACTTAGCTACAAAGGTCGTCGGTGCTTAGTACTGTTAAGTCCAGGCCAAGAGCGGTAGTGACTAGTGACTAGAGCTGGGTGGACGAGAGCTGGGTGGACGAGAGATACACGTCTCGGTTAGTAGATTGTAGCTGCTTGCCATTACCTGCCTAGTGCAACCCGAGTCCCGCCTTGACATTCTGCCACAACATTCTGCCACAACAAAGTCAAAATCAATTCAACGCGTTCACTACACCTTTCTAAGACTCCCTCCCTTCTTATTACTCTTATTACTCTTATTACTCTTATTACTCTTATTACTCTTGCAACTTGCCCTCATGCAATGATCAGTGAGATCATGTGCCAGTACAAGACTTCACTTCGATCATGACCCATCCCACGCTTCCATCTCTAACCCAGCAGCTCATTATATCCCTCCGACCAGAGCTAGCCACTGAACCGTCGAATATCCTCACACAGAAACGGGATCATGTCCTTCGTGAGATCCGCTTAGATACTCATGGCGGCCAACGCAAGGTCTGGGAAGATGTGAATGGAGCACTATCCGGGTAAATACTCCATACATCAAAAGAGAAGAGCACTAGACTTATTGGACTCCATGATGTAGGTTGGCACGGTCAGCTCAAATTCGGGTCCAGCATGATCTTGCTGAGGGATTGGAAAAGGCTGTCAAGATGTTGGACGAGCACCGGCGACGTGGGGAATCGGGTTGGGAAGGAGATATGTTTCTCAAAGTGAGTCGTACGACTCTTGATGATTGTCTGCCCTTGGTAAAGCTGGATCGACAGAGTCATGTCAAGGAGACCGTTGCGAATTACGCTGGGGATTGTGCTGACGATATATTAGATGTCCAATCTTCCTCAACACATACAACTCCTTGTGCGCTGCCGCCCTGTTTGTGATCCTATTGCTGAAACTGACTGATACCTCAAAGCTCAACCTCGCCGATCGTCCTGCCCCTTCGACGAATGCTTTCGCATACGAGTATCTGCACCGCATTGCCACTTCAGGCCCAACAGCCGATCAGCTCCTGTACCAAGAGATCATGAGTTCAGAACCATTCGATGGCGATCACTGGGGTACAGGGTATGACGAAGAAGTCAAAGAGGGATGGACGGACAGTGATCTTTCCGAGCCCGATTCATCCACGGAAGATGAGATCCTCACGCCCAGTAGCAGGAAAGTGCACCCTACCGCTAGTCGGATGATGGGTTCGGGTGATAGCGCTGCGGTCGGCAGTCGAGCTGTAGAGGACGACATAAGAACGTTGCATGCCCAGGAAAAGCTGAGAGAGTTGGCGAAGAACGCTTATTGGCGAACTGGCGGTGTGGAGGTGGATTCACGACGACATGGACTACGTGGATGGAAAGCATTATCATCAGGTAGGAAGGATTTTTGGTCTTGGTGACTTCGCTGATGCTAAGCCTTCAGGGACGAGTATCAGCGCGCTATCAGATACCGGCAGACTTTTGACAGATGGTGTCAAAAAGGTAATTGTGTGGTCCTTATTTTCATGACTACCACTGACCGTTCATAGGTCATCACAGCTCAGCAACTACAACGCGAGCTCCTTTTTGCTTTGTCCGGTCGACGAGGCCTATTTTACTACATGATCAATGGCGAATGCCGCGTGAGTGACCTGCCGTCCTGATATGTCAAACAGCTCCTGACACAACCCAGGTCCGACCTGAACATCCTGGCGTCCGGCATTACACATCCATCTCTCTGAGTGATATTTTGGAGACTATTCGAACCCGCTCTGAACAAGCATATATCATTCGATCTTTTGTTGAGGAAACGCTCTGTCCAAGCACGACTGTCCCCATCATCGGGACATCACGAGTGGCTCAACTGCCGTTCAAATCGTCATTGACCAAGCAAGCATTTGCCGAAGCGTGTCGCTCGTACTTGGAAATATTCGACAACTGGGTTGCGGGATTGGAATCCTCCTTCACCCTCGGGGCTGATGCCTCAAACTCCTCGATGTTTATTCCTGGAGTCTCAGCAGCTACGACACCTTTACTCCTTCGCCACGAGCTGGATGCCAAATTTGGAGACATGATCGGATTGCTTTCCGGATTTTTGACACACGCTAATAACCCCACCATCCTTCTCAACACAATTTACTCCACCATCGTCTCACTTCAGAGCGCACATACGAAATTCGGGATCCTTGAAATTATGCTAAAAATCTTCGTCAAGACGGCGGCACCCCTCTGGTCGATGATAGGAGACTGGCTGTTACGAGGCATGCCCATCCCTGCTTCTCTGGCCGCCTCTACTGAGGACTACACCTCACTTTCGTCGTTATCTGATGAGGAGCGTGCGCTCAATCCGGAGTTCTTCATTAAGCGCGATCGAGACGTTTCGTGGGCTGATGAAGACTTTTGGGAGGCTGGTTTCGTTGATGACGAAGCCGGATGGCCGCTATGGCTTGAAGCCGACGGATTGAGAACGGCGGTGATGGAAGGTGGTAAAGCTAAAGGGCTGCTGAAAAGCCTGAAGGGAGTGCCTGTCGATGATGTCAACGTCTGGCAAAATCTGCATGAAGTTTTGCAGATTAATGCAGACGGTGATGCCGTCGACATCCACGACAAGTCAGCAAACTCACGGCAGCACGGAGCGACGAGTCCTACTCAGCAGATCCTGCAAATCCCAGATATCGCCCAAAGAATTGCCGATTACATCTCCCCGATCTCGCGGATCTCGCAATTACAGCTAAGACGCGTATTCGAGGAGGATTGTGGCTTACAACAACATCTCAATGCTATCGAGGGCGTGATGTACATGAAGGGATTTGAGGTGATGGATGACTGGGTTGAATGGCTTTTCACTCAGGTGAGTATAGCTACCCCGGCACCAATTTTCACGAATACCACTGACTTTGATTCAGATCCAAAGCCGCAAACCGTGGGCTGATTTTCAGCTACTCACAAGCACTTTTCGAGATACTGTCGACGGGTCTGAGGCTCACTGGATGAACCCATCAGCCGTTAGAGTCAGAACGACTCGTCGTGTAGGAACCTCTAGCGATATTGCAATGTTGTCCGCAATCAAAATGGATTATCAGGTAAGCTTCCTTTGAGATCTTTCGATCGTTATTTACCAAGGGCTGATGTGTGACCTTAGGTGCCGTTCCCATTGTCGCAACTATTTTCTCCGACAACCATCGACCTTCGTAGCCATGTCTTCACATTCCTATTACAAATCCAACGAGCACGCAAGCTGTTGATTAGTACCAAGCTACTTGACGCTGATAATGGTGGCAAACTTGGCGGAGCATCAGATGATGTGAGGTCTATTTGGCGGCTCCGGCATCGGTTAGTCTGGGTGATCGAGTACGTTTTTCCGCTCTAACATGATCTCCCTAGGCTGATGTGTTATCTGATAGCGCTGTTTGGGTTTGGATAACTGAACGAGTGATTGAGCTTGAGACTAAAGTTTATCGAAGCAAACTCGAAAAGTTATCCTCCTTCCGGGAGATGATCAGTCTTGAACTTGAGCAGTGAGATTATCTGCTTGGATTATCAATACATGTGTCGGCTGACAATGGATCAGCACGAGACATATACGCGACTTCTGCTTTCTGCACGATAAGGTGAATGCATTGCTATTGATTGAATACATTGTAGCTGATTCAGCTTCACGTGGAGTAGACATCGACCCTCTACACTGCATTCATGTCGATCCTCAAAATGACAACAACCCTCGCCGAATGTTACACCTCCTTCATCTCCACTTCCCACGCTGAAAGTCTCCATGGCAAGCCAGCCCACGCCGCTGCCATCACTCAATCTCCGTCGCGTCCCCGACGACCTCGTCGTCTTCGTCGTCGCCGAGCACAGGACACAGACACGTCAGATGAAGAGACGGAGGGCGAGGACCAACTTGAGGCCGGGGCCGAACTGAGTTTATACGATATGATAATTCGGGAAGGAGCGGCTAATAGGTCAGACGACTTCCAGGACGTGGAGTTACATGATCAGTTGCGACAGCTGGGTCAGAAGCTGGACAGTGACGTGAGGATTTTGAAAATCGAGGTGGAGGGGCTAGCCGGTGAAGCGGGGGAGTATGGGAGTGAGGGGAATGGAATCAGAGCGACGTGGGGAATGCTGGCTTTCGCGTTGGATTCAGAAGGTTGGAAGTGGTCAGTGGGTGTATGAGCAGGCTCCATCAGGCGCGTGTCTAGCGTTACGTAGAGAGGCACATCAGGCGAAATGGTAAACTATAATAAATGGCATCATTGTTGAAGAGACAAGTCGGGCGGAGGGGGATGTGTATGGGTCAAATTCGATATGATGTATCTACAATGTAAGTCGGTCAAGCTGGTCGAAATTGGTTAGTTTCTTCACCTGGAACGCAGATCGACTTACGAGCTCGTTCAACCCAAGGTCATGACCGAGACCCAGACTTAGATTATCGTCGTCTCCACCGGGACCCAGAAGGCTCCGCCTAAGGATCCCACCGGTCTGTCCGGGCTGATTATTGTCGTCAGTCGACACCTATCGAAGACTCTGTCAACTCACGATGACGGCCTCTAAGAGAGTCCGGTCAGATCCATATCGATCTGCACCATTGAAGGTAGAGACACCGACGTTGGCCTGTAGCCATCCATCAGTCCTTGGGTTTCGAGTGCCGTTGAGCAAGGGGGACTCACAAAAGTGTCGTCGAGGAGATCACCATCAGACCCGCCTAGCAGACGGCCATTACCGATCCCTAGTAGTCCATCCCTCCTGAGTATCCCATCATCCAGTAGACCATCCGAAGAGCCACCTCCCAATAGCCCGCCGAGACCTCCATAGCCCTCATCACCTAATAATCCCCCTTCACCCCCCAACAATCCCCGCTTGGTTCTCACGGCCCGACGGTAATCGGCAGTCTCATCAATTTCTGCATCCTCGTCATCGTCTCCTGAATCGGAATCGGAATCAGAATCCGAGTCAGAATCGTCATCGGAATCAGACTGTGTTTGTTGTCAGTTTTGACTGATGGGGTGAGGACGAACACTGACTGACCTCGTCTGGTGAGTTGGAGTCATCTTGGTAGGACCCGTCGTCGTCGTCATCTCGCGAATGAACTGGAGAGGGGGTGAAGTTGTATAGCGCTGGTCGTTCCTGCTTGAAAGATTTGAGTATTGATCATTACGAGAGGTAGGAAATCAGTGGAGGACTCACATAACGATTTCCACCCAAATCGAGATCATCCTGAAAGTTTATTAGCATGATATCTTGAGTCAGTTGGCGGGATCACTCACAACAATCCCATCGACGGGGCTGAGGGTTGCTCCGTTATCCCCCACGAGTCCGTCGATGAACTCGCCGCCCAGAAGACCCCTCTCCTTCGAGGTTTCTGCCCGAGACTGTCTCGGCCGTAACTTTCAGCAAAGTGATCCTGCAAGTTTAAACTGAACTCCTCACCTCTGCAGGAATAGCTCTCAAACCCAATCCCAGGGAGGAGAGGGTACCTCCTAAGACTTCAGACTCAGAGTTCCCTCCAGGAACAGACGACAAGTAGGTATCTTCAATGGGGATGTCCTAGAAGGATACGTCATGAGCTGTGTCGACAGGTTTGGGGGCTTGGAGACCTAGCAGTAAGCTTACTGTCAGAAGACCGCCAAGGCCATTTCCTTGAGTAGGAGTACGATAACCGTTTCCATCGAGTCCGAGAAGACGTTTATTGATTGATACCTCAGTCTAGTTGGCATTTTAGCATTTTTCAAGAGTTATACGTTAGGTCAATGAACCAACTCACGAGAACGCAAATTGTGTCCTGAAGCACACCTTCCCGCCCATCGACCCAGCAAGGGGGATAGGTCCCATAGTACCCATTATGAGCGTAGAATCGTTCAGCGAGCTCGTGTGACACCTTACGGAAGGGATTAGTTAATTGGATCTTTCTGATATCAAGGCTGGGAGGCATACCTTTGCTGCGGGCATTGGGAGAGGCGCCGCCACTGCCAAAAGGGGCAAAAGAGAAAAGAGAGCAGTGAGTGCGAGCATTTTGTTTGAGAGTCGATTAAATAAAAAAGAAGTTGGATAAGGAATGTGTGCAGATTTGAACAAGGAATAGAGCACCAGGCTACAAATGCGTGTTAAAAGGGAAGGAAGGAAGTAATGTGAAAATGAATGTAAATGGAAAGAGCGAAACCGAAGGTTAGAAAAAGGAAAGAAGTGAATTGAATGACGGAGGGAGAGTGAATGGAATGGCAGTCATATAGCGTCGAGGAGGTACTCGATTTGGGTGATCATGAAGTTGACTGGCCCACGAGAACGTTAAGCCTTGTTGTTGATTTGTTTTTTCTCCATTAATAGCTTACTTAGTTCGGCTTGTTTGGCTGGGATTGGAATCGCCACAATCGTGCAACCGTCTTTAAATATCTATCGATCGAAAGGGAAAGCTCTCCGATTTGTTTACTATGAATAGCCGACGATCTCTTACACTTTGAAATATAAGCGTATCATCCTCAGGAGGAGAGAGATGATGTGCTTTGAGGAAAGGATATCACTCTTGTCGGCTGTGTGGCAGCTTCGATGCTTTATGGTCACGGGTGGTTTCTCAGGCAACATACTGTACATATTATCAAAGACGACCTTGTTCCTAAGGTGTGAAGATCTGCTGCCCTTGGTAGTCGGAATTTGTATTATCCCATATGATTGATTACCTACCTGTCTCAAACGCGTGTCTCTCGTCAGCCAACATGACCAAGAGTGGCGAATGAACTTCCTTGTGCCCGCTTCCCGCATATCTGTTCATGCTGTATCGACGCAGTTCAGTCCAGGTTCTCAAAGATGCTTCTTGAAATACTCAGATCATCATAGCCTCACTCCAGCTTGACCCTCGGAGCTCTAGGAAGCGAGACCCCAAGCTCCCTGTGAATATCACCACATCCCATCCTGTGCGAGCACTTAGACAAAGTCAGCCGCGGAGGCAAAATGGGCAGTCGCGCTTGGACCTGAGTACTCGCACGCAACCTCCCAGATTACAACATTTCATGGCCCATTATTCATGATCACGATCATCATCATAATCTATCACTTCTAAGCCGCTTCTACACCATAACACAGTCCTCGGGAGCTCGCAACGGCATATCCCGGGGACAGCGCCCTCTGTTATCCTCTTTCACTCCGTCCACTCCGTCATGTCTTCCGATACCTCCCTCGAGAAAGAAGTGGAGGCGATCCTTAAGGCCCGCATGGCTGCTCAGGATACACCGAAAGATGGTGTGCTATTTCCAGTCTACAATTTCCTCCTCTCACCTTCTGAAAGGAATGGAAACGCTGGAGCCTCGTCGTCGACCACTTCAGGGCCCATCGAAACGCATTGGTACTGCGACAAGGCTTCGTCCCGCTTACATGTCGATGCCGCTACCTACCTCATCTTCCTCTTTGCATTTCGGCGTGATGGCATGAGCAAAACATGGGTGGACGCTCTCGAGAATATTGTCACTAGATGTGAAAACTGCGCAAGAGCATTTGGTGCTGCTAGAAGGACCTTTGGTACTAAGTGAGTAGCCGTGCGACGCTGAGACTGATGGTCGTTAGGTATTTATCGAATTATCCCGTCGTGACTCGAGTCAACTTTTTCGCCGCTGTCGATAAGTGGCAGACTTCCTTGATACTCGCAGAGAAGACCAAGCTCTCTCAGCCCAGCTATGGCTCTATTACGCCTAGAAAAGTTACACTATATTCGCTTTCAGTTCCCATTGTCCAACTGTTAATGGCTGAGCCGACCTTGTTGTCCGACCCAGCGATCTCCGACTTGGTAGACGCAACTATTTCATCTGATTCAACCGGTACTTCTGTTACTTCGCTGGGTCTCACCCCCGTCTTGGCTCATCTATTGTACTCACCCAACGCTGAACGTAGGCGATGGGCTCTAGCCTCTTTGCCAGCAGCTTCGAGAAGGCCACTGTCCTTTGCTGAGTGGTGTAATAACGGTGTCGGTTCTGAGGTGCAGAACATATATAGCGATAGTGCAACACTTGAATTGGAGGATCGATGGCAGACTGTGGAAGCTCTAGCGGAAAGTGGAGCCCTTGGTGAAGAAGCGTTGCAGAGGGGACTGCTGGGCGGCTCAACGACGGAGGCGATGGAAAATACAACCGGGAGAGGAGTAGCAGCGAAATTGACTGTGTTGCTAGGGGACGAGTCGTCCAGTAAGTCTCGGGCTAGTTTGGCAACCCGGCTAACAATCCAGTCTTCCCTACACTTCTTACCTGCTTCACAACAATCATCTCGCTCTGCCCCAATCGACACTTCTGGTCGTTTGACCCATCTCCCGACTTTCCTCACACCCTATTCTCTGAGATCAAGAGCAATCCGTCATTCGTCTCTCTGCTCGAACGCACATACCTGTCTTCAGGTGTGCAAGACGAGAAAGGCAAAGGAAAAGCCATGTCCGATCCTCTCACATGGCTGCAAGAATTCCTCATCTCCCTTACTGATTCGGAATATGGAACTGTTGCCAGGACTGATATTTCCGGCCTATCATTTCCCGAGGCAGTGGCGAAAGTCGTCGTCTTTTGTTTCCAAGAGATGCAGCATGGACGGCACGACGAGAAAGTGCGGGCTGCCGTGGCGGATGCAGGTTTGAAGGTAGGCACGAGCTATTGTTCCTCGCTTACCCCCCGCAACAGGCTCTCATCGTCTTGCAAAGTCGTACACAGCAAAACAAAGTCCTCCAACCATTCTATAATGCCACGCTCGAGATACACGCACCTTTCATCACGTCGGTCGCCTTCCGACCCCAAGATCATCCCTCGCCGGTGTGGACAGAAGCACGAGGTAGCGCTCAGCATCTGTTGTCCGACGTTTTCATTGCGGATGGTAAGGGCATCAGTCAGAATATGCTTGATCTTGCCTGCATTGCCTTTGATGAACGCAAAAGGCTAGCAAAACAAGATAAGGCTCCCACTGTTGGCCCTCCACCAAAACGAATAACACCTCTTCCTAAAGTGACGATCAGAAAGGAACTATGGTCTGCTACGTACGGTGCTCTATCGCCTCAGAACGCTGTCGGGGTTGCGATGCTCCTGAAACCCATATCATGCTTTGCTCATGTCGAAACCCTCAACCGCCAGAAAGCTTGGAGTCATACCGACCTTAAGGAGGTGGTTGATGAAGACGAGTGGATCGCGTCGATTCGAGCGATCAACTCTGGACTGAAAGTCACTCGAGACCAGTTCGGCGCTGCTGTTGAGTCGTTGGCTCACAACATCGACCAGTCAATTGTTCGCGGACTGTGGTTGATTCCAGGGGTGGCAAAGACAGCAATTATCTGCTTGTTGTCTCCCGCCGATGAAGTGCACGATCCTATCATCAGCCTCATCCAGCAGTGCTTTGACGATGTCGATGATCGTGGAGACTGTTTCCGAATCATTCTGCAACGGTATCCTGGCTCGGCAATGGATGGATTAACTGAGTTTCTTCAGACATTTATACAGACTGCGACTTTCACCCCTGAATCCTGTTCTCTTGCCAAGTGGCTCGTCCGATGTTTCACCGACGTACTCGATGCTCTCTGTCGTCCGTCCGGGCGATCCGACGCGCTCCTTCAATCCGAGTCCTTCATCACCTTCTCCGAAGGCCGTCCAATGACAAAGCGTATCGGCGATCTGTGGCACCTTATGACCACGTCTCTCGCATTAATCTTCAAGAGGACGATTTCCTGGTCCTCGTTCTATGACAACGAAACCATGGTAGACTGGATGCGGGATGCTCTGATTTTTGGTCGACAGATGACGGAGCATATTCGGATGTTTGAAGGCGCCGTCCTGTGTCAAACTGGTCTACGATTCAGTGATACTGTCGAGTCACCTATGAAGAGTACCTCAGTAGGCAGAAGATTGGTGCAGCAGCTTGAGATCGTTTTGACAGACCTGGTTTCCTGGCTCAGGATCACGGAGTGAGTTATGATTATCTGCTAAGGGGTGACGCTGATCATAATAGGGTGGAAACATTGCATCAAACTTTCGAACTCATCAAGACTATTCTAGGACGAATCAGCAAGTCCGGAATCGACTTGTCAAAAGCTCCTACTCTCGAGAAGACTTTGTACGACATCGATAAGTTTTCTCGTCGTGCGACCAAGAAATACAATTCCCGCTTGTCTGAGGACCTTCTGTCTGAGCTTGCTGAGCTCCTCATCCCCTTCGATCTGTCTCTCGCCGATGACGACGTCCAGTTTGTCAAGGAAACAATGAGGGATCAGCAACCTCCACTTCCTACCTCCAAGCCTGAACGGAAAACTAAGAACGCTTTTGAAGAAATGATGTCTGCTTCGGGCCGAAAGGGGGCAATTCCAGTACCTGTCTCCAAGCCCGTGAAGCCCAAAATTTCTCCTGGCAGCTCTCCAGCGTCCGCCATCGAGTTCGATGACTTCGATACTAGCTTCCTCGATAATATATCGGAGACTGATCTGGAAATCATCGAGAAACGTGCCAAGATTGCGGTTAAATCCGGTCGGCCTGTGGCAAAGGCACCTACACCAGCCGTGACCACCACCAAGCTTAATATCAACGTGGTTCCCAAGATTTATCCAAACAAACCGGCAGCCAGCAAGACTTCCTTCAAGTCGAAATTCATGAAAGACCTCCGACACGACCATCGTATGGACGCTATTCATCGTCGAGCAGCTATCGGCGGGATAGTGAACCGTCTACCCG
Source organism: Phaeotremella skinneri (assembly GCA_001599695.1). Lineage (NCBI taxonomy): Eukaryota > Fungi > Basidiomycota > Tremellomycetes > Tremellales > Phaeotremellaceae > Phaeotremella > Phaeotremella skinneri. The sequence continues at coordinate 537,104 of BCHT01000004.1, forward strand.
CTGCATCGACGTTGGGTACGGGTCTCGGTGCCCATACTGAGAAGCCACGGGTGGTTCAACCGATTGAAAGCTCAGGATCCAGCGCATCCGACTCATCATCCGATGAGGAAAATAAGGGTATCGGTGCACTACTCAGTCATCAACGATCGCCAGTCAAGATCAAGCCTGTCGAGAGGCGGCCAATCAAGGTACTTGGCGAAGACATCAATGATATCATCTATCAACGGGAGAACAAGCGGGCGGCAGCTATCGCTACCAAGAACAGGCTCAAACCGGACCTCAGCTGGCTTTACCGTCATGTCCTAGGATGGGATGCGGATCACAAGGGTCCCTTACCTCCTCATTTGCCCAAGAACGCAGTGACCTTGTCTCCCATCACGCCAGTACCCTCCACTTTCGCAGATAGCAGGCAGTACGAGCAAGTTATGCTGCCGCTGTTTCTTCAAGAGCTATGGGCCCAGTGCCTTCAGAACCAACCAACGTCCGGAACAGTCTTTGTCGAGATCTCGAATCGAACATATGAAGACGACTTTTTAGACCTTGAGTTGATAGTTGAGGGCGACATTCCAAACGGATGGTATGTCAATGACACGGACATCGTTGTTCTTCGGCAACCGGGCAACCCGAAAAGTGTCTTTGCCAAGGTCCAGGCGTTTAAGAGAAAATTCAAAGATAATGCTCTCAAAGTGAGGTTATTAAGTGCTATGGACAGGGTTCAGTTAGGTGGAAGAACGAAGTGGCAGTTGCAGAAACATATATCGTGAGTCTCGTAGCCGGGAAATCGTGGCTGACGAGCAGACTGAGTACAGCCGTCCGAGAATTTGCTGCTCTTAAGGGTTTACCGTACTATGAGCCCTCCTTACTTTCAGATATACTGTCAGGCCGAAGTGCAGCTATGCCGGCGCTCTCAAAGTATGCGGTTGAGGATGCGATGCGAGCCTACGACGTGAATGAGCCTCAAGCGAAAGCTATCTTGGGGGCGATGGGGGTGACTGGATTTGCGTTAATTCAAGGGTGAGTACGCCGAAACAGCGGAACTAATGTTAGTCCTCCCGGTACCGGCAAAACCAAAACCATCAGCGGCCTTGTTGGCAAATTCATGTCGGACAGGAAAGCATTGATTTCGATCAATGGTGATAAGCCGGTCAAAGCCAAGCTGCTGGTTTGCGCTCCCAGTAATGCTGCCATTGACGAAGTCTGCAAACGTTTGATGGATGGTGTACCAAGCTCCACGGGCGGACGACATCGGCCAACGATCGTGCGTATTGGTATCGACGCGTCTGTCAACATCGCCGTCAAAGACGTCTCGCTCGACAGTCTGGTAGAGGCAAAAGTCAATGCCGAATCCACCAAGCAGGGCGGTGGAGATTACGCCAAGATCCAAGCTGATCTAGAGGAGGTCAAGCAGGCTATTCAAGTAAAGCAGGTTGAGCTCAGGCAGGTTCAGCAGGGTCATGAAGAGAAGCGTAGAAAGGTGGAAAACGAGCTACATGCTCTGAATGCGCGGAGGACACAGCTCGGTCAGGCATCATCTAAGGCAAAGGACGCTGCTAGGGACGCGACAAGACATTTGGATGGAGCTAGGCGGGCAGCGAGGGAAAGTATATTGAACGAGGCCGATATCATCTGTGCTACTCTCTCTGGCGCGGGGCAGGAGACACTGGCTCCTTATATATTTGAGACAGTCATCATCGATGAGGCTGCTCAAGCGATTGAGATGAGCTGCCTAATCCCGCTCAAGTACGGTTGCAAGAGATGTATCATGGTCGGAGGTGAGTGGCTTGACCATCGCTCCGTGGAAGTTGGGGCAAGGGAGCTCGGCTGATACATCGTAGATCCCAATCAACTTCCGCCAACGACTTTCACCCAAGATGCAGAGCGACTCAACTATAACCAAAGTTTATTCGTCCGCATAGCTCGGCAGAAGTCTTCGCACATGCACCTCTTGAGGTAGGCTTGATCATTGGGCGATGAGCTGACCTTTCCAAGTATCCAATACCGAATGCACCCCTTCATCTCGGAGCTCCCTTCCAAGGTTTTTTACAACGGCGAACTCAAGGATGGCCCGAACATGGCTCAGAAGACCGCTGCAATATGGCATCATCGTCAAGTATTTGGCCCGTATCGCTTCTTCAACGTCGACGGCACTGAAGTACGGGCTGGAACCTCGACCAAGAACGTTTTCGAGGCCCAAGTCGCTGTGGAACTCTACCGCCGACTGGAAGCAGATTTTGGGACTAGGGTCAATTTGGCTATGAGAATCGGTATCATCACTATGTACCGGGAACAGCTGTATGAGATGAAGCGACAGTTCAATCAGGCCTTCGGTCCCGATGTGCTCCAAACAATCGAGTGAGTTTAACCACAGCCAGACACCAGAAGTCGGGGCTAATCAAATTAGGTTCAATACAGTTGACGGGTTCCAGGGACAAGAAAAAGATATCATCATTTTATCTTGTGTGAGATCCGGATTGAACTTGACAAGCATCGGTTTTCTGAGCGATTTCCGACGGATGAATGTTGCACTCACACGTGCCAAGAGCTCGTTATTTGTGATCGGCAACGGGCCCACTCTGGAAAGAAGCGATCCGCGGTGGAAGATCATTGTTGGGGATGCGAGGGATAGAGGGTTCTTTGTTAATGTGAGCCTCCCTTGCTTTTGCCTGGTCATTCATTGAAACTTGATGACTGCAGTATACACCCTCAACATTTGCTGCAGAGGTCGTCGAACCCATCGTCGACGTCGTTAAGAAGAAGAAAATCAAGAAGGAGCCCTCAACCTCACCGGCCAAACGCCCAGCTCCTGCTACTGGTGCATTTCCACCAAAAGTTCTCGCAGCCGAATTATCGACGGTGGCAAGAAGACCGAGCGTCGATACCAACATCTCCGTCAAGGAGAAAAAGCCGTCTGCACGGGAATTGAAACAGCCAACGCCTTCCCCTCGTCCTAACGGGGCCGCTTATCCTGCAGCTACACCTCAAATGCCCTCTGCATCTTCTCGTAATACTGCCGTACCCGCTCCCCCGAGACCACAGCCACCATCGAGACCTGCACCCCCGCCACCTCCACCTCGCGCAGCTGAGGATGTTTTATTCATCAAGAAGAAGAAGGTAGGCAATATTTATCCTCTCTGTTTGAGGACAAGCGGCTGATTATCGTGCTTTAGAAACCCAATCGTCCTCTTCCGACATCAAGCACTATCCCGAATGTGCGCGCTGCCATTAACGAACAACTCCGTCCTCATGGTAGACCATAGCCATCGCATTGGCCCTTCGGTCATTTCCAACCCTCATCCTACGCTGAGCATGTCCTTCTCCCATATGCCCGAGTGCATATGTATAGGTCACAATCATCCCAATGCATAACCTCCGGTCTCCTGTTCAGCGTCTCTTGAGTCGCAAGTCACGTACGATACCTGCAGGATTTCATGCTCTCCCCGCAATGAAACATTTCGCCTTCCTTGATCTGCGACGAACCCTTCTGAATCAGCCCACAAGCTGTCTGGCTTGTTTCTCCAAAGCCATCTGCCTCATTCTTGCTTCCTCCATTTTCACCCTCAACCCCTCAGACAAACCCTCCGCCACAGCCCGACGTTCCAGTTCTTTCCGACGGGTTTTGACCTTTTGAATCTCAAGTCTCAACTCATCAGGAACTGTTGATCCCAATGAGGATGTTTCAGAGGGAGCAACGCCTTTAAGTGAAGTGGAGTCCTGAGGTTCATCATTTCGTTCCCCCGGGCCAGGAGAACCCTGATTCGTCTTTTCAGCATCATCTAAAGCATTTGAGGAGACTGGAGTATGGTCCCCGTCAGAATTTGGGTCAGCTTGAGGAACTGATTTTGAAGTCTTCTTCGGCTGCTGCATCATGAGGCCCTGCAACGTCTGTAGTTCCGCATCAATCTTTTTGATACGATCATCCGGATCACGGTCCTCTTGAGAATGTGCTAGTAATTCCTTCCTGCGGGCTCGTAGGTCGTTGTATCGCTGTCTTACTTCGTCTGCGGAAGGCAGATCCTGCGGCCCTGCGCTCAATGAATTATTGTTCAGAGAATGAGATCCAGAGCTCGATTCAGTTTCGGTTTGTTCTCCGACCCCCTGCGTCCCGTCTTTCTCCACTGACTTTGGGCCAGTCTCGACTTCTGCGGATTTTGGGCTCGATAGCTCGGAAGACAAAATGTCGGTTGCTGGCTCCAGTGACCTCGATTCAGGCTTGGCCGAGGATGGGAGCTCCCTATCAGCGACACTGGGTGGTGTAGACGTGGGTTTTGCTTTGAGAACCTTCTCCAACTCCTTCAACTCCTGCTGCACCTTCGTAAGCCTTGTGCTCATAGCGATCGACGGTCCCTTCTCAGCGAGGTGCGCTTCGAGAGCTCTCCGTGAAGAGGTGAGTTCTTTATGGCGAGCTTTCAGGTCATCTGCAGAAGGAGTGGCATTCAGGGTCGATTGTTCAGAAGGATGCTTCTTCATCTCACTCTCAAGCACTCGTAGCGACCTTTTCAGGTCCCGCATCTTCATGTCCAGCTCTTCCGACGGCCCGTCTTTCGCAGCACGAGCTTCGAGCTCGGTTTTCCGTCTTATTAGCTGTTGATAGCGAGAGTACAGATTGTCATGAGAAGGACTTGTGTTATTTTCCTTAGTTGCATTTTGGGCCGTGGATGGAGGATGTCCGATGGAAGGAGCTGAGCGGGGTGGCGCTGGAGCACTCCTAGGAGTAGTTGCTGTATGCGACGGTACGATATCCTCGAGTGGGTCTGAAGTTTCTCCTCGGCCCTTTGTTGAAGGCATCTTTTCGTTAAACGAGCGCGGAGCCGTATGCTGAGATGATGGATTGGCCGTATTTTCATAGTCCTGTCGAGAGTCGTTCTCGGCGTTGGTAGGGACATCTATCTCGCCACTGCCTTGGGGAAGTGCCTTGTCTACCGTCTGCCCACTCTTCCTTCTACCTTCACTCGAGGTTTCGTCCTTCGGTTCTACTCCTCCCCTTTTGTTGGACTGAACCAACGAAGCAATCTGCTTTTCGACTCCAGCTTGTTTTTGTCTCAACTTTTCAATCTCGGCTTCCAATTCAGGTGTGTGGCCATCGGTTTGCAGTTTGTCTTCCAATCGCTTACGATAGACCTTGAGCTTATTCCTTTGTTCATGCAGGGCTGCCATGACCTCTTCAATCTTAGACGAGGACTTGGAGCTGCTTGCATCCTTACTTGGCTTCTCCATATCGTCCTTTTGCGGAGGGTCGCGGTGTCGAGACGATTCCTTGACATCTTTTTGATCTCGCTTAGCATTTCCGTCGGAGACCTTGCCACTTTGATCAGGTCCATCTCTCGGTCTAGTCGATGGACGGCTGGTAGACTCTCCTACTGGTCTCTCGGACACTTGGGGTCTGATATCTTTCATAGTTCCACTGGAGGCAACAGATTCGTTGAACCCATCGGGTTTACCGGAGGCTGTTTCCCTTGAGGCCAGCTGAACCGACGAGACGCCGGAGGCAACCGTAGACGTGGTTTCCTGACCTGTGATATGATGCCACAAGTAGAATGCAAGGAGTAGAATCCCCAGTTGCTGAGAGTCTGTCAAACGTGTCAGCGCTGCTTAGCTTGCGCTCAAACGTACATTGATATATCAGAACACAAAGTAAACCCTGAAAGACGAACATCGCCTTTTGACTGAAACTCCCCAGGTCAGCTCGTCATGATCTTTCCTGCGTGGCTAATACTCACGTCTGTGGGTCCATGTTGGTGTGCACCGGCTTTGATGCCTCGGAGGTTGCAGAAGTAGTGATGCCCTTTGCTTGCGATTTAGCTCGCGCCTCTGACTCTGCTTTCAATTTAGCCTTCTCCTTCTCCCTTTCCTTCTCTCTCGCCACTGACGCTTGCTCCCCGCCGGTGTTTTGATCCTTCCCTTCACCCGCCGGCCTCGCTTTCTCCTTCTCCTTGACTTTGTCTACCACTTTAGCCTTTTCTTTATCGTCTCTAGGATCAACTTTATCTCCCTTCTCGCTCTTGGGGCCAGATCCAGCTGAGGAGCTGCTTTGTGTTTTCTTCCCCTCGTTATCATCTCCTTTGTCCGATTTCTCACCTTTTGTCCCCGAAGCTTCAGCCATTTTAGCTTCCTTGGCCGCCTTCTTGGCAATCTTTTCGTCAGCTTTCTTATTTTTTTCTTTCTCCTCCTCTTCGGTCTCTGGGAGTTTTGGGACGGGAGGCGGAGCCATCAAGTGGTGTGCGTCCCGTGGAATATTGTTCCACCATAGATCGTTCCTCTCCCCTGTTGGTTTAGGATGCAAGCCATGAGGGAATGGTACGAGGGATGGTCGCCAACCCCTCATCGTCAGAAACTGGTTGTGATGGATGTTTTTGGTTTGTCGAGGCTTCGATCGAGACTTTTTGAGAGCTGAACGAAGGGGACGATAGTCACCAGACATTAGTGCATCCTCTTCTTCTCCCTCCAAGCCGACGATCACCTCGGCATCAGTATCTGATTGGGCATCCTTCTGTTTCGTTGCAGGATCGCTTGAAGATGGTGATCCAGAGGATATTTCTGGCCTTTCCCCTTTCATCCGCTGCTTTCCCTTATCTTCGGGGTCCGATCCTGATTTGACTTTCTGAGCAGACTCTGACTGACTTCCTTGCCCTCGGGATGATCCGTTCCCAGCTTCAACATCCCCTGATGACTGCTCTTTCCTCTTCTCCGCTTCCATGGCTTTCCTCAACCTTCTTTCCTCCTCCGCCTTTATCTTCGCCGAGTCCATTTCCCGAGCTTTGTCCCCATCTAGCCCTCTCTGGGCAGGGGCGGACGAGCTCTCTGCCCTCGAGGAGCCAGATTTATACTCTGTTGGGGGAATATCCGTAACTGTACGCGCTTCAGCTTTTCTTGCTGGTTGCTTCAAATTCTTTTCAACGTCTTTACCATCTGCGACTGATTTGCCAGCTCTTGCGCGTTCTGATTGACTTGTACCTTCAGTGTCTTCAGTATCCGTGGGCCTTGGCTTCGCCATACTGGATGAGGTCGTCCCACCCCGGGGATCTTCCGAGGATCTTGCTTTTGTAGTAGCCGCTGAGGCGGATGCTGGAGCCGGATTAAGCATTTTCGGTACGGAGCGGTCCTGCCATGGAGGCCAGAACACATGCCAAGAAGCTATCAATCGACGTCGAAGGTCTGGAGACACCGTGGAATTCAGCAGATTCAGAGCCAGAAGTACAATGGCCACTGTTACTGGACTGATGTGTAGAGATTTCGGTAGGAGGGTGAAAACGTGGGAAGCAAGATCAACAGCATCATTTTGCTCCTGATCCAACGAGACAGGTGAAAGTGATTTCAGAGCTACTGATGGTATCTGAGAACTGTCGGTCGCATTGATAGGGTTCTCTATGTACGGCGACCATGTGATGGGGGGAGTTTGCATTGCTTCAAATTAGCTTCTTGAGTTTCTCTAGCGCTCACCAAGACCTATGATGACGACTGCAGCTACCGCTTGCTCCAGTGGCCCAAATACTCTGCAATTAGTACTTTTCATACGTGAGGTCTCACCTTCCATTGCTGGCCCCAACCCATGCTGCCACAGATTCCGCGACTTGTCTCTGATAGTACGGGACAAGACGAAGAGGTTGGAGAAATACTGGTAGTTCAGCGTTCCTGATCTGCTCCATGATCTTGACCGTCACGGAAGAGGTTGTTATTCTCCCTTATCCTCATAGACAGCTATAGATGACGCCGACGAGCTACTGAAAGGAGATACCACAAAGGAGGTCAGATATCGATGGCTAAACACTGCGAGTGAGGTTTAGGGTAGCATTGGCTCTCGGTTCAATGGGCCGAGCCTAGAAATGCTGGAATCAAGCTGTGCTCAACTTATGATGAGCAATTGTCGATCGAGCTCCGGCCAACATCTCCAACACATTGAGTTCTACGCTCGAGATTGTACTGCATAACTTCTGTTCTGGAAGAGCGGAGATCTCGGATGTCCGCTAACCGCAATCTCTGTTATCTGCTTACCGAATTACACGTCATTCATAAGCTGTCTCCAGGCTGCCGACTTCTTTGGATAGACCGTATTATGTATTGCGATTCTCAGTCTTGTCAGAGTCGATGATCAGCTTGAGCAGTCACCCACAACGGATCACAAAATATCGTAGCATTCGTAAAGTCATTTTCTCTATCTCCACATCCAGAGGGGTTAGCCACGTCGGAGTTTCCGGGTATGTGCCCTTTCTTCTCGTCGACACTTGAGGCTACGTTGAATGTTCAGCTCATCTGAAGCAACGCTTCGTTTTCCTTGCAGGCATCCGTCTCTGGCAAGACCGAGTTTTACTAGGTTCACGGCGCCGATGCCTTCCCGAACAAATTTCAAAGACGCTTCAGCCATTAATTCACGCACTTTCCGTAGAAGCATCGAGGGGCAGGATACTCAATCTCGCGACGACTACTATTCTGAACCCTCTCACTCATCCTATTTGCGACCTTCGACGCCGCTCCCCAACGGAGTCGCCAGTTCATCGCGTCAGCCGACAGTGGATAGGAGGGACGGTCAGCGTCGAGGAGAATGGCGAGACGACAGTCAGATAAATATCAGAAGGGGGTACGACCAGGGGCACGATCAGTCGAGGGGCTATACAGAGCGACGAAGTGAGCCGCAGCTCAATCGTCGAGGGAATCCGAACGACTATATCCTGCCTGTCCCTTTTAGGTCCGAAAACTTCATGACAAGGGGATCAGGACCGTCTACATATCGAAGTCATAGGGGGCCCCCAGACCAGAACAATGAGCGGGCCACTAGGCGCAATCAAACAGCTCAAGGATCTAGGGAGGAGGGTAGAACACCGGTAACAGATGGAACCTCTCTTCGTGGAAACCGTGTCATAGATGGCCAACCTCGATTCGACCATATGCCTCCTCACCTTCGTGATTTACCCGTCCCTCCGCGTTCTGACGTTACGCCTGATAGTTATAGAGGGAGTCTCCCGCCCTCCCCAGGACATGCGATGCCTCCTTTCCCTCCTCTTCGAGGTCCAACACACGCCTTGTCCCAGCTCCCCACAAGAGGCTTCCATTCTTCAGGCCCTTCATCTCGAGCCTCCTCTGTACCCCGGTTCGTTGTGAGCCTCCCTCCCCAAGAGTATCTCGATCTTTCTCGGCCCTCGAGTAATCAGCAGTCCAATGATACATCAGCAGTTACGCCAAAGCTACTCGTGCTGGACTTGAATGGTGCTCTTGTATACCGCAACAAGACCGACAAACGCCGAGCTCATCCACGACCCTATCTTTCCTGTTTCCTGCAATATCTGTTTCTACCCGAGCCATCCTCAGCGCAGCGAATTGATCATAAATCGCCCAGCCCGCGTCCGTGGGAGGTATTCGTGTGGTCTTCAGCTCAACCTCATAACGTCAGAGGTATGGTCGAGTCAGCCTTTGGGCCAAGGTGGAGTGAAGGGATTTGGGAGAACGAGGACGAGGTCGTAAAGGCCAAGAGGATACAGAATGGAGAGGGGAGACTCTTAGGGGTATGGGCGAGAGATAAGATGGGGTTGACCGACGTAGAGTACAGTGAGTGCTGGTAGTGAGGAGTGACGCCAATCATGCGATTCAGGAAACAAAACGCAGACCGTTAAAGACCTGCGAAAAATCATTAACCACCTTGCTTCCTCCGATGAGAAGACTTTTGATCTGAAAAGGACAGTCCTTCTCGACGACTCACCTCTGAAGGGTGTTCTCCAGCCATGGAGTCATATCGTTATCCCTGAATTCGACAGGGATGAGCATCGAGCGAGCCACGCGGCTGCAGTTAAAATAACCCGTAGCGAGGCTATAAATGGCGAACACAATCGCGAGGATCTCGAAGGTCTGGACCAGATCCTGCTGGGGGTCATTGGTATTCTAGAGGAACTCCGGACTGTCGACAACGTCCCTCAGTGGATTCGGGGTGGAGGTCTGACGAAGGCTTTGGATGCTGAGAAGTTGCCGTCGGACAAACCCACTCTCGAATGTCTCCCTTCTCACAGTGATTTTGTTCATTGGTATCAAAGGCCTGATATCCTCAATCACTGGATTGAGCGAGGGAAAGAGGCTTTGAAGCGAAAAGGAATCACAATTGATACGGGACTGCTCTCGTCGACCGAGGTTGGCATTTCACCATCCCCAGGTGCACAATCTCCCAAAAACAAGGAACGTTGGCGCAAACGGGATGCGCTCCAGAACTTTACTGTTGACAGCGATGCCATCCGTCATGTCCGGCCCGAACAAAAGCGCTACTCTCCATCTCGCCCAGCGTCCGAAGACGATCAACCGCTGCATCATCCACCTCTAGCTGATGAGCTTACTGGCGACGCTCTGAGCCAGTCTACCCGACATCAAGATGAAGACTTGAGGCCGCCATCTCAACGTCTCCCTAGCCAGTCCTACGAGATTCCTACACCTTCCAGCAAATCCCCGGTCCAGGAGACGTGGCGTACGTTCCGGGCCTCAGACGTTGCTCGTTATCTGCAAGACGTTGCTGACCGATCTTTCTTGACCAACGACGCACAGCGCGAGGTGATCGTTGAAACGACAGCGATCATGCGTAGCCTTGGGCTCGAGGAAGACCACAGGTCGACTTTGTCGAAGGGGGAGACGGATGCTTTGGGAGTTTCTCCAGATATAGGCAATCAAAATCTCTTTGCGGCAGGCGAGGCGGCTGCAGAGGCAATCAGGCAGCCGGTGGAGGCATCGAGGGAGATTCAGGACATGGCGAACGACCAGATAATCCCCAAATCGACGAACAGAAATGCTAAGCGAAAGGAGAAAGGCAAGTCTGCCAAGCCCAAGATCGAAAAAGTACCAAAAGACAGCAAGCTCAAAGCCGCGGAAGACAGCCTGAGAGACGTCCAGAAGAAAGCAAAGAATTATCGCAAACATATCAAAACGCTGGGCACTCTCATATCTCGAAACGAGAAAGATCTCGCTGAGAATCCTCAAGATCAGACCATATCAAAAAGGCTTGAGGAGTACAAAAAGAAGGCAGAAGCTTGCTGTCGCAAACGGGAGGTATTCGAGGCGGAGGTCGAGAGAAAGAAGGAGGAGATAATCGTTCTGACGAAGAGTGTGAACTTGGTCTCGGCGGAACGCACTTCAGTGGTGAATCATGAAATTGAGGTGGGGAACGACATCTCAAGTAGCGATGAGTCGATGGTGCTCATCGCGGGTGGCACTGTTCACCATAATGACGAAAGCTTCGATAGAGCATGGTCACCTTCTCAACCGACGTCCACATCGGTAGTCATGGTTCAGGCCCCTCAGGGTGGGCACATTACGCTCTTGGACAACGATGCTCCCAAGGTGCAAGAGAAGCCACAAGCCAAGACTCACCTCGACGCTGTCCCTCTATCAAGAAAATGGAGAACGTTGATCCTGAAGGAACTCGGACAGGGGCGTGAGGTCGACACCAGCTTGGAATACCTTGAAGAGTTTCTAGAAGCTCTTCAACATCTCGCCAAAATGAACGACAACACCCTACTCCAGAGGCAGGTTTCCGAGCCGGAGACCAGTATATCGGCTGCAACTGAAACGGGACCGATTCCCAGTGGCAGCCGAAAGTCCGGGCAGGCCGTGGGAGCTCAGCGCAAACGCGAGAATAGTGCCTCGAGGAAACACGCTCTTCGGAGGAAAGATGAACTTGCAACTCAGATGGATCTGATCAGGAATGAAATCGCTCGGATGTCTGCGCAATCATCTCCTGTGGACGCGGTCGGACTGGCAGTGGATGTCGATCGTGTCATGGGTAACGGTATCGACCAGCGGCGCGTCAGTATTGGGGGATCAGGGGTCAATGGGAGTAAGAGGAAGAGAGCCAGGACTGGACTGGACGGGGATAGGTCACTTGCTGTGGACGACGAAGCGGAGACGCCTAAACGGGCTCTGAAGAAACAGAGGCTTCTGCATGGATGAGAGGAGTAAGTGGTGGGCAACCGCGTTGTGACGGAGGATGGAGACAGAGCATGGGGACAGAGTATGTTGCTGTATCTTGGGAAGTGGAGAGATCGGTTGAGATACCCTCATGTTATACACTTCCCACTGAGAAACCCAAGTATCATATCTATAGCATTCCACCGGTCCGTAATTTGTAAAATCTTAGCGCCCTCCGCCAGATCACCGAATATGACGGTGAATATATCATCATGCAATCATCATGCAATCATCATGTCACGTACTTTACTGCCTAGATCTGAATCTTCTTCAAAGCCTCTGCAACCCACTTTGCTACTTCTTTCTTATCGACACTAGCCTTTCCACCATCACCCAGTTTCTCCCACAATCCCTTCATGACACTCCCCGTGACGCTCTTACTAGCTTTCACCTCGTCTGTCAATCCCGCTATGATATCTGCTATAGACCGCTGAACGGATTCGGAAGAGGGTCCTGATGGGAGATATGATTTGAGTAGGGAGATTTCGTTCTGGAGGTCCGAGTAGTTGTCAGGATGAGCGGAGGGAGAATCAGGAGCGTAAGAGAGTGCAGCTTGGGACTGGATTGTTATCCCGATATCAGGACTTTAGCTGAGGGTCAACAAGAGGATGATATTCGACTTACTCGCTTGTCAATACCTTTCCGGATGGCTGTGATGATAGCTTCCTGGGTGGGTGGGGCGTTGGGATCGGAAGACGCTTTGGCGTTATACGTTATGTCTGCCAAGATGGACTGTTGGATCGTCAGTTCACCGTCACTTGCGTTACTTGGATAAAGATCAGAACGTCCGATATGGCTCACCTTGATACACGTCGCAGCAGCCTTGTCTTTACCCTTCATAGCAGCTTTCAGTCCTTCTCGCAGTTTGACTTGGATATCCTGTGCAACTTGTCCGGTATTTAGGGATCTCGGGGTGGACGAGAAGGGCCGGATGAGAGGCAAGGAAGAGGGGCCAGCTCTTCCGGGGACGCGGATGGGGAGCTGGCGCAGAGCTGGGGAGAGTCTCGTGAAGCTCATCATGGGGTGTCTGATCAGCTGGGATGTTAAGTAAAGTTGACTGAAGAGAGCAGATTGTGAGGATCTTGGGCTTGGTGTTATTCACAAAAGATCACAATGTTGAATACTAGTATACGACGGGAATTTCACAAGAATGATAGACAAAAGAGAGAGACGATCACGCCCTTGCCAACAACCGGCAAGTTGTCAAAACCTCCAGCGATCGGAGGAATGAGGTGTGCTCTTACCCCCAGGACATTGTGACAGCGTTACAAGTTTACTTCTTTTAGTTGAATGTCCTGGAACGAACACCTGTAACATGGTTGGACCGGTGCTGCTGTCGCCTGCCTTAGTTTCCTCAGACCCCTCACTCTCTGGAGCCGCTACTATGTAGGCTTTGCTCAAGGTTACCCAGCCTCGAACAGACGGAACTGTATTTCCATTGTCGTACGTTTTTGATAATTGCATTACCTTCTTCAGACGGAGTTGCGAGTGGTTTAAAAAATCATGCGCACGGTGAAGGGTCCCAGCCGAATAGAATGTGGACGGAGGCGACAGCCACAAGCGGTGGGTGTTGCGGCGGGTGTGGGTGTTGTCTATGGCGCGCCGTTTGTAAAGTGAGTGCGTAGATTTGTTTGCGTAGACCCTTACCTTATATCTCCACCCACAGAGCAGCTAGAGCTTAGATCTCAACGGATTCGGATTCAGCGCCAGATTTCCAGTCGATGAGTGTATCTGGTATTGAGTAAAACAGTCTGCAAAGGCATGTAGAGAACCTAAGAGATCATATTGGGTGGTATGAAGAGATACAAGGGGTTGGTACGCAATAAAGTGAGACTAACACCAGAAGCAAAATAATGTTAGGCTCAAGCTTTTGAGACTAACACCAGCCAAAAATCCGACAGGAAATGTCAGGCAGTCAAGCCACGTGGCGCGCGCGTGCACTAAAGGGATGGCCATTTTTGGCTTGATGATGAGGGTGGTCATCCCTTGAGATGCATGCATTGAGACCTATACCAATCAACTGGAAATTGGGAGCTGAGTCCGAATCCGTTGAGATCTAAGCTCTAGCTGCTCTGTGGGTGGAGATATAAGGAAAGGGTCTACGCAAACAAATCTACGCACTCACTTTACAAACGGCGCGCCATAGTTGTCACAGTCCTCCACAAGCCATCTGATCGAGACCAACCAAGTGGCATACGTTCCCCTAGACGTTGTATGTATAGCCTGTAAATTTTTCACGATTCCTTGAATCTTGCAATCTTTCGGGAATCCTGTCTCGTATGGGTTGGGATCCACAATGGTCACAACGTATGTATCTGGCTCCAGGGCCTCCTTGGTTATCGGGACACCGTAACTTACATCCGAGGCATAAACTGGATACAACTCTGCCATACTCATCATTAAAGTCCAATTGATATCACGGAATGCGCTTCCTGTAATTTCTGGCAGAGTTGTCCACGAGGCAGAAGAATCTAATGTGGATGCTGCAAGATAACGCCGCTTTGACTTGTTGGTTTTTTTGGTATCTGTTTCTTCCCCTGGGGGAGATTGGCCCCGGGGAGAGGTATCTTGTTCGCCATATGCAGCACTCATCAGAGGTTGTAAGAGTCTCGTTATTCGTCCTGAAGCAGTAAAGATATTGAGCAATGTGCAGTACCTGAGTTTGGTTCGGTGGCAAGGGAATACGAGAGTCTGTCACATACATATTCAGAGCATTCGGTCCAAGAGGGCTTCTCTTTACCCCCTCTGCTCGGATCCATTCACTCTCGCAAGTCAAAGGTAAGCTTGGAAACATGTCATATCGCCCCCACTGGTGTCAAATTGTCAAAGGTTCGAAGTGTGACAATTTGTGATCCTCGGGGATCGGGGAGGGGGTAGAGGGTGTAAATGTGGAGTTTCAGTCCTGAACATTCCGCATCTTCATATCATGCCATGACCATAAGAAAGAAACCCTGAAGCGCTTGCTAGAGACTTTGAGTTATCCTAACCGGCGAACGAATAGGGCTGAGCATCCTCCGATCCGTTTGGGCCCCGCAATCCGAATCTATTCAACCTATAACCCTTTGCCGGCACTTTCATCTTACGGCGGCCTACCTTATTACTCTACATGTCCAGATAGCACAAGATGTCAGCCTCCAGGAGGCATATTCCCTATCTCACATATCATAAAACGATCATCCGGGAGATCTGTCGCCCTCAAAAGGATGACCTGCTCATTATCGGGAAAGGCTTGGGCTTGCGGAGAGTGAGTTACCTAGTTTGTATCCGTTTATCTGCGCTGACGGTCTTTCGTGCAGGTTATATGTGCTCTTCTCAAGACTTATGATAAGAAGGAGGATTTGATCCTTGTCGTAAGCGGCCTCAAGTGTCGACCTAGGGTGTCAAATATCTAATAGGACATAGGTCAATGCGACCCCCTCGGATGAAGCTGGGATCGGAGATGAGCTGGGGATCATGGGAGTTCGGGACCCGGGGTTCAGGATCTTGACACACGAGATGACACCCCTGCAGAGGTAGGTCTGTCTCGTTTTAGGTGGGCAGTCGTTGATGAGCGCAGGAACGAGCTGTATCGACATGGCGGTATATTTTCGGTGACGAGTAAGATCCTCGTCAATGATTTCCTCCGTGAGTCTTCCCTCGCTTGAGTGACAGTCTCGGTATTATTATGCTGATAGGTCGACAGAGGGTACGGTCCCCGCAAAGCTCATCACCGGTCTGGTCATCCTTCATGCGGAGAGGTGAGGCAGTTGTGTTCTCTGCTTGGCCAGGTGCTCATGAACTTTCTCGCATTAGGGTATCGTCAGGCAGTTTGGAGGAGTTTGCTGTTCGATTATATCGTCGACAGAATCAGGTGAGCTGCCTACGCACGATGTGTTTGGGCGCATGAAGCTGATATAGACTTAGAGCGGCTTCACCAAAGCTTTCTCCGACGAGCCCGAGATCTTCGCCCACGGAATGTCACCTCTCCGGGACATGCTGATCAATCTCAACATGACCAATGCTATGATCTGGCCTCGGTTAGTTGATTTAGAATTCTGAGATTCTCCTTGACTGACGATTCCCAGCTACAACGAAGCTGTCAAGGTCTCGTTGGCCACCCGGACAGCCGACGTGATTGAGATGTACCAGCCGATGACGGATCTGATGCGCCAATGCCAGGACAGTATCACGGCTTGCATGGAGGCTATGCTTGTGGAGCTCAAGCGGGATCATTCGCTGGTATGTAATGTTGCACATGAACTGTCTGATGATGCTAGAACCTCGACCTCGAGGACATCAACGTCCGCAATGCCCAGTTCAAGAGCTTTGATACCATCGTCCGGATGCGGTTGAAACCTGTATGGCACAAAGTGGGACAGAAGACCAAGATTCATGTCGCCGCTTTGACCGAGTTGCGAAATCTGCATACGTGTGTTGATGTGTATGCGCAAAACTGACACATACGGTAGTTGGCTATTGGAATACGACTCGGCGACCTTTGCTTCCTACATCAATACTCTCCAGCGACAATTCCTTGCGGTACAGCATCTGACCGGACCGGCCAAGCATGTGCACGATTGGTTCCAGGCCGATGCTGCCGCTGTGCTGGTGTCCGCATCTCAAGGACGGGTATCGAGAAAGGCTTTGACAATGGACAACGAGCCGGAGCCTGATCGGAATGGGCACGGTGCTGATGAAGAGGAAATGCAAGTGGAACCGGCCCATAGTCCTGAAGAGGAGCGTGAAGATGAGATAGACGCAATGCGAGAGGCTGAGGAGCGGCAGACCGCAAGAATGGCCAGAGAGCAGAATCTATTGGATGACGAGGGTGAGGATATTATGGAGGCCTTTGCCACTCAGACGCAGACGGTCCGTCAGAATTTTACAGAAGATGAGAGGGACGAGCGTGAAGATGAGGACGAAGAGGATTCCCTCCGATCGATTACGACTGCCCCTCCGGTCTTCCGCCCAATTACTTTTTCGCTTGGGGAAGATCTAACGACACGTGTGAAGAGACGGCTGAGGAAGGGACACGAACCTGTTTTGGAGGAGCAACCGAAATGGAGTTTATTGGCCCGGGTTCTGAAGGAAATTGAAGACACCATTACAAATGTCCAGGAATCTCATGCTGGTACGTGAATGATCCATCTAAATCTACCGCTAATCGAATCCCCAGATCAACCCGGTACCAACATTGTCCTGATCATGACATCCTCCGACAGAACATGCCTCCAGCTTCGTCAGTATCTCACGACGATGGAAAAAACAGATCCGCCGTTTGGCGCTCAAGCAGGGCGGAAGATGATGGAGACCCTATTTTTGAGCAATTGGCAGCACGAGAAGAATGGCGAAAGGCTCTCCAACCCTAATCAAATGACGGATGCTGGTGGCGACGAAGTGCAGACCAAGAAATCCGACATGGAGGAGAAGAGGATGGAGGAAATGTATAAGCGACGCAGGATTTCTCAAGCCAAGCGTCGAAGACAAAGGGGGGGTGCACCTAGCTTGAATGGGAGAAGTTTTGGGCCTGGGGATGATGAGCGGTGAGTGCGGGCTATTGGTATCTGTCTGACATTTAGGGCACGGAAACGGGCGATGTTGCTGGCTCAGTCTGCTTTTGCGGGTATTGATCAAGAGATCGATGAGGATGTGCAAATGCAATGGGCTCTTAGTGAATCGTAGGCAGATGAGGTTTACTTGTTAAATGTTGGCTGACACTGGATCATACCAGGTCCCGCTCAAACGGAAGCGGTTTGATGCCGGATGGTTCCGATGTCGTTTCAGAGCGTCGACCCCTTCCAGCAGTACTCACCGATGCCGGGACTAGCCTCTTGGCCAAGGTCGGGGTGGTGGAGGAGGAAGATCTGGATCCTGGGACGAGGAAGATGCTGGTGGCTCGTGGTTTACTGGAGGAGGACTGGGAGAACGACTACTCTCTGCTGAAGCCGGAGGATACGGTCATCATTCGACCGTATGGTGGCGAAGACGACGATATCATGCTTCAAGAACTGCGACCTAGATTCGTGGTGATGTATGAGCCGAACTTGGGGTTCATCCGGCGCTTAGAGGTGAGCGTACACTAGGGGAGCCAGCTGACCGATAGGTGTATAAGAATTGCAATCCTGGATTGGCGTTGCGAGTGTATCAGATGCAATACGCCAACTCGTTCGAGGAGGACCGGTATCTGTCGACGATCACCCGCGAAGGAGAGGCTTTCAAGAAATTGATCGAGGATAAACAGGTGTGTAGACTTTTGGGGGCTCATACTAAGGGGTACAGAACATGGTCATTCCCATTTATAATAACAATCCGCGGGCACCGATGAGGGACAGCATTAGTCGAGCAAAGACGACGTACTCGTCGAGAAACGCTGGCGGCGGGGATTCAGCGGCTGAGGATGCGCGGGTGAGTTGGCTTGGCAGTTGCAAGTGCTGAGAACATGAATAGATCATTGTGGATATCCGAGAGATGGGTGCGCTTTTACCCTCGCTCATCGACGCGGCTGGCATGAAAGTCGTGCCTGCGACTTTGACGATTGGGGATTACATCCTGACACCGAAGATGTGTGTGGAGAGGAAGGCTTTACCGGATCTGGAGGCTAGTTTCGCGAATGGTCGATTGTAGGTGTGCGAGACTGTTGTTCTCAGACTAATCAGGGCTAGGTATACCCAGTGCGAGGCTATGACGGCTCATTACGAGATCTGCATCTTGCTCATCGAGTTTGAGGAGGATAAATACGGGTTGAGAGTGAGTCCGTGTTCAGTTTCCTTGCGCCGTGCTAAAGTACATGCACAGACACAAGCCGACGCCAGATCAGAAGCTGCAGGGCGTAATGCCCCAAGCACGGAATGGAAAGACACGTTCTATCTTCAATCACGTCTAGTCCTCCTGACCCTCCATTTCCCCCGGCTCCGAATCATCTGGTCATCTTCCCCGCAAGAATCTGTCAAAATCCTTTCAGACCTCAAGCTGAACCACGATGAACCCGACGAGAAGACGTCGATAGAAAAGGGGAACAATGCCTCGGGCTCTGGCGACGTCGAATCGGGCGGTAAGATCGAGAATGCAGGCGCCGTGGAGATGCTGCGGGCGATCCCGGGGGTCTCGGGGCATTCATTGAAGTATGTGTTGGGGAAGGTGGAGAGTTTGAGGGAGTTTGTGGAGATGGATCGGAAGGGGTTGAGGGAGTTGCTGGGTGAGGAGGCGGGGAGTCGGGCGTTCAAGTTTATGCATCGGGGGGCGGGGAGGAGAGGATGAGGGCGGGGAGGAGAGGGTGAGGGCGGGGAGAAGAGGGTGAGGTATAAGGTCGGAGTTGCTGGGCTATGAAACGGGGATTGACATGATGTGGAATATTCTACCAGGAGTAATTTAATCTCATAAGCTTGGCCCGAGATCTCCAAAATAGTCTCCCTGTCACGCTGCTCCGCTCTGACGTCGAACCGGGCCCTATCACTCAACAAACTCGACGGAAACACGTCGAGTTCCTCGAATGAACGGACGGGCCTAAAGGGGAACTCGACGAGAAGAAAGGGATCTCAACGAAACCTTCGCAGTCGAACACATCTCTACACCCTACGAGTCTTGACATAAGGCCGCCGCCGACATGGCAATCCCCACTTACTGAATCGGGCATTTCAGCTGTGATACCGTGCGGGTTCACGATTTCTATTATCAGGAGCTGAGACGCCAAAATTTGCACCCCATTCCCAGAGGTCACTAGTCGTCACACTCCTAACCTTTCACACCAGTGGGGGCTATATGATATGTTTCCAAGCTACCTTTGACCTGCTGACATGAAAGGATGCGAACAGAGGGGGTAGCAAAGCCTTCTTAAATGCTCTGTATATAATTGGAGGACTTTCCTCTTGTTTTGCCACCGAATCAAACTCACTGCACATTGCTCAATATCTTCACTACTCCAGGACGACTAACGAGACGCCTATAACTCTGATGAGTGCTGCAAACGACGAACACGATACCGCTTCTTCAGGAGCCAACACAGCTACTACCGTGACCAACAAGTCAAAGCGGCGTGATGTAAGACAGGAATATTCTCGGAGCCCGTGGACAACTCTGCCAGACGATCCAATAAACAATGAAGTTTATGGTCGAATCCCATACCGTTCACTCAATTTCACTTTGGTTGGAAGTTTGGCCTACAATCGTCCAGTTTATGCCTCAAAAATGGATCACAACGTATCTGAGAAACCCCTCCCCATGCAAGACACGTACATTATGAATATCACGGAACCCAACCCAGATGAGACAGGATTTCCGGCTGGTTGTACTATTCAAGGTATCGTAACAAGGCCGCAGTCTAGAAGGCTTAATGCCCAGTATAGCACTTATGTGGTCTCGATTAGATGGCTTGTGGAAGACAGTTCGCATCACTTGACGCTCTCGTATCCGTCGACATTCTGTCTTTCTGGTAGCCTGTATTCTGCTATTGACGGAGGCAAAAGAAAAGATCGTACAAGGAAAATGAGCATATTTGAGTTCAACGAGAGTGCTGATACGGTTTCGCATCTCCGAGGCCCGGTAACCATGAGCAGAGCATTCATTGTAACGGATCCAGACAGTGAGGGGTCTGACGGGAGCACACTCCTACAGGTATATGCTCCAGGAGCTTCCAGAGCAAAAGGTACACTCATAACGCTGTCAAGTTGTCCCGGAGGTCTCGAAAGCCCTATACCACTTCACTGCGGCCTGGACTGAAAGTTTTGACGACTGGACCAGGGCGCGACCGTCTCTCTTTTGTCTGTGATTCGTGTCGCATATGTATCGTACTTGTTTCTAGCATTGTGATGTATGTGAATGATACCTTGAGGAAGTATCATGCCACGACGGACCATGAGAAAGAAACCCTGCAGCGCCACAGACCGCTAAAAGGAGACTTTGCCTGAACTAGGGGTTATCTAATGGGCTAATGGGCCTTATACGGCTACCTGGGCCTTGTGTCCCACATGACAGGAAGACAGCAACAAAGTCCAAGACCCTTTGTCGGATAGTGTGACACGCCAAGCTGCTCTAGGGGCAGATGCACGACACGGTGGAGCGCTGAGTACGCACAGATAGCACGTAGCGCAGGGTATGTCTTAGCGATGTGATAGCCTGTGGACAGCGTCGTAGGCAAATGTACCGCACAGAGACACAGTAAACGCATATGTATAGCAGTTGATATGCAGCCGCATACACAGAGATGTAGAACAGATATAATATACAACAGTAGAGAGAAGGGACGACGTATACAATCATGCTACGGTGAATTGGATAGATGCGCTGGTCGCAAAGAAACAAGCTGTACTGACTACTCACAGAGAGTACGTATACGAGTATACATAGACAGTATGAGAGGGAGTAGAAGTATATATACGAATCTATATATCGCCATAGTGAGAGAGTATATAACAGTAGAGAGAGTATATAATCTAACGGTAAAGAGAGTGTATATACAAAGTAGAGTATATAACGGGAATGGGAGTATATAGTATAAGAGTAAGGAGAGTATATAGTATATAGTATATAACAGTAGAGTATATACTCTCATTACTGGAGTATATACTCCAGTAATGAGAGTATATAGTACAAGGGTAGAGAGAAGGGAGCATGTGTACAACCCCGCGGGCAGATTTGGGCCATGCGACTGATTTCGACCGCTGTTGCCACCCAACATCGAGCGCCTTATACTCACCCACTGCGATCAATGCAGAGTTGATTGTGCATGACGTGGGGCATCCAGGAAGTGAGATGATAATCTTGAGACGTACATACATGATTGCATCGTGATTCATCAAGCTATCAATCGTTATTTGGACATAGGGACACAAGGGTCTGGGAATAAATGGTGTGAAACGAAGGGGAAGGCAAGGTAAATTCGGGTTATTCCGGAAGGATTCCCGAAGAAGCCTGTGATGAAAAGGGGTATATCGTAATATTACACGTAGGGAATAGCACTGCAGGGGACTTGGTCAGGCAAAAGTCTCGAAGGTATACAATGGAAGCGAGGCTTCTCACCCACGTTTTATCAAACAACACTAAGGCAAAGACTCGCGCGGGCTAGAAATCGGTGGGGCGTGTTGACGACGGCCCGTTCTCCGAGTATCGAAGACTCGTGAGAGTCTGATTTAGCGAACCTGTCTTGGCTCTGGGGAGGGGAAGGAATGTCAACATCGCCCATCTCGTAACAACATCGTATGGTCGGCTCAACACCGTAAGATGACGCAGAGGATAGGATGAATTGACAGTCTAGGATCGATACCCACTTTATGAAATGCTTCTGCTTCGCCCCAGCCAATTTCGCCGTACAAGGGCTCTGCAGCGCATCCGTAGGAGAGACCAAGGACGGTTTACTGTAGATAACATCAGCTCTGAAGTTCGAAAGGTTGTCCTTGGGATCTACTGAACAGGGATTTATTGAACAGGGGGAAAGAAAGAGAAAGGAGACGTACTTTGCCTTTGCGAACTTCTTGGCTAGGAGCGCTTTTTGACCGAGACCTGCTGTACCACCGTGGATGGAGGGATCAACTGTTTGGCCGGGAACTACGGGGTTGGCTGTAAGGTTGTCAGTGGGTGTGATGGAAGGCCGAAAGACCGGGAGGATGAGGTCTGATCATGGGACTTTGGATGCTTCAAGATGACAGCTGGATGAGGTTGATCCTCGAAGTCACTATAGAGTATCCACGGCACTAGATCCCAGTGACTCAGACTAAGAAAGACAAAGAGTTCCTCCCACTCGGAGGATCGTCTGACGCCCGGTGCCACGACTTGGCGCTGGATGGTACCCCTATCACGACTCAACAGAGTAGCTGCATGATCCCCAGGACTCACGATTCGCAACTCCCAATGGTGCAGTCTGCTGAACGACCACAGCCCTGTGTGCCGGATCATGCAGGGGGGTAATGTTTGGTGAGGGTGTAGAGGGGAAGGATGTTTTGGTTGGCGTAGGAGTAGTGGAGGATGAGCGGGATGTGGTCATGGTGGTCTGACTTTGTCTCTTGACTGTGATGTTTTCTTTGGCTGGGGATTGTTATGGGGTGGGATTTGGATTGTGACTAAGACTGGGTACTGGATGTTGAGTGGCAACGAGATAACAAGTTGGATGATGGATGACCGAAAGCGCGACTGATTTCCGCTCCGGGTGGCTGGCTGGCTTATCGGAGAATACAAATACGCCGAGAGGTTCAGATGTGTGGCATATCTTCTCCATTCAACCTAGAGCTACCCAGAACGCATGTCTACGCAGCATCAATATATGTCTGTCCAGCACGGCAATGTATACAAGTGTACAGCATGTACAATCACCCCACCCGCGTACGCGCTCACTCCTCCCCGCTCTTCTGGTTCTGAACCTCCCCAACAGTCTCGCCATTCAGGACCTTCTCTACAGTCTTCTTGCCTGGGAGAACCATTGTTGGGGGAAGATGTGTGAGTGGGGGGAGGAGGGAAGCAGCTGCGACTCGAGCATTTTGTTGAAGGAAGAAGCTAGGTTCAGATGGCGTCAGCATAGGGTCAGGGGAAAGGAGGATTTAACCAGCAGATGCATCACTCACTCCATGATCACGATGGCGGCCATTGTTTCGACGATGGGAACGGCACGGGGCACGACACATGGATCATGTCTGCCCTTGGCCGCGAGGACACCTGCAGAGCCATCGTATCTAGCGGTTGGTTGTTCTTGGGAGATAGTGGCAGGGGGCTTGAATCCGACTCTGATTCACATTGTCAGCGACCATCATGCTCCCGAAAATGTGAACACACCTAAAGTAGATATCTTCCCCATTCGAGATCCCACCCTGGATACCTCCGCTCCAATTCGTCGTGGTCCTCAGTCTAGGCTCTCCGGTGATATCGTCAACGCCATCCACGAACATGTCATTATGCGCGCTGCCGGGAATCTGCGTTCCTCTGAAACCGGATCCAATCTCGAAACCCTTTGTCGAAGGGATCGAGAGCATGGCGTGGGCTAGGACGGCTTCGAGCTTGTCAAATACTGGTTCACCGAGACCTAGAGGACAACGACGGATGACACATGTGATCGTCCCGCCGAGCGAATCGTTTCGGGCCTTGGCAGCTCGAATTTCCTGTTACGACGGAATTACCCAATTAAGCTTGATCCCAGAATATACCAAGAGACACTCACCGCCTCCATCTTCTCGCTGGTCTCACGATGAGGACACCTCGTGATCTCCTTATCGACCTCGGACCTCGTGACACTCTTGACCAACTCCATGTACTCCTTCCCCAGTACCTCGTCATCCCCCTGTCCGTCTGTGGCGAACGGCAGGCCAACTTTCCCGACGCTCCCAACGAACGCGACGATTTCCACACCCAGCGCCTCTTTCAGGTACTTTTCAGCAATAGCTCCAGCGGCAACTCGACCGATGGTCTCTCGTGCAGAGGCCCGACCACCTCCTGACGAGGCTTTGACGCCGTACTTGGCGAGGTAGGTGAAATCGGCATGGGATGGGCGGGGGAAGAGGTCGGTCTCGGCGTAGTCGTGGGGCCGTTGGTCTTTGTTGTGAACGATAAGACCTATGGGGGTACCGAGGGTGATGCCGTGTTCTGTCCCAGACTGCAGGTGGACTTGATCGAACTCGGACCGCTAATGGGTGGTGATCAGCAGTGTGTTGGTAGTAGACTATGCATGACTTACAGCAGTGGTGATATCACTCTGTCCAGGACGTCGACGAGATAGCTGAACCTGGATATCCTCCTCCGTCAAGCGCAGTCCCTGGTTACAAGCTGGTGAGCACCGCCACGAGAAACGTTTATTAGAATCGTACATACTGGGGGGACACCGTCGATAATGCAACCGACAGACTTGCAGTGGCTCTCGCCGTAAGTGTGGACGCGATAGTTGGTCCCGAACGATGACATCTTAGGTGGGGGTGAGATGTCGAAAGAGAAAGTGAAAGAGAGGAAGGCTGTGGGGGGGTATGAATAGGACGGTGTGGTCAAAAGAAGTTTAGATTTCGAGTCGCCTTCCGTAAACGTGATCGAGCGGGATCAAATTTATGATGATCATGGCCCAGATTATTTCCACCGCCAGTATTGGCTACCAGCAAACGTTATTTTGCATAGCAAGCAACAGCATCGCATCGGTTATCTTGAAAGGAAGAAGAATGGCTCGGAAACCTTCCAGAAAGGACTGGCAATCGAATGGGTCTTCCAAGAACGACGATGAAGAGGCAACCAATACCAAGCAGGCCTTACCGGTCGCCGTCCTTCCGGAGGATTTTGATGGTGAACCACTAGATGGCTCTCAATATCTCGCGATGGCTAGGTAGGTCATTCTATTCATGTCGTTGATATATGGAAATGTCATCGCAAACCTCACAATCAATGGCCCGCCATAGCTGACATTCCTCCAGTCGAGCCAACCAGGATTTACCTTTCTTTACAAGAGTCTCCAACCCTTATCGACAACTTACTCCGGAGCCTGTTATCCCTCTTGCCATGTCTGAAGGAAACAGTCTCCCAATTACCCCGCCCCGTCATCCAGTCCTGCCAACAGAGGCTTGGCGAGTTCTCTACGTAGCCCACTTTATGGGATATAGAAAGGTGAGCGATACTGCTTCCAATGGTGCTCTCTGGTGCTGTCAGCCAAACCCCTGAATATGAATGAACCGCTGATCGGCAACTGCAGTACCTCGAGAACCATTTCCCACCATCACCGAAGTTGGCTATACCTCGACACCATCCTCGACTCCCGCGGGCTAACCAACGTTCAGAGTGGTGGCAATTTATCAACGGTGCCCCTAGACGCAAGATCCGAGTTGTCACCGTGGAGGAAACACAGGCCAATGACGAGTACGACGAGGAGGAGATGATGAACAATCCAGGAGCTTCCGGTTCAGTTCCAACTTCTGCGGTATCCAAAGCAGCAGGCGAGGTGACGAATGGGGTAACAGAGACTGGGTGGGGGAAGAACGGCGAGAGAACGGTTGATGATTTAGTGAATGGTGTGGGCCACGAGGAAGCGGGAGATGACTGGGACGAGTTCCCAGAGGATACTACGTATCAGGATGCGTTGGATCATTCGGACGAGGTCCGAGTCGAGCTCGAACCCGAGGCAGAGAAGCATCGTCCGCGAGAACCATTAGTGTGCTTTATTCAGAACCTGAACTCTGTGAGTGTTTCTAATTCTGGGATCGTACAAACCCGGGAGCAGTCCTCGTTTCAAACTATCATTTTCCTATCTCCATCCTCCATCAGGGAAGCCAACTAACTTCATTACCCCAGTCGGAAACCGCAAAAGTCCTCTCCCACTTTGCCCACTGGCTCGGCGAAAACGTCTCGCAACTCTCAGAATCCCCTCCGGGCTCTGGCAAGTCGCCCAACCCCTTTCCAGAACGCTGGGGCCGCTGGATCTTTGCATTGCTCTGTACCCTCTCCCCCCAGCTCTCGGGGGACGAAGTGAGTATTCTACGCGAACTGGCGAGAGCCGCTGCGGGCGTCGCAAAGTGGCGGTGGGAGCTTCATCTCTCTACCAGTGGTTCTGAAGGAGGGGGAACGACGGGCGAGAGTGAGGGAGTATGGAAGTTGGGGGAACATTGGAGAAGGGCGCGTAATCTTGCTGGAATTGTTGGACTGGGTATGAGCGAGGCGGGGGCTGGGACTAAGCGGAAATTCGGGGACGGGGAGTCTATGATTCTGCGTGATACAGCAGGTGATACACCAGTGGGTACGACCTCGACGGGTGCGGTATCACCCCGGGTGGGGACGGGGCTGGTATATGACGAAACGGGACTTGACGAGACGCTGGCACGATGCTGGATGGTCATTGAGGCTGTGATAGCTGGGTGGGGACAACGGGATTTGTCAGATAATATCGTAGGCATGTTTGGAGTTGGCGGTGTTGTTCTTTAGGGGAGTGAGGTAGAGGTCTTCAGGAATGAATGAGCATTATTGTCGACATGACAGTAATGCTGTGATACGACCATTCCGATGTATGACGCATCCAAGAATAATTGCCGAATAATGCTCGATGAATGCTTTACATCGTGGACTTTCGTCCGACTATAGGCCAAAGGCACTAAGAACTAAATATAAGCCGACTCGGCACTAGACTATAATAGTAGATCGGCGAATACTGGTAGAGTAGATGATAGACCGGAAGGTGGCAAAAGAAAACAACAACGGGGATTCGTGAAGGAATGCAGAACGGTACTTGTTGTAAGGTAGATGAATACTGAATAAAACGATAGTATTACTTGACTGAATCCCAAAATGTAGTAATAAAGAATAGTTGTCTTCCCAGGAGATGATACTGATGGAGGAGTAAAGGAAGGACGAATGCGAAAGACGTGACGCAATCAAGGACGAATCAAATCCTCGATGACTAAACATCCCCATCCATTGCCTCCTCCACACTAGGTGTCCGCCCTGAGCTTGTTCCTCAGGAGGTTCAACAACCACTCGGCGTCCCAATAGGCGACCCCCATCGTCGTCGTCGGCCTCCCACCCGCAGCGCCATGTCCCCCATGCTCCCTAAGATCACCACCAGCAGGCATCTGCATTTCCCCTTCACCAAACTGGAAGCTTGACTTGGCAAGGGACGACCGACGGGGTTCCAATTGTCTGGAGGGTTTCAGAGCTCCCATTGGAGATGGGGGTTTGTACATCTGGTGCGATATGTGTTCCGCTGGGGATGACTGGTCTTCTGACTTGGCAGGGAAGGTGAACGACCCGAATGTCCAGTTTGGTGCGGCAAAGGGTGTAGGGGCCACAGGCTGCGGGTAGAGATGCGAGTGCACCTGCAAGGGTGATTGAGACGGTGAATCTCCCATACCAGCTGGCGTCTGGTTCGGGAATTCAAACTGGACTTTGGACGGTCTCCTCGCATAGTTGTATCCCGACACTGCCGCATCTAATTCAGCCGCTTCGCGCTCGTGGTTGGCGGTCGCGAGGAAAGCGTGTTCGGCCCGTGTGGCCGCCTGGATCTTCAGGGACATGACACAAGCGTTTTGAGCACGGAACAGTGAGAATGGTAGCCATTTATCCGTAAAAGTGTTGACGGCCGCGTCGTAGTTGGCGTAAAACACCAACAGGTACGGTGGGGTATTCAACAACGAGTTGGTGGACAGCGGTGAGGGTTTGCGAGGATTGGGGATCGGTCCGCCGGGTGTGAGAGGGACTAGGACAGGATGAAGCGTCAGGCGTGGGAGGACGTGCGCCATATCCTCGGGCGTCAGGATCTCGTCCAGCATGGGAATGATGGCCCGTTCCAGCGCGAGAAGCAGTTTCGATACGCGCGGTCCCCCGAGCGGCTGACTGTCCACGGTCATGTTCCGGGTGATGATGGAGAGCAGAGTCATTCCATCTAGCCACGTCACGGCCTCACCAATCTCCTCTACCGATCCAGACAACTCGTCTTCGATTTTCCCAGGAACGTTGCTGAAGCTGCACAGTTCTCTCAGCGGCAGCTGTGACCTGTTCTCCGGTTCACACAGGATTCGCAGGCCGTCAAAGGGCGTGGCTTGGACGACCGCCACGCCAGTGTAGAGTGTCCCGGACTTGAGCGACACCCGCGCGGTCGAGTCGCAAAATTGCCGAATGTCTTCCAGGAGAGGCGTGGTGTGCTCCAGAGGCACGCTCAATGTTTTGTGGAGGGACGAAGCGACGGCGCTGGGATCGGCAAAGATGAAATGCCGAGCGAGGAGATCGGACTGTTCTGCGTGAGAGGTGACGCGTCGGACGAGGAAGATGAGTTGACCTTTGGAGACGGTGTCGGTACTGTTCGAGAGCTGCACCCATCCGCTGCGGTTCGTCAGTCGTGGCACCTAAAGAGCAACTCACGTTGTCAGGATCTGGTCATACAGGACCCCGAGACGTGCAACACCGTCCTGCTGTCCGGTCAGTCTGACCGCAAGTTGGATGGACGAGCTGGCGAATTTCTCCAGAAACTTGGAAATACTAAGTGGGACCGGTCGATTACTAGTCGCAGCCGAGGACTCGACCGTTAGCATCGATCCGCGACGAATATCGCTGAGCGACGCGGCGTTGAGAGTGGAGGGCGCACCCGCACTGGCAGGACTTGTCGATTGCTCTACCGCACCGATAAACGACGTAGGGGACCACATGGGGTTCCTCCAGGACCACGACATGCGCAAGGCTGAGACGAACGCTTCGTGATGGGTCGTCAAATCCAGGCCTAGAATCGTCGATCCGCTCGTCGAGTCGACGGTCGAGTTGGTCATTTGTTTATCGGCTGTGAGGGAGGTAATGTCGCACATGGGTAACATGCCGTCCGAGGAGTTGACTAGGATGCGACCGTGCGTGTCGATGGCGACATGAGCGACGACGACTCTTCGTCTCCGATTACGCTCTTCCCTGACGCGACGGGAATTGTAGTACACGAACCCTGCGACACCGAGACAAGCGACAAAGGCCAGCGAAGCCACCAACGCGAGGATGGCGACTTTGGTGCCGGGACTGGAGACGTTGTTGCCTGGTACTTCGCCTGCCGGCCAAGCGTAGATGGTGCCCCGCATGCCTGGTGTCTTGGGTGAGAACAAGGTTTACAATTATGGGAGGACTCACCGGTGTAGTGCATAGCGCAGACGGCCGCAGCGAGTATGATAGCTACCATGATCTTTAGATACCAATCGTGCTTGAGTTTCGGCCGGAGCATGATGAACATGATGTAGAGGGCGATGATGACGGCGCCGCAAGCAATGACAACGGAGCCGACGACGTAGCCGACTTTGTAGGCGATGTATGGCAGGCCAATGATGGAGAGTTGTCCGATATAATCTGTTTGTCAGGATACCTCTAAACCAAGGACTCACGCATGGCCGCCACCCCGAGTCCAGCCGTGAAACCAGTGATGAAGATCTTGATGATCTCCCCACGAGTGACGACGTCGAAACCTAGGAACTTTTCCAGTTTCGTAGCGGATTGACCGCTGAGGAGTTTTTGGCGATGGGCCGGGCGGCTCGTCTTGTCGTACTCAACATTGCTGTCGGCCTGACTTAGCGTGGACGAAATCTTCCGCAAGCGTGATTCAGGGTCAAGCGTGAGTGTGGTCAGATCCTTTTCGGCTGATAAGCTGATTCGCGGGACACCTAATTCTGGATCTTGCTCTGGAAGACTTTGGATCCTGCTCAGCGTGCCAAACCTAAAGGGCGCAGGTTCACGTTGAGCAGGTACGAGCGAGGAGACTGGAAGCGAAGCGCGGCGACCTGAGCTTGGGAAATGGAGGGGTGCGTCTGTCGAGTCGGCATTCCAAGTCGGATTGGACGCAGTGGGCGGAGCGGAGGTTGAGGTATCCGTGAGAGATGCTGAGAGCTCGGTGTTGATTCGCGGTGGGAAATTGTAGCCGGGAACGAAAACCGAGCTGACAGGTGACGGCTCGACGGGCAGAGATCCGCGGCGGTTGGCTGGGAACTGGGACTGATAGACAGGCAAGGGAGGGGAGATGAGGGAAGCGTCGCTAGCCATGTGTCTGAGCGAGTTGGTCCCAGTGGATCGACCCGAATTCGACACGGTCGCCTGCCTCCTTTCGAGTTCCTCTCGCACGGCCAATCGGCCTCGGCGGAAGTCCATCTCTCGCAGTTCCTTGTCGCTCCTGATGATCATGTCTTCCTCGTCCATCAAAGGTCCTCCTTCGGTTTCGTCCCAATGATCTTCATCCTTGTTTTGGCCGACTTTGGCCAATGTCGACCGCCAGCCAGTGTGACTAGTCATCTCATCGAGCATGGTCCATTTGGTGACCACGGACAGGGAGGACCACAAAGCGCTAGACGTCATTTTGTCCTTGTGCACACTGGCTTTCCATTTTTTGTAATCGTCCCCGACGGGCCTTGCGGATCGCTTCTTCCGTCTGCGTTTTCGATGGCCGGGTGCACAGACCCAGTCTCGAAGCTGTGTGCCCATGACGAAGAAGGCCAATGTCATGGCTAGACAGGAAGAGACCAGGGAGAGGATGGTGAAACCAGCGCCGTAGGAGAGATACAACGACTCGTAGCCATATTTTGTTTCTTCAGGATGGTGGAGAGAGAGCGAGTTGTTGCCGACGAAATGCATGGCAAACGTGGAGACGGCGCCAAAGCAACAACCGGCTATGGTAAGCAGGAGCTGATTCGAGAAGCCTCGATTGGAGGTGCGTCGGATTAGTAGTTCGAGCGTGCATAGGGAGCCGACGAATGCGATTAGGTAGGAGAGTACGATAAACCCTGCATTATAGTGTTGGTCGAGCAAGACATATCCCTCGGGGACGTCGTCCAAGGCGGAAAGCGTTGTAGAGGCCAAAGCGAATATGGGTGGTTTGCCATCCGGACCTCTTCCTGTGATGAGATATTTTGACGCAACCCTGCCGAATGCCGATGCGGTGGAGTGGAGGAGTTTGGAAAGTGGATAAGATGGCGAGGATGAGCTGTTCGAAGCAAGGGCTGAAGGATACGATGAAGGAGGGTCCAGGACGGAATGAGCCGGACTGGCCGCGGCGACGTAGGGAACACACAGGGTGAGGACGAAGATCGCTGTGACCAGGGTTGGCCGACTGGAGGTCATCGTCGGAGGTGGTCGAGATGGGCCGGCGAGAGGGGACGACTGCATGAGGGATGAAAGGTGACAGAGGGGTGAAGATCGGCTCGGAGCGGGTAGGATATGGAGTAGCAGACCGATCCTGATCGGAGGGAAGGGGGCGTTTGTTAATTAGCGCAAGTTTGGTCATCGATGTGATGAACACGATCCGAGACATGACTGTTTAGTCCGGATTGGATGAGGGGAAGGATTGGGATTTCGCCGGGGGGKGGSSGKGGRGGGGGGGGGGGGGGGGTCAAACATAAATGGGTATCATCGGCGTTAATGGATTGGGTTAATGAGGGATGAATGGCTGGCCAGAAATGGACAGATGAGAAGGAACAACAGCCAGACAGTCCACTCACGAGTCCCCTTGTCGTTCTGTGCCAGGCCCCGGTGCCCTTGATCGACGCTAGCACGCTAACCGCTCCAGACAAGTGTATCGCAATTCGTAATCCTCCTCCTCGATGACAACGGGGCAATTAATTCCTCCCTCCAATTTAGGGGTGCAGGGAAGACGAGTGCGACGGATAGCTGCGATATAGGTATACGTGTAGCGTTGGCTGGACGCGTCCTGTCAGCGGTATCAGACTAGGTGGGCGGTGAGCGGATGGATTGATGCTGATGGGTGGCTGCGACGACCTTGCAGCTTTCCAGCCTGCTCGGCGACTCGTCCACTAGTCCAAGTCGTTCTTGCTTCTCAAAGCGGTGCCCACCTGATCCTCAATACCTCCTCGTGATTGGGACTGAAAGGATCGGCGCGTGTGGGTATGATGGCTGGGTTGTTGAGACGTAAACACTGCTAGGACGGATTGGAATTGGATTATCGATGAGCAAGCGTTTTGTTGTGACGGTGGGGGCTTCAGTAGTGCAGAATATTATCGTTCAAATCCCCGTCGCTGGAATCTTTGGCAACCAACCAGCTATTCCGACAAATCAGATATGTAGGTGGAAGAACGATCCAGCAGATGTTTGAATGGGATGATCTTGAATTGAATCGTGGCGTCGTACAAATGTCCAAGAAGGGGGGAGGGAGCCGAACTAGTCGTTGGGTGATTACGAGACGTGTGTGAGGGCTCGAAATGTATATCGAGTGCGTAGCGGTTAAGGATTTATAAGACGTGTTGGGGTTACAAGTGTTGAAGACGAGATATCCAGAAGCCGTGGTGATTCCAACAAACCGTGTGCTTGCCCTGATTGACTCAAGGAGTCACAACAGATCTCCATAACCCCACGGGCGCTCGGAAGAGAGAGTAGCTTCCGGTATGAGATCTACAGACCTGGTCTGGCGATATTTTGACCGCGAATACTCCCTGGTATCGGTCCCGGACAGAAGCCAAAAGCCAGAAGACAATGTGTGGAATTGACCGAATGATACCGTCGGATGGGATGGCTGGTCTGTCGGATGGGTGGTGGTTGTTCGGATCGAGATGAGCCGAGTAATTCGGGAGGAGGTCCACTGAAGACGGCGTATGTGTTAGATGTAGATGTGGGTGGTATTATTAGAGAATTGGCTACTGGCTGACTACTGTCGGCTTTCTGCTACTGCTACTAGGACGCCATGGTGTCATGCCTCTACGGCAAACTATAGAGTTCGTTCTGGACCTAGCGAGGGCGCATCGTCTGGCATCTGCCATACTCCGTCCTCAGCTGCAGGATAGAGATCGGATCTGTAAGGGTGAAAGCACAGTTAATGAATCTCAGGGTCGATCGTTTCCAGCAACAACGTACAGCAGGCGTCGCAGGGATACATAACAGGAGAAGCGATCGGTTAAATCGCCCCTCCCTCTAACGTAGTTGCTCGAGTGGGTTAGTCGTGTTACCTAACGTCCGGAATCTAGAAGAAGCACCTGAAACTTGCCGTGTGAACCGGTGGATGCTTGCAGCGTTGCTTGCACCAGATCTGCTGTCGTACCCTTTACCTGTGGGGAACTGTTCCGTGGGAACATTGCCGTGATTCACTTGCCTCGTTGATTAGTACACTTTGTATTAAGACATTATGAGACAGCCACTCCTTTAGGACTCGCAATTGTATTCCGATCTACTGCGCGACGGCCTTTGGACAATGAGCTGAGTTGTTGTTACGATCATCGTCTGTTGTATCTAATCGTCATTCACATGAAACGTCGATTGTAGCATAGCACACGGTAGCACACGTCGGTAGTGGGGTATTACGTCTAGTATCGTAGGAGTATCATATAGAAGTATCATACATGTGTACACACATACACAAGCACACGTATATATCTGTACAGTAGAGAGCGGGGACAGGGTCAGGCCACATGTACCACTTATCTACATACGTATATACAGGGCATCACATGTACATATACACACGTATATACGCACACTATATATGTAACAGCAGAGAGGGGGGAGACCGTATACAATCGGGATGCGGCTGCGTATGTATGTGGGAGTATCAGAAATATACACCTATATGCAGCGTATCACTCGTATCACACTCGTATCTACATAGGCATATGTGGACACGCATACCAGAATATATATAATAGGTAGAGAGAGGGGGGAGACCGTATACAACTAGCGCGTTTCGGGGCAAGCTTGGGTGTTTTGGGCATGACAGTGCTGTGGTCTGGACGTCAGGTCAGCTACATCCCCTATCTCGCCCGCCCGCCGACTAATCTCCCAGATCCTACTGGTATTCATCTTCTCTATATCTAAATACATCTCTTCTGGCCTCCCATCATTCCATCATTACCCGCCCAAAACATAACCAATCAGGCATCCGTACTCTTCGCCGAGTTCCCCTGGCTCTACGATCACGCTGATGATTCAGAAGGCTTAGAGAGAAGCCTTCAGGAAGGACGCAACGGACTGGTACCCCTTGACGTATAGGTCGGTAGGTTCGCCACCGGACAACTGCGGTCAAAGCGAGTCAGTTGCTAGAACGAGTACTCGTTCCAAACGAAATATGTGAGGTACAAGGTGTGACGGAGGATTTTATAAGAATGATGACCTACATCGCCCCTGGCTGCCATCCATCCGTGATCGATGTCATAAGTCTCGAGAAGGTTCTTGCCAGAGTGTTTGGCTTCCACGGCCTCGTGGATTTTTTTCATCTGTTGGATTGCAGACGTGACGTCATCAGTTCGTCAGACTTTCTTGGCTGGACGAGGGATTGCACAGATTGAGATCCGAGGATTGGAATGTAATGAAAGACGAGCAACTCACGACCTCTTTGTCCTCGTCCTTGGAGGCTAGGAGGGCGATTGGGATGTCGTACTTGTTAACGTTCTCGGCATCTTCCAATGCTGCGAACCTTGAAGGGTGTTAATGACCGAGATAAAGGAATCCCAACTACCATCCGCGGACATTCCTGTCGCTCATGACATCGGAGAATGGTGAGAACTAGTCGCAAATACTCACGATGGGTGACATCCAACCACAGCGGACAGCTGCCCAAGCCCCTCACTGGTGACAACAACCTTGTATCCCCAGCAGTACCCGATGGCCGCGACCTTGTCAATCCCGGTGGCTTTGACGGCGCTGAGAACCTCGGCGACAGGCTTGGATTGGGAGGAGATGGCACCCGGGAAACCGGAGAACCATTTTCCCTTGGCGGCCTGTTCCTCTGGGGTGGCAGATGGACTGAACCAAGATCCCTGTGCTACGTCACCCTTGAGGAAGTCAGGCATGAGGACACGGTAGCCTTGGGAAGCGATGAGGTCCGCTCCTGGTTGTCGTTATGATTATAGAGTGACGGTATAACGATAGCGGGGAGTGAGGTTATGGTATGGTAGGTAGAGGTGAAGGTGGAGGTCAAGGGCAACCTAGTCAGCAGACCGATAGTGCGCTTTTATAGAAAGAGCCAAAGGACATTAGATGACTCACCTTGGACGACCTGGGGGGAGAACCCGAAAATGTCGTAGACAACGACGACGACCTTCTTGGCATCCGCAGGACCGATCGCGTAGGTCTTGAGACCGGCGACTTCGATGTATTCGCCCTTGGGGGTATAGTCGGCCTGGACAGGGGGGAGGGAGCAGCAAGCTGGGGAAAAGATGTCAGCGCTCTGACAATTGCACGAGGAAGAACGGAAGGGTTAAAGGATAGGACATTGTAAGAAGCAAAGGTTAGGCAGCTACGCCGACTCGGCGATCGGAATCACGCAAACGATAACGATCGATCGACAGGGTGTAGCTGTGAGAGAACAGGAGACTCAGCAGCATGGGACACTTACCAGAGGAGAAGCCAGACATTTTGGTGTAGTATAGGTCACGAAGAGGACTGCAGGCCTGAGCGGTGGAGTATGACGAAGGAGGTGAACGGTGATGACTTGTGGTCAGCGACAGACGGTCTTTTATAGTGAAGCGAAGAAGGAGAGGATCAAGACTCGCCCGAGGTATCACCCGAGGTATCGCCTTCTGGGGGAAGAATAATAGACCTACCTGTATGTGGATATGGAGATATGGAGAAGTGCTGAAGAGACGTTGAGGCCCGAGGATGACGAATGGGGCGAATCGAAACATGCGACAACGGCGAATGGACAAGGACAACCTGTACCGGAGGCGGAAGGATCTCCGTGGCAATGGACCAGTATTGCTCAGTTCAACCACTTTCGGATCCGAAGTTCGGCTTCCCTTGACAATGACGGCCCTACATTCAAGCCACATAGTATGGAATCCCAGAACAACGCTCATAACGATGCATGACC
Source organism: Phaeotremella skinneri (assembly GCA_001599695.1). NCBI lineage: Eukaryota > Fungi > Basidiomycota > Tremellomycetes > Tremellales > Phaeotremellaceae > Phaeotremella > Phaeotremella skinneri. Next base: position 573,216 of record BCHT01000004.1, read on the forward strand.
GTGTACCTACGGTCCCGAGGTGGCCTCCCCCGATCCACCGAGCTGCCTCATGGATTTGCCGCGCCTATCTCGGCCAGAAGACACCTTGCCGCGCTCTGACAAGCCTATCCCGCTTATCATCGGCAATCACCGTCGCAGATCTCGAGTTTGCCATCGTTCAACGTTTAACCGCCGAATTCCTGATATATCTTCCAAACATCCATCATGGCTCCCATAAGCTACACCATAGCTTCAGCTGTGGAAGGTACGGAGGCACCACCGTGAGCTGTCTCTTTCTTCTAATACCTCTTACATTGACATAAGCTTACCCATTCCGCTACCTAATACAGGATCCCACGAGCTCAAGCATGGGGAGCGACATACGTTTCCAAGTCAGATGCAACAACGCCTCCCCTCCTCGACCTCTCGCAGGGTGTACCCAGATCCGCACCTCATCCCACGGTCCTTGAAGCTCTGTCCAAAACAGCCTCAGATCCTCAAGCAGCTCGATACGGTCCGATCCTAGGAGAGCCAGGTCTCCGATCTGGCGTCGCTGAAGAGATTAGAGCTCAATATCGAATACCCTCGTCTCCGATCTCAACCTCTTCTGATGAGGTCGATACGCCCGGAGTGAGACCAACAGATATTGGGATCACTACGGGCTGCAACATGGCGTTCCTGACTCTGATGATGACCCTCTGTCCCCCAGGAACATCATCAGTCCTCCTACCCCTCCCATCGTACTTCAACATGGCCATGACACTTTCCCTCCAATCTATCAAACCCGTCTACATCCCTTGTGATCCATCGAAAGCATTCACGCCATCCTTATCATCAGCCCGGGCGTATCTTACAAAGGCCTCTCAGGATCCTTCGGCAACGATCAAGCCGAAAGTTATCGTAATGATCACGCCGAATAATCCAACAGGAGCCGTTTATCCCCCAAACGTCATTTCGGAGTGGTATGATCTGGCGAAGGAGTTTGGAGTGGCGCTGATCATTGATGAGACTTATCGAGATTTCGTGGAGAAGGGGGAGTCTGAGAAGGGCGATGAGGACGGGAGAGGAAAGCCTCATTCGCTGTTTGAGGAGAAAGATTGGAGGAAGACGTTAATAACCCTGGGCAGTTTCAGCAGTGAGTCATATAACCGCTTGTCCAAACTTTCGATTTCTATCGAAACTTCTCCATCATTATCCACCAATTCCCCCTAACGATCACTAACACATGTCCTCCCCATCCCACCCAGAGTCCTACCGAATCCCAGGCCATCGTCTAGGCTACCTCGTCGCCTCACCGTTTCTCCTCCAAAGAATAACAACAGTCTGCGACTGCATGCAAATCTGTCCCCCTCGACCTCCCCAACTTGCCCTAACCCCCCTCCTCCCCTCCTTACGACCAGATATAACCGCTTCCTCCCAGGCCCTAGCCCACCGTCGAAACATTTTCGAAGCGACCGTCAAATCAGTGAAAGGGTGGGAATGCATCTCCAAAGGCGGATTCTTCGCTTACGTCAAATTCCCTAATGAGTATGGTGCGGTCGGATCTGAGGAGGTTGGGAAGATGCTCGCGGAACAGTGTGGGGTTGTTACCCTGCCTGGGAGCTTTTTTATGCCGAGTGTGGAGGATGATAAGGCTTGGGAGGAGGTTGTGGATGGGGAGGTGCTCAGACATGATAGATGGTTGAGGTGGGTTTTTTGATTGGGACTTGACTGGGGGAATAACGGTACTGACTTGACTGCAGATTTGCAGTGGCTAATGTAGAAGATGAAACGGTCCTTCAACTTGGACCTAGATTAAAGCAGATGAACAAACTGATGGGAATGGAGGAATGATTGTCGGAATTGACCGCATAAACTAAAGAGTATGTTATTGGCTTAAAATCTGGAAACGATCTAGTTGTATCTTTATCAGTAATTTATAGATGTCGATCCTAGACATGTCATCTTTCGTCCTTGCAATAATCCCACAACGTCGCTCAGATAGACTCGTCGACGGGTATCTTATTGTAGAGGGGGTTATGAGAATGCATTAAATAAGACACGGAGGGATATCATGCCCAAGCTGATTTATACTGTATACACCTAGAAGCACTGTATCCTTCCATCCGCGTACTGATATACTATGCCGTCGACTGCTCCTTCCCTTCCTTCTCAAGAAGTCTTCTATATGATCCGAAGATAAGATACCAGAGTCAGTATTCCATAGAAAACTACCGAGACAGACAACGAAAGCAAAGAGAGCCAGAGTGTATTTATGGGCTAAAGTGATCAACACTCTGGGAGTGCGATATAATCCCACGTCGAGACCGCTGTACCATCACTCTCTTCCTTACCCACTCTCAATGAAAACGGATAGACTAAAAACGAATGCAAAAGCAACCCACCTCCGAGCAGCTAACACCATCCGCTCCTTCCTCTCCCTTAACTCTCTCTCGCGTCTCTCCTTCGTATCCTCCCATTTCCCTGATGGCCCCACAAAACTCGCATCCGTACCCAAAGATACACCGCCATTGGCCTTCTCGTCAGTCGCAGCCCCCGCGGACAATTTCGATTGTAATTCGAATCTCTCGATCAGCGATTTCTGAGGTGCGAGAATGGAACTACGTTTGGCGTTGGGATCTGAGGCTGTCGGTGACGGGGGAGCAGTGGGGGGATTCTGGGATGCGGGTAGGAGAGAAGGCGGGACCTGGAAAGTGGTTGGAGGCTTTGGGGGTGTCAGTGGTCGAGTTGTTATGAGGCTAAAGGAATTCATGGGATAGGTTGTCGACGTGTCCGCTAGGAATTTCACGACTTTTCATGATATTCGCAGTTGCAGCACACGTACTCAGAGCCCAGAAAGAGTGACAAAGAAAGGTGAGCGGGATCACTCACCACAGGTAGACTTCCTGTCTCGATGATCTCCTCACTAGTAGCCTGGACACTCCGCGTCTTCGACAGGTGATAGACGACATTGGCAACTGGGATATGGGGGAAAGCCGAGTGAACCGTCTCAACCTACATTTGCTATCGTCAGTAAGCTGCTAGGATATTTGGCAACGTGTTTATGGAGTATTGAAGGGTCTCAAATTCGGATATGAGAGGGATAGTGGTCGGACGACAACGTCCTACTCGAAGTGGAACACAACTCGCCATGGATGGAGTAACACCTCGTATCGGTGCATCAGGGCCTGTTACCGTTTCTGTAGAAGGAGATCACCAACTGATATCAGCATCTGCTTCCACAAGCACGGAGGCTCCCAAGGAGGACTCGTATATCGCATTCCCCCCATACCCCAGGAAACCCGACATGGAACTCACTAGATCCGGTCAACCATTTCACAAGAAAGTAGATCAACCCAATGACAATGATTGACGGGAGGATATCCTCGACTGCCATGTTTTGCGGTGTCTCGGTGGGGTGGGGGTGGAGGTGGCTAAGGTATTATATTGGTCGACAAGAAGGATATGGGATATGGGATATGGATGGGATGGAATAACAAAGGGACGATGGGGCGGAGATCGTGTGGTTGTCCTGTTCATGATTTTGGTGGCGAGTGGCGGAGGCGACGCGGCGGTCTAGAACCCCTTGGATGTGTAATGGATTGCTTGGTAGTTCTAAGCGTATAGATGAGTATATCGATGCAGAAATAAATTGATAGACGCTCCTGTGGTAGAGGAATGCTGTTCAGCATCTGAGCTTGTGGGATGATGCGTTACATGTCATTCACATATTCTGGCGATCATAGAGTCTCCTCTCCTCAGACGGAAGCCTCCCGCCATCCAAATCCTCTACTGCATTACCTTCGACCATACGATGTAGCCAAGTGAACTTAGCACCAGTCTATTCTCATACTATGAAGCTACCAATATCTTTTCCGACTCCTGCTGGGCCTGCAACCACAGACTTCAGCATCTAAAACCTATCCAAGTCGGATACTGCCACTCTACTTACAAACAGGATCTTCTCCATCAGCCGCCCTTCCCTCTCATCCATCCTCTTCTCCGTCTTTTCAATCAATTTGAAAATGAAGTCCTTCATCGATTTCTCCTTGGCTCTGAAAGCTGCCTCTTTTTCCTTGAGTGATTCTTCCCTGACTCTCAGCTCTGTTTCCGCAGTGGTTCCCAATATCTTCTTAATCCCCTCTTGACGTGCCAGATGCTTCTCCATCTTGTCATCATCGTTTGGCCGGGTAGTATCTAGGAAATCCGCCTCAGGTGGTACCTTGAATTCCGGCTTCGATTCGGAGGAGATAAGAACAGCCTTTCCTTCATCGGCTGAGACACCTCCATCAGGAGCAGGTTTCCTCTGCTCATCTCTTGCGCCTGGCCGGCTCTCCCCGAGCAGCTTGCGTAAAGCACCGGTCGGGGTGTTATCTTGTCCAGCGCCCTCCACCTCTTCTCCCAAGGAACTTAGAGTCCTAAAATCAATCTGGGAAGCTCGACGACGAGTGTGTGCTTGGATCGAAGACCTTTTGGAATGGGATAAACTCATCGACGTGGAGTGGCGAAGTGATGACGCTTGTAAAGAAACGGGTGCGGCCTGAGGGGTTGGAAGAGGGGTTGAGGTTCCGAAAATCTTGGAGACTGGACGAGGGGTTTGCACGTTGTGATCCAGCTATAAAGTCGATGGTTAGCTAGACAGCAGTTAATGTGGCGAGCGCATGTACGCATGGCGTGCATGTTGTTAATGGGAATAGTAACGAGTGTAGAGAACATGCTACTCACTCTCCACGTTGGAGCGAGACTCTGGTCCAACAAGCTTTCTAGTTTCTGAGACCACATCATGAGCGTACATATTGCTAGGGTGTCCTCCAGGAACTCACTTTGATGTACTGCTTCTGACTCTCGATCGTTGCATGTTTAGCTTCGTTATCCCTTTACTCTAGTGTCAATACCGGCAGGCTTGTAGGTTAAATCGTATTAGGAGAGTTGCTCACCTCTGGGACTTGTTCACAAGGTCCTCAGCCTCATTACACTGGCGAATCACTCTCTGGTAATCAGCCAGAGGGACGGAGCTGTCCAAAGCCTCTTGGAGGCTCGCTATCTGAAGACGAAGCTGGGTTGGCGGGTCAGCAGTAACATAGCATTCAAATCACTTCATACTTCGTGCATCAATTCAGCTTCTTGAGGAATTCGGGCAGCAGATGAGCTTGACTATCGCAGAAGGGCGTCAACAATCAAGGTTGAGGCACTTTCTACTGCTGTTGAACATCGTCTGCGACTCACCCGTGTAGTCATATTGCTCACAGGCAGAACCACTGTGAATGTAGAGTCTTCGTGGAGATATTAGGCCTCTTCGATGAATGAGGAGACGGAAGAACTCGTCGATGCGATGATGGTACTTGTCAACGACACCCGACGGGGTATCTTATATCTTATCAGCGAACCAAAGACACGCCACAACCACAAAGCTGTATCAAATGACGTGTATCCTAGAGAACCGTCCTCCACTTGGTTGTTCGCATACCTCACCTTCATACCCGTCCCCATTCAATCCCAGTCTGAAGCAGAGGTATGACCGACATAGCCCTCTTACCCTCCACACCTGCCATAGGTGCTACAGCGGTCGAGAAGTACCCAGCCCCCACGCTCCCAATACCTCCTCCCGACCTTTTGAAGCTCCCCACGTCCTCATTGACCCCTTCAGTGATCCAGCAATCCCTGACGCTCCTCCCTGATACCCAAGCTCTGGAGACGTGTGTCACCCTCGTCCTCCGTCGGCGGATAGACGACCAATCTGTCGCACGTGTCATCATTGAAAGTGGCTTAGAACGGGGAAAGAATGGGTTGGCACTAGCTGAACGCGAAGTCAGAACAGTACTCGAAGAGGAACCTTCTGGATCTGGAAATGGGTCGCTAGGGTGGGAGCGTTGGAATCGTGATCAAATAACGGCTGCTGTTGAAAAAGTCGTGGAAGCGAATGTCGGGTTGGAGAGCGTCTTGAGATGTTGTGGGATTTTGGAGGCAATGAGGAAAAGGCTGGAAACCTTTGCCGTCATCTCTCCTGTAGCTGAGGCATCTCATCCTCTCAGCGAAAATGTCCAGCCTGAAAGAGATGACGTGGTCAACAACAACGGCGTGGCCATAGAGCTGGACGATCCTTGGGCAGAACCTACCGACGACCCAGAAGATCCGTCCGCAGAACTACAGGACCCTTGGGAGGTATCTACCTCTGAGAAGGCACTTTCACTTCCAACAGACCCATCGAACCCACAAACTCCCGGAGAGGCAAGTGAGCCCGAGCTGCCTCCCATCGAGCTCTCCGTCTTCCTGGTCCAACCTATCCCGATCTCAGCGGTGTCCTTTGCCACATCAGCAGCTCTCCATGCCCTACGCATTGTGTTCGATCGCCACGGGGCCGAGCTTTTCCCATACCGCTTTGGAATCCTCGACGCTTTACCCGTCTGGGTCTCTGCCACGGATCTTCAAGCTGAGGACTTACTTCCAGGCGTGGATGAAAGCGGAAAGGAGCGACTGTGGTCTTTTATTTCGGAATCGAAGAAGCGCTCGCTTCTGGACTTCCTTCCAGACCAATATCTTATGTCATCCGCCTCGTCTACACCAGCGTCGTCTCAATTACCTGCAAATGCCGCTTTACTATCCTCGGCGGATCTTCATCAATGGTATGCGAATCGAATAACACAGATCGACTCGCTGGGTCTGCTCGACGTACAGATCGCTTGGATTCAGCACGGAGCGGCTTTGGGTGTACCGGATCTAGATGGTCTCGGCGAGGACCTCTCCCTCCTATCCCGATTGACTTATGATGCTCATCTCTCACCGGATCAAACTGAACAATGGAACCTGTCCTCCTGGGCATCTTCTTCCTCCTCGCAAATCGTCAGAGCCTACCTGAGCAATTCAACACCGGACTCTATTGTCGATGACATCAGACACTTGGTCTTGCCGTATCTTTATGTTCTGGAGTCACGTGCCGAGAGAGCTGGTGAAGCAGACCCGGGCCTCGTAGAGCGTCTTCTACACGAAGCGATTCTCTCCTTACCCCTTCGACTGGCTTTGCCGGTCTTTGAAGCGTCAAAAGCGACTCTGCCCTCAGCTGAGAGACTGGTCAAGAATGACTTGAATGTCGCTAGATTAGCTCTGGCATGTCTATATGGCAGCGATCAGAAAGATGTCTGGGGTATCATGTCGGCGATCTTCGAGTGTCTACCTGTTTGGGACGTTTCAGGAGGTGATTTAGATTCAGATAAAGAGGCTACATCGACAACCTTGGAATCTATTGCTACCTTTGTCAGGCCGACAGTATCGAAGCCACGGCCACCAACGCCTTCTGACCTTTTCATCTTTTTCTCGCCCCTTCCCTTTGCATCGCTTTCAAGAGCCCTGGACATACTCGATGTACATCTGGAATCTGGTGAAATCCTCGCACGGTGGGAAGTTGCTGTCCAGCTAAGGTTTCTGCTGCAATCCTCAAGAGACGGGAAAGAGCAGATGGAATTGGCCGAAAAGATGGTCAGGAGATTAGCCGGGAAACAGCTTGGTCCGCAAGCGGAGCAAAGATGGGGTCAGCTATGGGGCGATATGCTGAAATTGAACGGCGGCGAGGATGCTCTGCTGAGAGGTGCATTTGGGATGCTGAGCGTCGATGACATGATGAAGATATATCTTGGGGGGTTGTTGAGCTCAGGCAGTGAGTACTGATAGCGAACGCCTCGTCAGGGAGGCGGGACCGTGTTCTCAGACTTACTGACTTCGGAAACAGGATTCGACGTGGCCAAGAAGCTTATTCGACGACTGGAAATCGAGCATAGTCTCCCACCGGATATGCTCGAGGATGTGGTGCTCACAACTTCGAGGGAGTTTTACATGAACGCAGAGAGTGGGAATCTTCATTTTGGGGAGATGAAACTGGCCTACGAATGGTGAGTGCTTGCAGACATATGCGATGTGCCTCCGGCACCTTCCCTAAGCGTACTTCCCCGCCTTTCCGCCATCGCAACCGGGGCACCGTGTTGATCCTCAGCTCTTATGAACGTACCATGCTGACCTTGCCGTCTGCTCAGCCTGGGAGTAGCCCCGCAAACGACGCCAATCCGCCTCGAGAAGGATTTCATTGAAGCGACTTCTCGCCTAGTATCCTTCAAATCACTGCATTCCCAGTCGTCCCTGACACCCGTCGAGATTCGTCATACCCGTGACAAACTCACCTTGATCTCCAAATTGTTGGCAACGTCCGATGACGCTTTCAGGCATACAGATTTGATATTGGAGCTGGCCGATAAGCTGGGAGGGTACCAGGGAGATCAACGCAAGGTCGTCGAGGTATTGGGGATGCTGGCGGATACTTCAATCGGTCAGGGAGAATTTGACCGCAGTTTCGAGCTGTGTCAGCGGGTCTTCGGAGTTACCAAGACTATTCTTGGTGAGAGCAAGAAGAAACATCGAAAGCAAGCGTCGACAACATCGCCCCCCATCGGCGTCACCAGTGTTGGCGAAGGCGGTCTAGCAAAACACGACGACGAGGCAAACGATATCCGCCTCAAGGAGCTGAGTTGGAAAACATGTCTGTCACTTGGACAGCAGACGGAATATGCCGAAATCTCAAATCGACTCATCCTTCTTGGCCACGCCATTGAGCTTTGCCCCTCGGAAACCATCCCAGATATTCTCAAGATCTTCAGAAAAGTCGAAGAAGGTCAGATGAAACTGACCTCGGCGAGTAAACGTCGACGCGAGGCGGGGATAAGTCCCACCTCATCTGGACAGCCACATTCTCCGACGACCAACACGGGAGGATCAGCGGTCTCTCCCACGTCGGGCAGACCTCGTGGAGTTGAGGAAAGAGTGTTAGGATCAAGGACAGCAGCGAGAGCTGCGAGATTAGCGCTGGATTTGAGAGCTACGTTTAATCTACGTCAATTGGCCTCGGGCAATTCGTCGACGGGTGGTCATAGTCGAAATTCCTCTACTGATCGGGGATCCCAAAGGGATGGGGAGGAAGGGAATCGAAGGGACTCGGGAGAGGGGGAGAGATTAAACGAAGCTGACAGAGTTGGAAGGCAGGCTAAGCGGGCACTTGCAAAGGGAGTTGGGTGGTTGCTTGGGGCTGATGAAGCGGAGATGGGGGTTTGAAGTAGAGTTGCTTACGACACTCATCAGAATGCACACAGCCCATACACCCACGTTGCATCTGACAAGACTAGACTGAATGAAATGAAAAGTCTTGATATGATGATAGCTGTTGTTTCCCCGTCGCGTGGTAGCTGCCCAGCCAAAACAAACAAATTCGGCTGAATGTCGTCGATTTAACCGAGCCTGCGTACATCTACAATCTTCCAGTACCATACTTTATCGCAACCTCTATCTCACAACCAAACGCACAATGGCTGTTGGGCCTGTCTTTTTGATAATAACCTGACCTTCTGGTAGATCATGTGCTCGCCTCCATCATGCCCATTCAAAATAATCCCCCACCGACTTTGGCGGCACCCATTATAAACATAGTTTCCGACGACGCCTCACCAATCGATCCCCTATCCACGCCTTCACCTGTAACACGCAGTTCTGGAAAAGCAAACAACGGCTCATATGCAACCAGTAGATCGCATCATCCCCGGCCGAATTTCAGCCTAGGATCCGATGATCATGATGGCGCAAACGAGAATTCACCCTCCCGCGGCTCGCAGTCCAACAGTAGCGATGTACCCCCTAGAGGACGTCGACGGGCCCGCTTTAGCACTGCGCAGAATCTCACAACCTCGATTAAGGACTCGGACGAGATTGTTGAGAAGCAGGATAGGAGGTCATCAGGTCGTGCGATTGTCAAGAATGCCAGACTGGGAGGGACATATTGGTTTAAGAGGATGATGAAGCATAGGTGGTTCAATTGGATTCCGCCTAAACTTACTTGGGGATCTATGAAGCCTGTCATTCGATGTGCTCTGGCTGTACGCTATCTTCTTCTGTTTATACTCACGGGCTCTAGTGCTGACGAGATGAGTTTCGTAGGCTTGGATTGGACTTATTGTACTGCTCACTCACCCGTCCGAGCGAGCAATGGGACAGGCTGCGTGTAAGTTGAACCATTGTGATATCACTTCGTCTCTTGTTGACATACACAAATTCTTCAGTTTTCGTTCTCATTGTCGCTTTCATGATCCCACCCATACAGCCTGTCATCCAGATTCTAGAGATATTTGCCAATCTCTTCTTCTTTACAGGTCTCGCATGGGCGTGGGTAAGCTCATTTTTGTTTTGCTGTAAATCTGCTGAATGATGTTGACTGACGTTGACCAGGTCGTCTTGGGTGTCTTCATCGCACATTCGACGAGAATGCCGGCGGACCCTGTGAAAGTCGCAGAAGCTGAGGCGAGATGGTACGCTTACTTGGATTACTCTCAGACTCCAAGCTAACTAGGTACCCAGGTCTTACCTTCAAGACCAGCCGACCACCTTTCAGCTAAAAATAGTGAGTTATCATTTACTTTGATTCTCCATTTGACTGGCTATCAGATCTATGACGCCACGTATCTGCAAGCCAAACCTGCTATCGTTTGCGCAGTATTCTTATGTGTCGGAACTGGAGCACTTGTAAGTTCACCATCAATGATGTTTGGTCCTTGGATACGACTGAACATGAACCAGCTCTGGTGGAAACTCAAGACAGCTCCTAGCCCTGCAACGTTCCCCCTCGTCCTATCTTGCATACTGATCGATGTTGTGGGTACAAGTTACGCTTGATATTGCAGATGGGAGGACTAACAGCGAACAGAGTTTGACCATAGCGGCTCTTTATCCAACTCCTCTATACACTTCTGGTCTCTTGTTTTTCGAGCCGATGGCCATACAAGCAGGTATAGCTACGGTCGTCGCCCTTTTTGTCTTTCCTGAATCAGTCGGCCACGCATTTCAATCTAAATTCATCGGTATCATCGAGCCCCTGAGGGTTGGAATGTCGTCCATTGACAAACTGTTCACCGAGGCGAGCCAATTCGAGCCATTTGAAGTCGAAGAAGGCGAGGGCGACACTTTACAGGTCAATTGTGATGTTGCAGATGCCATCTCGGAGGAGAGGCATGCAGCGAGAATGGAGATTTGGGCCGAGAAGAGTAAAGATATTCGGTCCCAGATACTTTTGTCCCTTGGGGGTGTGCCGCCTCTGAGGGCGCAGCAAAGGTACCTGAATATCGATATCAGCTACAGCCGACTGTGTGGATACGATTTACGAGATCTCTTTGACCTCCTCGCCGCCGTGCAGGTCCGATCTGGTGGTATGGCATTCTTCTTTGACGTCATTACGGCAAACGCCAGACATTCCCATCTCGACAGCTCGGCTTTCTCGGTCCACGAAGTCAGCCAGAGCCGACAAGGCTCCCGTCCGCCTTCAATCCGAGGGGAGTCAGGGGGACTGAATGGCTCCTCGAGCTACCGAGCTAGCTTGGACGATGGGGATGGCCCCGATGGTGCCGTCACACCGCCTATCGATAATGGGGATGATTTGGTCGACGAGATGAATCATGAATCAGGTCATGAACGAGTGTCTCACTTCTCATCCAAGCGCCTCCACTTCCCAGCATTCCTTCATCGGCGCAGCGAATCCCCTCATGGTCTACATGGTCATAGGGGGAGTCATATATCTCTCCTTGATCAGCTCCGGAAAATGCAACAGCCTGTTGGGGTCTACGAGAGTCAGCGATACATGGATATTGAGAAATCCTTTAATAAGTAAGCTCTACATGAACTCATGAGGACCAAAGAAGAGGCCCGAAGATTTGCTAACCCTGTGATGCAGGGATACCGAACACGTCCTCATACAACTGAATCTCTTGGCTAAGAGTAGTCTCCCGCTAGTCCGCGCCTGCCTGGCTGGCCTCTCTGCCTCTTCAACATGGCTAGTGGCGATGAATAAGGACCGAAGAATCATTCCCCTGCCAAGCTTTCTGCGGCGCGCATCCTCGAATGCAAAAGTCGTGGCCGAGGAGAAGAAAGCAGCGACTGGTATTGACGAAGTCACTGCCGAGCTGCAATCAGCTCTTGATGATTTCAAAGTGACGAGACTGGAGATCGTCAATCCTTACAAGCATTTATTCGATCCAGCTCATCCAGCGGGCGAGGAGGTAAACACCCACAAGGTGACGATTTCCCTTGTGACTGATCATGTCTAAGAAGTGACTGCTGATTGTCATGTATAGATTCAACACAGAGGCTTGTTCTGGGGTTTCGTCGCTCAATACCATCTGGCAAGTCTGTTTCTCACCCACTGCGTTCTGTCACAAACACTCATACCATCTCTAGATGGAATTTGCAGAGGCTCTCCTCAAATTCCTTCGAATGATGGAAGAACTCGATAGGACTCGTCCGACGCCGAGATTTTGGTATCCCCGTCTGCAGACTCTCATGACCCATCTTCGCCAATCTCACCAGGAGAACCACGTTACCGACGGTGATGATGGGCACGACAATGACGGTGGGTACACAGTACTTTACATTCACATATCCGACTGACTCGAGTTACTTCAGCCGCTTTCAATGATAACGACGGCGAGCTCTTGGGGGCTGCCAGACGACGGAACCCAGAGTTCACGCCTTTCGATGATCCGTTCCTGAACGCTTTGTCTCGCTTAGCTGCGTTTCCCGATGTCCTCGGAAGTCGAAGTCTGATGTACGCGGTCAAGGCTGGAGTCTTGGGGGCTTTGACTAGTCTCCCCGCGTTTATATCGTTAGTGGTGTCAGAACTTGGGGCTTACTCCTGAAAGCTAACATGGATGGTGCAGAACCTCCGCATCGTTCTATTACTATAACAGAGGAATTTGGTGCACGATCATGTAAGCGACTTCTTTGTCTCGCAGAGCTATCGCTAAGACCTCACGTACTACAGGGCTCAGCTTAGTATGTGTTTTCGACACAATAAATGACTTCTAGCTGACCTAGCCGACATATCAGCATTGTCTGTCTTCTCAGTGAGTGTCTTTGCAAATGGTACGAGAAAACATGTTGACCAGTATGTGTCTCACTCGCAGGGAGACACGACATCTGCCTGGATTGCGCGACTTCTCGCTACCTTCTGGGGCTGCCTCATCGGCATGGTACTTTGGTTGGTTCCCACGTTTGTTGGCTTCATCGTCATCTGACACACATTAGGTATATCGGATGCGGCTCGGGCCAAGGCAATCCTGTATGTGCCTGTGCCACTTCAGTGTTTCTCGTTTCATTTATCCTTCTGCTGATCATGTGGTTTAGTACGGTCTTGCAGCGATTTGTGCTGTGGCATTTCCGTTTGCCTCTTTCTTCCGAACGTATTTTCCGGGTCAAATCTTGACGTCCGTCATGTCGACGGTATCGATGGGCTTGGTGATCGGTGAGTGTTACTCGATAGCTAGGCGGAGGAGAGACTGACTTCGCTCTTAGGCTATGTTAGTGTTCCGCTAACCCATCCTGGGAGGGTGACTGCTGACATTTACTGCAAAGTCGTACCTCAATGGTACGATTGGCGCATACACCAACGCCGAATGGGGATGGGATGTCGCGTGGCGTCGGTTCGTTTGCGTTATCATCGGCATCACGGCAGCCTGGTTTTTCTGCTATGGTGAGGTCAATTAGTGCTAATACGCTGTGCAAGGAAGTTCCGTGCTGACTAATGCTTGATGTCCAGTACCCCCGATTTCTTCTGGTAAACGAGCTATCCGAATGTCCTATGCGCAAACGATCGCTGCTGCTGGTTCAATCTTGTGTGACATCCTGTCGAACGCCAATGATCCTCATTACCAAATAAAGGAGAGCTTGGAGGTTCGACAGAATCTGTTGACTTGGCGGAGTAAGCTGAACAAGGTGAGTGACCTGCGGGTATTTATCGAGATGCATTGTTTTGACGGCTCGTCCTCAGCTTGGCACACGGCATGCCAACATCAAGTTCGAGTACTCACTGCGGGGTAGATGGCCGGAAGAGCGATACAAAGTGAGTCCAACTCGTGTCCTCGCGACTAAGAATGTTAATGTCGCAATAATAACCTCGTCCCAGGCCTTATTGGACACGTTGGAAGACACGCTTTCTCTGCTGTCCCAGCTCAACCACGTCCTCTGCCAACTCGAACGACCATGGAGAAAAGCCCTCCTGGACCGAACAAGACTATCCGATCCAGTATTCTTGGGCGATGTCCTAGCCGTCATCAGTCTGAGTTCGAACGCGTTGAGAGCTGGAACTGCCTTACCCCAAATCACCCCTAGTCCTCTTGTTGCGCGCTTTGTGAGTTTGTCTCGCAGTCCAGATGGAGTATGGTGCTGATCTGGCCGCGGCAGAGGATGGGAAAAACCAAGGGGTTAGATATATCTAGTGACCCCACAGACCAATCCGGCGAATTACCGAGTCTAGTGACAGTGGATGGTGGGTCCATTTTCTCTCTTCGCTCAAGCCGGTAGACTACCCAATCGCCGCTGATCTTTATGGGTACAGTGCTGGAATCTGATAATTACATGCGGTACGCATTGGGAATCTCGACCACGTACTCCCTCATCGCGAGATTGGATAAGATGGTGGTTATCTGTAAGACGTTGTTGGGTGAGAACTTTCATGTCTCGGGATTACATCTTGATCAGAGTCAGGTGTAGGTTTGGATCTGGGTTGATGTCGTGATAGACTATTGCAATGTGGATGTATACTTCGTTCGTTATTATAAATCTAACATATGTATAACTGGCTACCGGTGGCCAGATCGATCCAAGTCGAGAGACGGCGCTACAGCTTTCTTAGGGTCTAGTGGACATGCAATCATTCTTTGAGAGGTGTAAACCGCTCCCTCTATTCTATTTTCATCTAACAACACCCAAATTGTACAACCTGAAGTGGCCTCCGTTTTCCATCTAACTGATCAAGTATACAACACGCGTTTCACTCCACTTTCACCCGCTTCGCCTTGACAAGTGACCCCTTCCGACCATTGATCCGTTTTGGTTTAGCACTATCCAATTCTACCTCCTCCTTGACGGGCACCGGTCCGCTATATGGGAAATCCAATTTGATCCTCTCAATAGTCCCCCAGACTTTCTCTTCCCAATCTAACCAATCCTTCAGTGCCTGATGTCATCCACATACAGATCAGCATGACTTTACTTATTATAGATGCAGAAGTCAAAAAACAATTAGAATCTCACCTCATCAGCACCGTTCACCAAGGAAGAAGCTCGTTCCCAAGTATCCTCCTCTGGCGGATAACCTGTCCATCTAACTCTAAACAATCCATCTTTATCATTCCTACTCCCCTTCCTACACACAATCTTCTCCACCTCATACACCTCCCCCTCGTCAACTTTACCAAGCTTTGCACGAGCTTCGTCGTAATCGTGCAAAAACGCTGCCTTGGACGTACACTGCACATGGGCTTCTTGGTCGCACCATGCAGGCATTGACGCTGATTCCGACTGCGCATTCGGGACGGGATGAGGGATATCAGCGAGAGAGCCGTATCCCTTGCTGAGGTAGTCGTTGACGTATCGATGACACCAGCATAGTGCGTTTTCGAAATCTAGAACTCGCATCCCGGGTCTGATACCTGGGATATCACTGGCGTATGGCGGATCTTCCCCGATCCTAGCCCAATATTGCCACTGATTATCGTATAGCCATTTCAGTCCAGCTTCCTCCATCGCTATGGAATTGATCGTGGACTTGCCGAACATCCTCTGCAAGAACTTCCTGGATCCGGGTCCGCACGTTGCGAAATTTCTGTAGTAGAATTTCATATACTTCGAGTTGTTCAGATTACACAAGAGATTGAGGGATAAGAAGCCACCAATAGTCGGAGCAGTTCGGAGGATTTCGCTGGCGTCTATGGCGTAGATGCCACTGGTCCGAACACGTTCTGGCATCCCCATCTCCATCAGGGCTTTGACGAGGCGGAGACTCGCGGCATAATGCGGGAGTTTGGGACCGTCGGTTCCCTTGAAATACATGGTGGGAGGTACTAGTTGGAATCCAGAGGTGTAGATGACTTCGCGACGGATCATGGATTTTTCGTGCAGGATTGCTTCATATTTCTCGAGGTCGAACTTCTTCCAGGACGGGATCTCGCCGAGTTTAGAGACTAGCTCGTCCCATGTCGGTCCGTGATAGAATCCGCAGTACAGGAAGACTCGGACTGTTGGGGACACGATCAGAACAAGATAGTGTTCGGTCACGTTGCCAGCTCTGGCTGTCCACATTGTCGCGTCAAACACTCACAGCATATTTCTTCATTGGTCTGCTCGCCTACACCCATGATTTGCCCTTTCATCTTTTTACTCCCAGCATCCAACTCCCTAAACACATTCCCCACAAAGGTCTTGCACATTGTCTCATCTTGACTGAGTTGTTCTCTCGGTACGCCGTTATCACGCTTCACCTGCATGCGATGCCGTTCTGCACAAAACCGAAAGAAAAGGTACATCCAGTGATTATCGATAGGCGTCTCAACCGGTGCCAATCCGTGGGGCAGAAGGGTGGCATATTCGGTTTTCGACTTTTTGGCTTTGCCGGCGGTCGACTTGGAGGACTTTGACAGGGACCCAGGTGGGGGTGTCGATGATGGAGGGGTCTGGATGATTTCGTCATTGTCGATCGTTGACGTTGACGCGGAAGCAGATGTGGAAGTTGACGTGAAGGCTGACGTTGGTAATCCCACGAGATTGGATGAGACATCCTTACTCCGTCTCCGGGAGCTAGATGAAACATCCTCAGCCTCCAGCTCCAGCTCCACCTTCGCTTTTCGTTTCGAAGGTGTTTTAGTCTTGACAAGAATTTCCACCACAGGGGTCTCTCTCGCAGTTCTGGTCTCTTTCACAACATCCTCCCTATTTTCGGCGGTCTGAGCTTTGATCTCCGGGTCAACGTCGGCAGAATATGAATTGACGCTTTCGAGGTCGTCGTCTTCGTTCACCTCTGTGCGAATAGCTGGTCTGACGGGTCTCCGGACGGCCATGGTTTGTTGCTAGATGGCTCCTAGATGGCAAGAGGGGGTATAGATATGTGCATCTGCTATCTTGTCGAAAATAAGCTGCAGTGGTGAATCTGAAACGACCACCTCCACTTCGGGAGTTCGGAGAATTTATGGATATCAGGTGTGGCATCCAGATTAGGATACTGAGTTCGGTTCACATTTTAGGAACGCAGCAGGAAACAGAAACGATTAACTTATCCGACCAAATGTTACTTGCTGCATTGTCTTGTCGATCACCAAATAAGCTGTGGATTCACTCACTCACTACTCCTAGCTACGGCCTGCTGCATCAAAAGTGGAGAATAGCTTGATGTATGTAGATCTGTCGTTCCGGCGGTGGCTGAGTGGCTCTGTTCTTTGTTCCGGCTGTTTCGGTGCATAGGCACCGCCGGTGTAGTCCGGAGGGGGAGGGAACATTCGATAGGTCAGCTGCCACTCGAACGAAGGATGTTGTTCTGTCCCTGCTCGTCGTAGAACCTTTCCTTGGGCTTGGGTTAGTGTGTTCTTCCATGTAGATGAATGGATCTGCGATACAGGGCCCACCAGTTGAACTTGGTGGACCTACATGATCTGTACCACAGGCGGGAGGTTCATATCAAAGTGGCATACCATTGACGTAAATCCTCTTCCTCTTCTGCTTGTTTTACTCCCCCGGACAATAAACTAAGGAGGAATGGATGACGAATATATAGACTTATCAGTTCTCTCTCCTTCTCCGTCCCTCCGTCCCTCCCCATCACCCTCCCATGGGAATCCCAATAGCTGCTACAGCAGCCCAGGGGGGTGTAAAAATAAGGGGATAAGAGATCCAGGGGAGCAAGCACGTAAGAGCGGCGAATGGAGACCCCGGATTCTTAGCGCTTGGACCCTGTGCGTGAGTGATGGAATGTCTCAGGGGCTCAGGGTCTGTCTGTGCGTCTGTGCGGTCTGTGCGGTCCAGGTAGTCAGGATCGCGGGGGTGGGGTTTGGGAGCATGGGGAGTGCCGCCCGCGGTTGGAATCAAGCAACGGTTGTGGCCCAGCCAGTGCCAGTCTCCAGCTGCAGCTTTAGACGTTCCCAGCAATGGCAGCTGGCAGCTCCCCCCCYCCCCCCCCCCCCCGGTCCATCCCCATCTCATCTCTATGGTGGTGTTCACGAGACATACACAGAGAGCACAGAGACATTACTTCACAACACCTCCACAGTAACTGATAACATCTGCGACAGTACCCACGAAACACACACCGATCGTCGCTCAGTGTACGATATCCCCCGCCCAAGTGACTTGGTCTTTGTATCGATATACCTCCACTCCACTCTGGCTGACCCATCTAGCTTATAACCTATCACGTTGACGACCCCCCATCCCTCCCTTGTGACCCGCTCGCACGACCTTCCCACCTCTGTTCGAAGGCTCCCCATCTACCTCGTTTACCGTCTTATATACCTCCTCGTCCGTCAGCCTATCAACATCGTCGCCAAGGACTGACAAGAGCGGATCCTGACCAATCCACCCGACCCGCACATATCTATTCAGCCTTACCAGTGGTTCTTTCCCTGGTCCTTTGCTCGATCCCAGGTGTCGTGTCGAGGTTGGTTCTCTCCCTTTGGATCGGGTGCATTAGTTGGTGCCCCGTCGTGCACCCTGACCCCGGTCTGTTCCGTCAGCCTGGTCGGATCATTGCGAGTGAGTAGTGAATATGTTTGTATCTTTGACCAGAAAGATGTTATAGTTCCCTTACTGAATCACTTCCCCTCTTAACTCTTATAGTTACCGCTCCTTATCCTTTGAACTCTTACCAAACTCTACACAATAACGGATGATCACACCCTGTCAACCCGTATTCTAAACATCTCACTCCCGACTTCCACCATGTCCGTCGTTCTGCCTCTCCCTCCACCTCCTCGGTCACCACATCATTTCCCCCTATCCCGCTCCTCCACCCCTGGAACCACCACCCCGTCGTCGCCAACCCGGCATTCTCGGCCCTCCACTCCCCCTCCCCACTCCCCCTCCCATCTCTCCCCTATGGCTGCAATCTCCGCACCTGCCACACCGGTAACGACTACCCATCTGATACCCTTACAAGATAGCATCGGCATGGAGCGATGCCGTTCGTCCGAAGCTGTCCTTGGACGTCCATCTCCACTGACCTTTGGCGGTACTGCCAGTAGCCATGAGATGGTCAAAGAACGAAGTAGGGATGGGAGACGACGTGAAGTCAAGGCGACATCGTTGCTGTTCAAGACCGTGCCCAGCCTCGAGCAAATTCAAGCGGCTGAGAGGGAAAACTCTGTGCCGCCTGAATCAGCAGCTGACCCATCTGGGAAACCTTGGAATCATGCTAATACGCCCGAAGAAGAGGACAAGATGGATGTCGACGAGGAAGATGGGGAGCTGCAAACAAATGGAATCGATGTGGAACTTTCCGACCCTGTGATACCCACCCA
Source organism: Phaeotremella skinneri (assembly GCA_001599695.1). NCBI lineage: Eukaryota > Fungi > Basidiomycota > Tremellomycetes > Tremellales > Phaeotremellaceae > Phaeotremella > Phaeotremella skinneri. The sequence goes on from BCHT01000004.1 coordinate 592,532, forward strand.
GCCGACCGTCTGGGGGATGCCGAGCTGGGGCTGGGAGGAGGAACGCAAAGAGGTCAGAAGAGGGGTTCGGCTGGTGGGAATGGAGGAAGTGAGTGATTTATCAGAATTCTCAGGCTAATGTCACAGCTTCCCGCTCTCGTCGAACGGCACTCTATGCTGGATGTACCTAGTCACGTCCTGTTTCCTTGGCTTCACGGAATCTGTGACGACGGTTACAAAGGTCGTGATATGGCCACGTTCTTTAGGTGAGTAATATTCAAGACTCACCGAATTGACCACTTCAGACATGCCCCGCCGTTCGAGCCTCCACCCTATCGTGGTCTGTGTCTGTTAATGTGTCCACCTCATCCGCTTGACGAGGCAATTGATAAGACGAAGACGAAGAGAACGGAATCGGACGCTACGGCCCAACCCTCTATGGAGATGCCAACACGTGAAAGGTCTGAGACCATGTCGACCTCGTCCGAATCGTATCACTCGACGGGAACGACGGAAGGCACTTCCCCTAGCTTGCTCAGCTGGATAGACCCAAACTCGCCTAGATTGGATTGCGCCACTCCTCCATCTCCACAATCTCCGGCTGGTCCTGTGACGCCCAGTGATGCCGAGTCGACCGATGTGGTCATGCATCCCCTCGAAAGCAAGCGAGTAACCCACGAAGCTGTCGTGCAAGGCCTCGATCAACCCCATCATCCATTCCCCTGCGAGACCCCATCGTCTCCAGAAGAACACGAGAACTCTCAGAACTCCTCAATATCAGGTGACGATGAGGATGAGGAAAGGCCAAGCTGCATATTACTCAACGCTCTACATGTCCGAGACGTCTTTCAACTGCCTAGATTCGATGAAGCCCCTAATTTCGCCACGCCGCCACCTCAATTCCGTCCAGCCAAGTTACCACCCCAGATCAACCTCAGAAATCTACATATTCAGCAAATCAAGTATGCGACTATCTCTGATTTGATATTATACGGTAAACATGGCGTTGGAAACGGGATTCTGGAAGTGGCTGAGATGTAGGTGTTTTGCTTTGTTTGACGTCCCCAGCTAACAAGATGTCCTAGGATCGCCCAAGCGCAAGAGGATCTGTGGCAGCAACGAATGGACGAATACTACTCCCATGTCATGCGCGGCGAAGGAGAAGGTCTGAATCGACCTGTCCGATATGGGGTCTGGGTCGTAGTTGGTGAGTCAAGCCGGAGATGCCCCACAAAGATTCGCTGATTGCCCTCACAGAGCCTTTTGCCAAGGTTGAAAAGCACTGTTCGCATCTTGTTGCCTTGAACTCTCACGGTTGTCTCACCGCAAATTCCCCCAATATTGATCTATTTGAGCGAGAGGCATACGAAAGCCGAGCGATGACCAAGGGCTCTGAGGTGGTTGAGCGGTTCTGGGTGAGTGCTTCGGATTTAGAGTGGACGTTGACTGACTCGCGCTAGGTGGGCAACGATTGCGACGTTCCCGGAGGCGCGGATGATGGTGCTGGAAGTCGCGTGACATTCGATCTCTGCGTAAGAGTGAGTAAACTGGTATGCTTTGAGCTGACGACAGGCTTCGGAATTTTGTGAGATGCCGTCAACCGCTGTTCTTTCAGCCACCCACCGAAAACTGCAGGACCTTGATCGCCGTCGACGCCATTCTGACGATGGCACCGCCTCTTCTTGGACGGCCTCACCTGCAACCATGGCTCTTCGTCACTTACTCTCCCCTAACCAACCCTCGACCCCTGTCGCTGGAGCTGATCAGAGCAATAAGCGTCTCGCCTCGCCTTCTCCATCCATAGAAAGCTCTAGTCGACAACAGCGATCTCGTCCAGACAACGAGTACGTACCGCTCGACTGTTCCGGCTCCTGTCGTACCCTCTCGGGTCAAATGCGGAATCTGAATCAAATGACCGAAAAAGTTGTGGAACTCGTCTATTTCCTACGCAAAGTTATCGAGGGAAAAGACGCAAAAGGTCGACCTTCTCGACGCAAGGTTCTCGTTCACTGTCAAGATGGATATACAGAGTCCAGTATTCTTGTTTTGTCCTACATCATGTCCTCGTTATCCATATCCCTCCCAGAAGCCTACCTGTATCTCCAGAATACGGCCAAACGGTCTTTCTTCCTTTACACTTCTGATAAACCTCTTCTCCGTCGAATCGACGCCAAACTAGCCGCGGATCGTCGTAGCAAGGCATTGAAGATCGTCAGTGCTTCTGGCAACAGTTCAGTTCCCCCTCCGCCGCCTTCGCCTACCTCCAGTATTCACTCGGTAACGAGTCTCACGCAAGGCGTCAGCAAATCTGCGGCGCGATGGAAGTCTTGGGGTATGGGTCTGGGAAGCAGAGGAGGAACTATCGAATCAACCGGTGACGCGAAAGCTCTAGCTCCAACTTCATCGCCAGCCGCTGCTGAATCCCCGGTTGCTGCCACGGATCCAGCGACGGTCGAAGCCGCTAGAGGACTGTTGGTGGAGGACGAGGCCGGTGGGAGTGAGCATGCGCTGAAAGCGAGGACTTGGTTCGAGGATAAACGCTTTGACGGCTTCCCTTCGAGAATTCTGCCTTTTTTGTATCTGGGTAATCTGTGAGTCACACCACCTCCCTCTCAGTTTGCGCTATCTGCCTGTAATGGTGTGTACTGACAGTGGATATCATAGGGAGCACGCGGATAACGCATCAATGTTGCATGCACTGGGGATCACACATGTGGTCAGCGTTGGGGAATCGTTGGTAGGGGAATCCATATACGATCCCTCGTATCGGATTTCTGCGGATAATTGTCTTGCAGCAGAAGCAAAAGCTGGTCGAATCCAAGTGTAGGTATTTCCTAGTTGTTGCTCGAACTGGAACGTTATACCGCAGACGACGGGAACTGACGATTATTCTCGTCGCTCAGACTCGATTTGGCTGATGTCCGAGACGACGGGAATGACCCTCTTCGACCATTGATTGCGAGAGCTTGTGCGTGGATTGAGCTCGCTCGGCAGAATGGGGGGAATGTCTTGGTGCATTGTGTGAGTGGATGTCGCCGCATTCCGAGTCTCAGCTAGATTGCAGTGGGGAACGTTATCTGACATCCATGTTAGCGAGTCGGCGTGAGCAGATCCGCGAGCATTGTCATTGCCTATATGATGCAGCACCTTCGTATGGGGTTGATGGACGCTTATCTGATAACCCGGGCGAGGCGGTTGAATGGTGAGTTGCGCTGTTTCCACGATCCAAGATCTCGACTGCAATTGATGCGACTCTCTATGCGTCATACTTACTGACTCAACCTCTCCCAGTCCTGATCCAACCAAATCTCCGGTTTTTCCACGAACTTTTCGGGTGGGAGGTCGAGCTCGCCCGTCGCGACGAGGAAGAAGCCAGCCAGCGCCGAAGCGAAGCTGAAAAGGCTGGGGTACGGGATCCACAGGCGCTGGCTATGCTTGATAGTCAGCATCGCCGGAGGATCATCTACTCTTGGCCGAGCTTTTGTCGGGATGTCGTGAGTATTTCTGCGCTTTGTTCTTACTGCGTGTTAATCCATGGGTTTATAGCACTGCTTGAATCGGCGATTCCTGTGTCAGTGATCACCTCGCACTGCTGGACAGACAACCTGCAGGTCCCTAATCGCCATTCCTCCATCTCCTTCGAACCAACTATCGAAACATTTGTATCCTAAAATACCCACCACTGCCTACGATCCCGATCGACGTTGCTCTTGAACGCTGCCCAGTTGTCAGCAAGAAATATACTGTAGTTCCATCTATCGCCATGTCCCACTCTGTTCCCTGCTCCATCACTTCACACTTGGTTGTCATGATATTTGCCCGTATTGCCTGTTCTGCGTCATCGAGTTGTAGCTTGACGTTTGTCACGTTGCTGTTGTTCCTGTTCCTGCTCCCATTCCCTGTGGAATCATTTTGGTTGATCAACCGTATGTACGATGAAGAAATGAATGGGATATGAAATATGAAATGTGAAATATGAAACATCGGACCATGTCATGGGTACTAAGTCTCCGCCGGAAACGATCGGTGGCACGATCGGGGGATTGACTCTTGGCTGACGACTGACCAGGTCATGAGTTGACCACCACCCTCCTCACTCGTACATATCTCAGTATCTACTTTGTATTTCTTGTCGTCTTCCTACTCTTTTGCTCCATCTCTCCTCGTTGTATGTCCGATTCGGTCTTATCACAGAGCCCATGATCACTCTAAGACGATGTCGCGAGCTTTTGATCAGGTATGTCCTCTCTTCCCCTTCTTCATCCCTTTTCCTTTTCCTTTTCCTTCTCTCAGCTCGACTTATCCTGACTTGGTGACGTGAACGCTATCTTATTACTTCTTCCCATCTTCCATCCCATCTTTGATTTCCACCCCGCGCCCGGACCTTTGGCTCCCCCCCCCCCCCCCCCCCCCTCCCCACCCACCCGCCACCAGACACCTCCAATTTGTAGGCCCCGGTCTGGTCTCTAGCGTCGCCTATATCGATCCGGGGAATTGGGCGACGGATCTCCAAGCCGGTGCAGGGTATGGGTATAAGTTGCTGTTCGTAGTTCTTATAGCTGGGTTTGCGGCTGTTGGTGAGTCCCTCTACATCTCCCTCTTCTCCTATCTACCCCTAGACCCCACCCCTTAAGCTCCATCTCACTTGAAGCTTTGTGACTAATGAACACCCAACCAAGTCCTGCAACTGCTAGCAGTCCGACTGGGTACTGTCACCTCCCTCTCCCTCCCTGCCCAGACGCGCCTCCTCTTTCTCCGTCTCCAAACACGGTATCCAAAATACCGGGTCCCATTGAAACTCTCCCTATGGGCTTTGTACGGGCTGGCGGAAATTGCTATTATCGGAACGGATTTGGCGGAACTCCTTGGATCTGCTATTGCACTCAATCTGTGGGTTTTCTCTTTTGAGTACTGGAGAGATGATCCGATGCTTGCTATCCCTCTTGCGGTGATTACGGAAAGGACGGCGGGGCGGGTTGCTGATATCTCTGCATCAGACTTTTCCCTAGACTCCCTCTGTTTGCGGGAGTTTTGATCACAGCGGCAGATGTCCTCATCGTGCTCCTGTTCTTCCGGTCGAATTCGGGTCGACAAGGGATGATGCTGTTTGAAATCGTCATTGTGTCTTTGGTAGGTGGCTCACACACCCTGGCAGCATATCTTGAAGTCAACCTGCTTCGACACGTAGTTGTTGACATTTGGACTTCTCACAGGTCCTGGCGGTCTTCATCAGCTTCATGATCCTGCTCCATCTGATCAAGCCCGAGTGGAAAGAGGTTTTTTTGGGTCTCGTTCCGTCGCATGTCAGTTTCAGCTCTGTCCCACAGGTCATACACGCCAGCTCATGCCTCCTCTCATTTCCAGACACTGGGAGAACCCGGGGCGCTGTATGTCGGCGTCGGTATAATTGGTGGTGAGTATATGGGACTGCTTATTCTACATTGCCCCACCTGATCACACCTGCAGCAACCGTCATGCCTCACGCGCTCTTCCTCGGTTCGTCACTAGCATCTGTTGATAGGCTCAATATGCTTCCCACACCTCCAAATCCCAATCTGCAAAAATCAGTCCATATGCCATCTCTCAATCTTCTCTCTAAATTTGGTTTCAGACGCCGTCAACCTCCAGCACAAAGTCCGGCTCAAGGAACGGAAATGGATCGGATACCGAAGTCAACGAATGGAAAAGGGGGCAGTCTCGAAGCTGATGCTGGAGTGAATGTGGCTGGACCAAGTCGTCCGCCCAGTCTCGTCCTCAAGGGCTTGTCCGACGTGGATGACAGCACCCGGGAAGAGGACGACAGATATACGAGGAAGAAAGATCTTTCGTACGAGATCGCTCAGAGGGAATACGAGGCCGATATTAAAGCGTTTGATAGGATAGCTTGGGTTGATCTTCACATCCTCCATTCCACAGTAGGTCCAAGCGGTTGCTTCTATGTACTGCGAAACCAATCAAGTAGCGCAATGACTGACAGCGGTTTAGATCGATACATCACTTTCTCTTCTCGGGTTTGCGCTCACCATCAACGCGGCTATCCTGACCTTGGCTGGAGCTGCCTACTTTTACGGGACGTCTGGACAAGACGAGAGTGATGCCAGTCTTCAGGGGGCCTACACACTCATCAAGGGATATATCGGACCAGGTTAGTGGTGTGGTAATGATTCGTTGGTCAGAATACTGATATGTAAACACAGGGGCTGCCTTGATCTTTGCTTTGGCTCTTCTCTGCGTACGTGTCTTTGCTTGTATGAGATCTTGATACTGACACTACAACAGGCTGGACAGAGCGCCTCCATCACAGCTACATTGGCAGGCCAGGTAGTCTCTGAAGGGTTCATCGAGTGGAAGACTTCTGTAAGTTTCTAAAGTTCTTCGATAAAACTCAAGTTTCCGCCATCTGATACAACCATATCAACCATAGCCATTCATTCGTCGTCTCCTCACCCGCCTCATAGGCGTCGTCCCAGCTGCCATAGTAGCCGCAGCAGCCGGTACTACAGGCTTAAACACGATGCTCGTCGCCTCCCAAGTCCTCCTCTCCATTGTCCTGCCCTCCGTGATCTTACCCTTAGTCTATCTATGCTCCAAAGACGAGATCATGGCCGTCCTCGGACCGGAAGTCTCGTCACACGACACTCCACCAGTAGCAAGTGCTGATGGTCTACCCGATCGACCCGGAGTGGCGCCGTCTCGCACTGAAGGCAGACGGAAAAAATCGTATAAAAGTCCTAAGTGGGTTACTGCGATTGGGTATCTGCTTTTTTTGATTATTGTTGTGGCGAATGTGTATGTTATCGTGGAATTGGGTCTGCGGAATTAGGACTTTCAAGTGGAGACGAGGGCATTGTGGACTGAGTTGATTGCACCTAGTTGTCTCCATGGGTTTACGTGTCTCGGATATTCTTGGTTATTGGGAAGTTGAGTATGGACAATTGGTATAGCATGCATTGTCGAGTCACGCTCGATATGTTTTTGACCACAGCATAGATCAACGACTAATGCTTCATGAACACAGAACTCCTAGTTCTTCGATAAGCAGTATATATGACTAGAGGGTACAACAGCAATATCAACCCCAAAATGAATTTTCCACCTCAACCCTCTTTCACAATCCCACGTCTAATACAAACTTCACCGCCGCGGAGTCCCGCCTGTCCCACCCGCCGCCCTCCTCTCCCCGACTCGATCTAGGAACTCCTGCTTGGCCAAATATCCCCCCGACCGCCTATTACCCTCGAGCTCGTCTCGTAACGAAGTATCAGCCGCAAGCTGATTCTTCCAATCCATTTGAGACTATCGGGTTCGTCAGTGTCTCCTCCTCTTACAACATGTCTGTTGTCGAGCAAAATGGTCCATCGTGACGCTCAGCAAAAAGGAGAAGGGAAGACATAGTGGAAAGAACGGAATAAGAGAATGCATTGACCGCACCTTTTCTAGCGTTGTCATCTTCTTCCCACCCGCGAGGGCTGCGGACATTTGTTCGAGGGATTGTCGAGGTTTTCGTGGCTTTGGTTTTGGGTTGGGTCTAGGGTTGGGGGCAGATTGCGAAGGTTGAGCTTGGTTTTGGGCTGATTGAGAGTTTTGACTGGTCTCGCTGGTCAGGGCTATCTGGGAGGTCGACGTTGAGCCGTTCTCAACGGGTATAGATTCGCTAGGGTCATTCACAGACTTTGGTGGGGTGATGGAGGGAGCAGAATTTGGTTGGGGTATTGGATCAGGAGTTAATGTTGTCTGGGACTCGAGGTATGCTATAGCCTCCGGATCTGTGGATGGTATTTCCACCGTCTCTCTATGACAAAGTAACAAAGAAGGCATGTATCAGCTTGCAACTCTTCAATGTCAATCATGTAAACTCAATAGCCACCCACAAAATAGTCTCTCCGGCAAACCTCCTCGCCCTCTTTACTAGAACCATCTTCACCCTCTTCTCCCCGGACCCGTCCTGCTCGGTACCACCCGTCCGCACTCCTCCACTACCCATAGCCTCGTCCCTCATAGCCTTAAACGCCTCAGCAGCCTTCCGTCGTCTTTCCTCAGCCTCGACAGCCTCCTGATCCAACTTCAGACGCTTCGTCTCCTCCGTTCCTGTATCGTCTTCGCCATCTGAGGTATCAGAGGAATCAGTCTCAGAGTCTTCTGATCGTCTACGCTTCTTTTGGGATTTGGCCTTGGGAATGTCCGGGACGAAATCGGCGTCATCCTCGTCATCTGATGGACCTAGATCTGCTGTTGCTAGTGTTGACATTGAGTGTTCGTGCGGATAGTAGGATTTGCAGAGACAAGAATTGGTTCAATGGTTGCGGGGGAGATCAGTAGATTAGCCCGGATGAATATCGGATAAATTGATGTTGGACGTCGCGTAACGCGTCCAGTTGCCACCATTCCCATCCCATTCTCCAACGCTCATCTAACAGATCATCTTCTGCATAACTGCATCACAGCATCATGTCCACTCTGTTTAACTTGTGAGTCAATGACTGAAAGGTATATGTATATGTGTGGGTGGCGGCTGACTAGATATCCCGCTGCAGAAAGAATAACCAATCGAAAAGTGAGTATGATCCAAGAAACAGACCCCATATATTGAGACTGATAAACTCATTCCAGCATTCAAGCCCAAGAAAGTCCCAGAGGGTACGAAACAATGGCAACTGAAGCAATACGCTCAACAGACCTTGGTGCGTATCTAATCTACGCTAGCTTTCAATGCGACGACTGTAGACGGTCAATGCTGTACAAGCTAGGCAGGAGCTGACGGACGATATGGCAGGGATCGGGAAACTTGAGGACTGCTGTACTGTTACCTGAGGGGGAGGATCAGCAGGAATGGATAGCTGTTCATGGTGCGTCTTTATCTTCGTTTACTTAGGACGGAGTGCTGATATGGCTGGATTTTGGCGATAGTCGTCGATTTCTTCAATCATGTTAATATGCTCTATGGGACTATCACCGAGTTCTGTACACCCAATGAGGTGAGTTCATATCTCATCTTGGATATCATTAGATTGAAGCCTTGGTGACGTTCGATCTCCAGTGTCCCCAAATGAACGCTGGCCCAAAGTAAGTCACATACATCTAGTTCCTGTTGGCTGCTCGTCTTCATGGCTCACTCAATTGACGTATTGCCAGGTATGAATATTTCTGGGAGGATGGGGAGACATAGTGAGTGATTCGCTTCTTCATCTGAGGACACGGTTGATGGCAATTTCTGAATCAACATTACAAACAGCAAGAAACCGACCAAACTCTCCGCTCCAGCTTACATCGAAGCATTGATGACATGGACCCAAGCGATTCTCGACGATGAAAAGCACTTCCCACAGAAGATTGGTAGGTCTCCCAAAAGATTTTCAGCAGAAATTAATCAATGTTTGCCCTATAGGGGTCCGCTTTCCTCCAACGTTCAACAACACTGCTAAAACGATTCTGCGACGGCTGTTCCGGGTTTATGCGCATATGTATTACGCTCATTTCGATCAAATTTGTGCACTAGGTATCGAAGGTGCGTCCTGTCGTTTGTACCATACACATCAGCTGCTCCTTTTGGGTCCTAGAACTCCGGCAAATCAGCTGACGCCAACCATGATTTAGCCCACCTCAACACCAACTACCGACACTTCCTTCTTTTTGTCGACGAGGTAGGCCACCCATGACACGCCACTCGTAGCCATTTTGTTGCGATGTTGTTGCTAAAGCACCCCTCACAGTTTCACCTGCTGTCAGAAACAGATCTCCTTCCTTTGCAGGACTTCAACAAGACAATCTTGGAGGAGACTGCGGCGAAGTGAGAATGGCTGGATGACGGACTTTGAGTGCGAATCTCTCACAGCGAAGGTCTCTGTGGGAGCATGCATGAGCAGGGGCTTGGAAGTTTGCATATATTCTCTTGTACATTTGACGATCCATGATACCCATAACGACCCACTATCCTGATGCCTGATGGTGACCACCAACCTCGGTGCTCGGGTGCCACACTGCCGTTGCCTAGCCGACGTCACATGCTGCCAGTTGACAACGCTGACCATCCATCCACATACTATATCTACTCTGTTTATTCTCCATTGGTCACCGCAAGCTGTGAACACACCCTTGTACGTGCGCCGGCACGACTGGTCTATCGCAGACATGTCCCGAAACATTCCGCAACCGCAGGCGTCGCGGTATAGAATCTCCTCCCCGCAACCACTCATGACGCCCGACCAGCGTTATCCCGCCGACCCGTCGTACGGTAACCCATCTCAGTCGTCTGCGCGTCCATCTCATCCAGCAAACGATCTTTATCGATCCGCCAGTCCAGCTCCTCGACTGAGTGCCGAGAATCCCCGGAATGGAGCTAGTAGTCCCTCCAGACCTGCTCGATCAGTCCGTCGAGATCCCACTTCCCAGCTGTCCTCAACCCCCAACCCAGGTATCTCTCAGCGAAGTAAACTAGCCCCACTTCAGACACAAATGCGTCGACCCTCTCAAGAATCTACGAGCACCTTATCCACAGCGACACGGAACGCTATGCCAGTCTCGCCAATTACGCCAGTCTCTGCTCTCCCAGACTCTCAAACCCATCACACCTTCAACGGTAACGGTAACGGTGCCGTCGGGTTCGGGGATCCATGGGCGAACGATCGAAGTCAGAGGCTGGAACTACGAGCTCAGACCTCTGCAGCCGCTCAACAAGCCTCCAATCCTCTCCGACAAGGTAGTGGAGGGCCGGCCAGTGATAAGCTTAGAAATGTCGTCGGCGCTTTCATGACCGCTGCGAAACGACAGGAAGAGCCTAGTCCACCAGTGAGAAGACCGGGCAGGAGTGAAGCCAGAGAAAAGGCTAGGAAGGAGAGGAAGGAGGAAGTTTGGGATGTTGGGACGGGAGAAGGAGGGAAGTTTGCTGAAATTGATGGTATGTTTGGGAGTTTGATAACAACTCGATTTTCAAGACTGAATATTGTCTAGCGATTTTACGCCAGATTCGAACAGATTGGCCGTTTGTCATGGAGAGCGATGTAAGTTTGATAATTCATATGATGACGGATCAGGCCATACATGTTGACTTCTCGGTTTGTAGTTCTCACCATCGACCCTAGCACTCTCCCTCCTCTCAAAGACACCGTCAACCTCTCTTCCATCTCACCCCTCATTAAATTCATTCATGAAACTCCACAATTCTTTGTCTACCGCCCTCCAGTCCGCTGTCCAGGCTCATTTCCAGTCTTTCGCCGCCTCGCTCCCTGCACATGCTAGCTTTTTGTCAACGTTAGGAAGGGCGCAACAGCAGGTCAAAAGCTCCAAGGAAGCGCTTAGAGAGGCTAGAGATGGCTTCGCTGGAAAAGGGAAGGCAGAACTTGCAGGGGTCAGAGCTCGGGAGAGAATGGTCAGGGACATGTTGAAGATTCTCGATATCATGTGAGTATAGGACATTCCCCAGATGAAATTGGGTAGCTACGTCAAACTGACACCACTTATGTAGTGACCACCTGAAGCAAGTCCCGGACCAGCTAGAGTCGTTGATCAGTGATAAGAGATTCTTGCAAGCTGCATTAATCCTGGTTCGAAGTATGAAGACCATTAATAAACCCGAGATTGTGGATATTGGCGCTGTCTCGGATTTGAGGGCATATTTCATGTCGCAGGAAACGGTGAGCCCTCGTCAGTATTTGTTGGATGTGGTCTAACAACTGCTTCAGACGTTGATGGAGATCATGGTGGAGGAGCTGCACAATCACATATACCTCAAGACATACTACAGTGATAGTAGATGGAAGCCATACACCGTGGGGCAACAATCTCGTACGTCCAGGATAGTCAGTTGTCAACCCAATATTAATTCCTTGTGCAGTTCCGATAATAGAACCATTTACTGAGGTCGATCTCCCGACCTCTCCTCCGACTGGCGACCCACCCTCATCCTCGAGTCCCATCATTTCCAATGGTGTTCAGAATGCAGTGGCAGGTCCAGGCCCCTCATCCAGGTTCTCCAGATATCTCACCGGACTCGCTGTCAAACCCTCACATGATCCTTTGCTCGACTTTCTAGAATCAGACTTGGGAGCCATGCCAAGCGTCCCTATAATCACGCATCATCGTGGTAGTAGCATGGGTCAAGCTGGATCTAGCTCATCACTGTCAGCAATGGCTCATGGTGGACATACTCTCGGAGCGTCAGCGGATGCTGGGAACCCTGAAGCGGATTCTTATGCTTACATGGAAACTTTGCTCGAGGCCTTGGCAGCTATGGGGAAATTGGGCTCGGCATTAGATATGGTTACTCAACGGGTACCAACGGAAGTTCATGCTCTCATCGATACGACGCTGGATGAGGTGGAAGAACGGTATGTTTGGATGTACACCTCTGCATATGGTTTGGGGCTGACTTTGCACCAGGAATGACCAAAGGCGAGAAATGGAGATCAGTTCTTCAGCAAGACCGCAGTCCGGTATTTTGGGTTCAGTACACGATCGAGAAATTGCAGCACCCAACGTCCGTCGACAGTCCCTTTTCGTGCCCATGGAGACTCTCAAGATTGCGGTGTCTTTGGACGCTGCAAGTCCTCCTCGACATGCAGCGGTCCTACGGGATCTATTCTGGACACTTTATTCCAAACTGGCTGCTGTTCTTGAAAGTCATCGAGTGATCTACGAGGTCTCCAGGTGGATCTCCTCGGTACGTCTGGTCTTCAGGCTGTCGTAATGAGGCTGATGTCGTGCTGCAGAGACGCGATTTCAAGGATACCTCGACCTCCAGGCCAACGGCTACCCTTAATATCCCAGTCCTCGAAGTCTGGAAGCCGGTCCAGCAGGAGGTGTGTCCGCTTCTGGATATTACGGAATAGCCTAGTGCTGACAAATTGGATAGGTCCGAGGGCTGCTGCACAATTATCTTACAGATGATAGTGAGGGGTTGAGGTTTGATCGGCAACATATTCAATCAATCAATGAGATTCTCAGAGATGGCAGGTTTGCCAGGGACAAGCAGAAAGTGAGTAGCCCTACAACTCCATTCCGCCAGGTACTGGCGCTGACTTGTCCTTGTGCCCAGGAAATTTTCAAATTCGCGGATACGGATGCCAAAGCTGTCTCAAACGATATCAAAGCCGTTGATGATTCCCTCAAACAAGTTCTCAAACTTTCCGTTCCTGGGCTGGTCAACATGCAGACCGCAGACTTCAACACCGCCAATCAGACAAGCATCTTAACGGGGACAGCCAGCGTTGCCGGAACCGATGATCGATTCTCGTCAGTAGGCCGACACAGGACGCTGATTCCTCCAAACGCATTCAACGTGTCAACGCTCTTCCAGCCGACTTTGTCTTTCATTCAACGGGCGACTTCAATTGTTCCTCCAGGATTCGAAGAGGAAACTGGGGCTTTCAGCAGTGTGCTAGAGGACTTCGTTGTGAAGGTCTTCTTGCCGCAACTCGACGAAAAAGTTACTGCATCTTTCCAGCAGGCTGTTTCAGGTGAGTAATCGCCTCAGATAATAGATCTTAAGTTGGTGCTGACGTGTTATCATCAGGGTACGATGCGTACCAGGTTGATAGACGCCTTGCTGAGAACGTACAAAAGCCACCTCTCAAGGTAAGTTTCTAGAAGGGGTACGTTAGGTATTAGACTAACCTTACTTAGTCGAGCGTTCGTGTAATGGCCCTCATACACAGTCTCTGCGTTATGCTTCAAACCACTCCATTCCATCGGGAGAACTATAGTCGCCTAATCGTCGGTGTCATTGTACAATACTACCAACAATGTAGTGCCCGCTTCAGGGGTACGTGCTCACTGTGAAAGACGTTATGGTCGAGCTAACAGAATATATGCGCACAGAGCTTGCCTCACTGTCCAGTGATAACGAGAATGCTGCTGAACCTCCACTGGCTCTTCCAGCCGTTTGGGCTCAAAGAGAAGACGTCATCGCATGCCTTACCGAAATGCGTTCTGTCGCTGTTAGTCAAGCATGCTGCTACAAAGCCTTTCGCTGACATACCGTCATCTACAGCCTGGCGATCAGTTGGATCTATCAAATGTCGAGCAACAGGAAATCAAGCTGGAGATGGGTCTATTAAGTCGAAAACCGGTGGTCGAGTCACAGCTTATCGCTTCTTATCGGAAGCTCGAGGCTCTCAGCCATCTATCGCAAAGTTTGGTATGTCCGAGTGAAACACTCTAGACGTCCACTAATATTGTCACAGCGATGGTTTATCGAGGCACTTCTTGATCTCCAGAGTGAAGCCGAGGAACCTTTCTCGCCTACAGACCCAGAAGGTCATGGACCGATGAACGGCGTGAGTCGGCCATGACAAACCTACGAGGTCATCGTACTGACTATTTGTCCAGCTACCGCTCGTCCCATCATCGACTGAGCCTGGGGATAGTCCTCGTCTTCCTTTGACCAGAGCAATGGCACAGTAAGCTCCTGTCGTAAACCACACCAAAGACGTGTACCTGACAAGAGGATGGAATAACAGACGCTACGAAGCTATCGTTCAGACATATGAACAGCTTGCCGATATGGTAGCCAATACCGTCCGCTTGGAAGTCCGCTGCCGCGTGATTTGTAATCTGGGCGCGTCGATGCACAAGGTGAGAGATCTGCATGGCCAAGGAATGGTAGCTGACGGGAACGTAGGGCGACTTCCGACTGGAGAGCGAGGCCTTGGAACCTGATCCTGATATCGTCGATCTCAACACCAGTATCACGGAGGCCGTCGAATTAGCGGCTCAAACACTATCGTCCCAGGATAGAAGGTGAGTGACTCGTAGCCGGGATATGCTTCAATGGTGCCTGTGGCAACTGTACTGATCTTGCTCCCTTCAGCTTCATATTCCAGGGCCTTGGACCACTTGTCGATCACTGCTTTATCCAAGCGGCCCGGTCGGTGAAACAGGTCAATGCCGCTGGTGTTAAGAAGATCGAGCGAAATATCATTTCTGTGCAGCAATCTTTACGAAGCATTGATGATTCGCCGAACGAGGGGATCTTGGATCGATCAATAGCATATTGGGATATGTATTACAGGGATCCAAAGGTCCGTTCTCCGCTCACCGTTCACCAACGATGTGCTGATGTCCATCCTCTCCGATCTCAGGAAATGATCGATGACATCCGCAACAAAGGTCCTCAATATTCTTTCGAGGACTATAACACCATGCTTAACCTTCAGTGTAAGACTGATCAATCCGAGGCTTCATCCGCGGTCCTCAACTCACATCTCATCGATCTTCATGCGCTCTCCATGTCGATCGAGGGATGGGACACTGGGGATTCATAGGTCATAGTTAAAATAACAAATGCAGATGTAGGGGTTAGGAATACTCTTTATTTTCCATATATTTGCATCGTCACATGAAACCCAAGTACTATATGATGACTAGCTGAAAGCCCCCCGGAAAATTTAATCAACAGCTTGCTAATGTTTATTGTCCGTTCGAATTGCTCGCCTCAGAACCACCACACCAATGTCGAGCTCCAACTCATCCAGGGCGCCGAGATCGCATTTCCCGAGCAGGATCTTGAACTACGAGCAGGATTCTCTAGATCAGCCTCTGTATCCTTCTCGCGCTATACTTTACGTACCAGCTCTTGAACGATGTTTTCGATTTGCGCTCCGTCCATCTTACCTCTCTCCTTGAGCACCTTCTTGAAATGAGCTTCGTATACTGGGCAAAGAGCATAATCAGCTACTAAAGTTACAGTGTAGGATAACGGATGTACCTGAGCGACAGAACATTACTGCTCTCCTGGCATAGGTTGCGTGATTGAGTTTGGTGCTCAAAAAATCGGTCCAAGCAGGATGAGTCAGTCTTTCAATCCTCACCCCAATGTCGGCCCATTTCCGTCTTTCCTCCGGCTTAAAACAATGATCGACTACACTGTGGCCTTCATGTAAGTCTGGAACGACGACCACTTCCCAGTCAGGGAGGTTACACAGTATCTTCTCCGTTGCGGAGAAAGTCCTGGGCCAGAAGGGGGCGTCCGCCAAGAATGGGGCGATTTGGCTCCGAATCTCCCCAAGGGATACTAGGCACTGAATAGCTGGCACCACGGCAGACGACATGGCTTGCCACAGGTCTGGCCGATATTTTCCTCCATCACCTGTGGAGATTGGCGAGATTGAAAGTGGTAGCGGGGCCAACTGGGCGGGCCGAGGCGAGGCGGGGAGAGATGAGGACATTGGGGCTACCAAGGGGCTTTCGGCGGGAGGTTTAGCAGCAGCTTCAGAAGGTGTACATGTACGAATGGCAAAGTGGAATACAAGTATTCCACCCTCTTTGAACTCTTCGGCCCGAGAGTTCAGCCAGTAAGCCAGTCCCTTGTGAGAAAGCGCATCGCGTTCCTCGGCGACGGCTTTGGGGAGGGCAAGATGTCGTGTAGGGGGATCCGAATGGAGCTTGGAGAGATCAGGTCCACCTAGACCCACGTCTATCGAGTCTGGAGGGAAGGAAGGATGACCAAAGCCTGCGAACGAGAAGGATGGGTACATGCGGAACTTGGCCTGCGATGATGCCTTAGATTTCTGCAAGGCGTTCTGGAGGGGCCGTGTATCGAATCCGGGAGAACATTGGTGGAGGAGAGAGATCGTTTGTATCTTGTTAGTGCCGGTGTATGCTTTAATGATCTCTTGAGTGGCCGGATTAGGTGTATCCCTGATGCATCCGTACCTATTTGGATATCTATTAGCATTCGACGCCCAAGGAAGCAGGAGAACTGAACTGACTCTGCCACCTTCATTTCCCGGTGGTCATCATCCGTTTGTACGCCCATCACTGTCCGAATTATTCGACAGATCACTGGTGCAAGCGCTGCGTCGAAGGACCACTGCGGATCCAGTGGGGATTCACTCTTCTCTCTAGGTCGTCTTCCATTGTCACCCACGCTTCCCTCGACACTGGAACTGGACCTTTGGAGGCGATTCTTCAATGTGGCGGCGAGTTCTGAATCGAGGTACGGCGTGAGCTCCTCCGTTCCCTGTTGCGTGATAGCTTTGGGGAATCGACTCCCATCTGGACTCTTCGTCGGAGAGGGGAAGTAGCTCGTACTTCTCTGTGATTCAGAGGACGGACGATTGCCGAAGTTCCGTGCTTGTTGATTTCCAGGTTTGTTTGGGACTGTTCCCCAATCAAAACTACTTCCAGCTTGGAAGTCCTCAGCCATCCGATGATCGAGTGGTGTAATTTTTGATGGAGTAGCATTTCTATCAAGTGGGTTGTTGCTTCTTCCTCCATGGTCAGAGAACCGGGACCTCGGAGCTATGGCGTGTGCTGCATTCCTGCTGAGCCCTTCTGGTGCCAGCAAAGAGTTATTAGTGGACAGCACAGGCTTTGCCATTTCCATTCTCTCCTGACTGATGTTCAATCTCTTGAGATCTGAGGCGACCTCCACGCTAGAGGACCCTACTCGTGGGTCACTACGCCTTGACTGCAGATCTGGGCGGTTCTCCTCGCGGTATCGCACTAGGCCTGTCGAGAGAGTGGCACTCGCAGCTTGAGCCACTGTTTCTGCCACATCTGACGGTCGTTGAGATTGCACAGGACTTCTGCTTCTGGAGCCCAGTTTACTTGCCCTGCCGATCACCTTCGTCAGGAATCCGTAAGCCGGTTCAGCAGCTGTACAGTCTGGTGAGCATCGGATGTTCTTCGCTTGGCTGTGGAATCCATAGTATGGGCCTGGAATGAATGGTCTGGTGAACCTCGCATCGTGGTTCATCTGTCGAGCGGGAGGGGTCGACGCCGGCCGGTATCGAGGTTGCGAGACTGGTGTAAGCGTCGGACGAGGATGAACTTCGATCAGAGGTGAGGAGGAGGAAGAGTCCGTTGTCAGTTCCGGAGACCGAGATCCCGTTGAAGGGGGCGAGGAAGGTGCTATCACAATGGAAGGGCATAATGGTGAAGACGGAAGAGCTCGACTCTGACCAGCGTGAAGCAATGATCGGTCCCGATGATCTTCTTCCCATTTGCTGACAGATCTAGCTCCACAAGGAGGTGTAGTGACCGTCTCCAAATCGGACGCAGATTGAGAGCTGGAGGTCAAGAGAGGCGCGAGCCTTCTTTCGGATTTCTGAATAAGCTGGGTCCTCCATCCTCTAGGTGCCGCCGGCGGGTCAGGCGAAGGGGGKTGGGGKGTGAATGTGGGKGATATGAGAATTTGTGGCGCAGTGTGGAGTGTCTCTATCGGGCCCATGTCTTTCACAGACTTGTTGCGCTGATTCCTAGCTTAAAGGTTGTGGTGCAGGGTTGAGCCTCGAGCCAGGTTTTCTGGACTTGAGAGCAGTCTACTCGTCTCTTCTGCTCCCACCGACAGAGGCTCGAGTCTCGGCGTTTATATCAGAATTCGCTGTTGTATGACACGAAGTCTATCCGACTTTGACCGGATGTTTCACGACTGGGTCTAGCCGTGTCGGTCGTGTGTCCAGAGGAAAAGAAGACCACTCCAACCTTGCAGTTCTTAGAGATTTTCTGAAAGAAAGTAAGGCTTTAGTGCGAAAATGTCAGCGGTTGGGCTCGCTGGTGAGTTGATGTGAAAGACGAGAGTATAGGAAGATACGGGGGAAAATTTACAGAAAGCATATATCGATGGCGGTATTTGGTCTGTCAGTCCAAAGCACTTCCCCTGAGGCTGAGTGGCCTTTGTTGTTTTCTTACCTTTGGGGTGATCTAGACCCTGTCTGTCGCGGAAGTGGAGGTAACAAAGGAACGGAGAGATCAAACACTGGATTTGTATCGGATGTGGCTAAACAGCGAGCATTGCGACTTGGCTGTTTTGCGGAATAAGGGAGTGAGTCAGCAAGGAAAGGAGAAACGTACCAGGAAGCGAATGATGGAAGCTCGAAGTCAAAGTCAAAGGAAATTGTCGTTTGATCGTAAAGCAGCGACGTGGTACAGTACTAGTTCACACTTGTGTCTCGCAAGCCCACAACGTGAAATATGACCAGTCACGGGCTGTTGGGTAGCGCAGCTTCGGGCATAGTCATCTAGACTCTAAGGGGATTCGACAATCAGTCCAAGGTAGAATATGAGGCCTAAACGGCGGTCGAAACGGTTACCGGCAGACTGGATACACGGGATCTCAAAACTGACCAGGTAAAGCCGAAGAATGCATGCTTCAAGGAGAAAGCGGGACTGGCGTATGAGTTACCGAAAGCGACATAAGCAAGCTTATACGGGCAACGGGGACCTATAGTACCATATATTACGATGCAGCGCAAATGTCTCCGCTTCTCCCTGCACTGGGTTGCAGCTTTGATATGACATCAAGCTTACATACTGTCGTTAGACCTAGAGTGAGGGGAGAAATGCTCGACGCGGACGAAAGGTCTGGACCTTGCTCTATAGCCCCTGAACTTTACTTAGCATGTACAAGAGATGTCAGCAAATCTGGAAAGGGTCATCAGTGCTTCTTTCTGGGCGAGTCTCGTTTATGCTAAAGTATCTGATCAGCTGGGCCCATCTGGGCCTGGGAATTGCGTAAGTACCGTCGATCGGTCTCGAACAGCGCATTCAACTGGAACAATGTGGAGTTGCCGAGGTTTCAGGTGGATTCGGAGGATTGCGTTATCCGTGAAGCCTTAGCTTTCTACCGTGGACATGTCTCGCCTACATCAGGTAAACAGCTCATACTGTAAGATGGAATAGGAAGACATCCAATTTACTCGAGTGATGAAAGGGTATGCGCGCTCTATCTACACCGCCCTCTGAACTCCTGACCGAAAGATAAGATACTGCAAATATGACGACAGAATGATGCATACCAAATACATAATGATGATCTACAACATCTATTCCAGCCTCGAGAAACGGCCGGTCCCTGAATCCCATGCAAAGTTTGGCTTTCTCCCCACGCAGGCCTCGGCACCCATAATAGGCCTCGTCGAAATCAAAATCGCAACGTCCGTTTCCCTCCCAAATTCTCCGGGTCAAAGAACTCATTTCTCTGTCCTGACCCGTCATCCCTCCTCTCACCTGCCTCCGCGTTACCGTTGACCTCCTCTCGCTCCTCTCTCACCATCTCCTCATCTGCCAGGAATCCCGTCAAATCCGGTGGGATCTCTTGCATCTGTACGCTGGGTGCTCCGTTCATGTATCGTAGTTTCTCCCTGATAGTCACTCGGATCCTTTCTAGACTTTGTCGAGTATTGAGATTCTGTATCCGACCTGTTAGAGGGGGATGAAGTCGGTAGTCTGGTCCGAAGAATTCGTAATAGTTGTTATCGGGAAGTTGATCCGGAAGTTGAACTCCTGTCAGGATGCCTGTTTCGTACGCCCAGCATCTGGCTACACTTGACTGTCGATAACCTCCACCGCCAAGCACAAGCAAAGGGAGATTGAAGGATTTGATGAAGCGAACGCATTCTCCGTGAGCAGCTATTGAGAGGTTGAATGTACCCAACCGGTCACAGCCTAGTGAATCCGCGCCGCATTGTAGCACTATGGATGATGGACGGAAAGTCGTGATTGTCGGCTCCATGACAGCCTTGAACAGTGAGATGTACGATTCGTCGTCAATCCCATCCATGAGAGGCACGTTTAGCGAGAAATATTTCCCCAAATCCGATCCAATCTCATTGATGTTTCCCGTCCCAGGGAAGAAATCCGCAGAATATTTGTGAAATGAGACAGTAAGAACCCTATTAGATAGGTAGAATGCCTCTTGCACACCGTCACCATGGTGAATGTCGATATCGATATATAGTACTCGAGGTTGATATCTAGCGTCAGCTCGTCATCAACTAGTCGGCCTACCTTAAGAGCTCCAAGATGGCAAGAACAATATCGTTGACATAGCAGAATCCGCTCGCC
Source organism: Phaeotremella skinneri (assembly GCA_001599695.1). Lineage (NCBI taxonomy): Eukaryota > Fungi > Basidiomycota > Tremellomycetes > Tremellales > Phaeotremellaceae > Phaeotremella > Phaeotremella skinneri. The sequence continues at coordinate 613,292 of BCHT01000004.1, forward strand.
TCGCCCTTCTTCGCATGATGCAAACCTCCACTCCAATTGATGGCGATATCCGTCTGTTCCTGGGTAAGTTTCCGAGCAGCAGCGAGGGAAGCGCCAGCGTACTGCTGACAAAAGGAAAACAGGTCGTAGAAGAGGGGACAGTCGTCGCCGACATTGTATCTCGTGTAATCCCGCGTTAAAGCTTGAGCTGTTTTCGGTGTCACCCTGTGATAAAAATCAGTAGTATACATCAAGTCAGTTAGAATGGCAGCGCACCTTTTGAGAAAATCCACGTAGTCAGCATCATGGAAATTCCGCAGCTCCTCCTCCGTTGCTTTCCTTGGCGAATGCATCGTCATCTGATTCTGCAGTCCGTACCCAAGCACAAGCTGGTTGGTAAGTTCCATTCGATGGGGACGCATTGGATGTCGTTCCTGTCCGGCGGCGACATCAGCTTGAGCTCAAGTTAATATCAAGGTTTAACGCACCCCATAATGATAGTTGCCAACATCCTTTGGATGATAGTAGGCGACCCGTGGTTTGGAGTGTGACTGAAGAGCGAAATCAGATCAGTACGAAAATGAGTAAATACAGGAGCAAGAGCACTCACTTGAACAATCCCGTTCTCCTTCTGGGGGAGACTGATGTCACGTCGATCAAAGAAGAAAGGGCTGTCGGAGAATGTGGGGAGTTCCACCTTGGTCGCCATGGTTACGATAGCGGATACCGGTGTTTCCTCCCCGTCATGAGCGATATCACACTGTCGATAGAAGGGTCCGAGGTGTGTTTATTAAAGCGCAAGTGATGAAAACAAATAACGAACAGCCAATTAATGCTGGAATGGCCACTGGCCAGCTAAGGTCGGCGTTACAGCTATTAGGCTCGGCGTTATCCTAAGCGTCACCGGTTGGCTGTTTAACCGTACTCTTCTCATTATTTCTTACCTTCCACAGCCAGACATGATATTGGGATAACATGTCCCAGCCTACAGCTTCATCCTCCAGACAGGTCCCCTTCCCTCCCCCTCCTCCAGCTCAGATCCCAACAGACCCAGCCGATCCATATGACAGACTCTCTTTTGAGCCGGCTTCACAAGCGCAGATCCGTGAGTTGCAACCTCATCTTCACCCTCATCGAGCACTAACAGCCTTGCTGCAGTCCGAGCCCATCAGCGAGATGCGTCCCAAGTCAGCCGGCTAACAGAGATAACCTCGGAGCTAGTCAGATCGATAGCGGGTGAGCCATCCTGTTATTCCGCTCGTCAAGTAAGATTTCACTCACTTCCGGAATAGGAACTCGATGGCTTGCTCATAAGCAAACTGCTATCGACCTGATCGTCCGAGCCCTGTATCTTTTTCTGACATTTGGTAGAGGGTCACAGACGCTTGGCGAGGAGTACACGGATATACTACCGTATGCCAGTCGGAAGAGACGGACGCCGTCTGGCCGTGTGAGCTCATCTCATGATGACACCAAAGTCACTCGCGAAGGTGCTAACCTAAATATCCCAGCGGCGAATCCTCACCATCCTGTTCCTCTTACTTCCATCGGTCATCACCTCCCCTTCAGTCATCTCATACTTACGAACAAGGGCCTCGAACAATGAGCTCACCACTCCATGGCAAGCATTTCGCCTTAGGATAGCCCGATTTCTCGAATCTCCATTAGGTCAGAGTCTCCCAGAACTGCATATGATTGCCTTCCTATTCGGAGGCAAATTCTTCGAGCTCGGAAGAAGAGTGACCGGGGTTTCATATGTGAGCTGACATCTTGATACTTGAAATTGCGCTGATTAGGTCATATAGATATCGACCCTTCCCGCCAAACCGCCAGAAGCTAGGACACCGTCCTATGAGCCCTTAGGTCTTTTGATGGCTCTCCCAATCCTGTACCGGCTCTTCCCACGAGCTCTACCCAGCGCATCAACAAATACCGCCGCATCTGGACCTCAACCTTCGGCGATGTCCAACTCTTCTCACCACGTCGCAAACCTGACCCTCCCTCCATCCCCGCCTCTCACACCCCCACTCCGACCTACAGCCGAACAGACAATAATCTTCTCCAAACCCGAAAGCTATGATACACCTAATACGTACCTCACTCCAGATGCTCTAGCCCTCCCAGAACGACAGTGCACACTTTGTCTAGAGCCTCGGGGGACCGGTGAAGGGAGCGGGGGTACTGTCGGAGTTACGGAATGTGGACATGTGTTTTGTTGGGGATGTTTGGGTGGACTGGATAAAGTGAGTTTTCGCTCTGCGGTGAGCGTGAGTTCATGCGGCTGACGGGCTGCAGCTCGAATGTCCGCTGTGTCGACAGACACTTCGAATGGAGCGCTTGGTAGCAGCGTACAATCTGTAGCGTAGCATTGCGAATACCCAGCACTGGAAACTAGGTAATGGCTCAGTGTACTGCATGCAAGTTACATAATTCCCAGATCTCCAGCACTACCTCTCAAGAACTGTCTGTCTACCATCTAAATCCCCTCTCCCCTTGCCATCTCCCTCTCTCTTGACCCCTCCCCGCGTCTCATGCCACCAGCGACTGAGCCCGCCAATCGATTCGCCCTAAAATCGCATCCCCATCGGTGAGAACTTCAACGTCTGACAACCCCTTGAATGGAAGACGAACGACCATTGAAAACTTTCAAAAAAGCTCACAAACGCTTCGAATGTCTACCAGTCCTTAACCATCTCCCAAATCCTATACCGCCCATTAGGAGTACACCTAATCCCGCGGCTATCTTCACCAGTTCCGACGAGGTCGTAGTGGAGTTTCCTGTAGCCTTTGATTGACAAGGGATGGTGGTCGTTAATGACTGTTCTGCCGATGTACTAGAAGGAAGGGAAGGAAGGAAGGAAGGAAGACTCACGCTGGAAGAGGGTGATTCTTCTGGTTGTTCTTCTTCTGCATTTCCAGAAACTCCTGGGATGTTCTGAGATTTTGAAGAATGACCATAGAAGGTGTAAAAAGATTGTTGGATTGTTGCTAGCATCTCGCCCTGCCATAGCTGGAGCACGTTTCAGTGTAAGAATTAATAACAGGTTCCAGTCGGGAAGAGCCGCGAGAAAAGGTCCTAAACTCACCTCGTGAGCTTCAAGATCCCTGTCCATGGCTTTTATCGAACTTCTAATCATCTGGACAGACTGGAGGAGAGCTTGTTGGCCTGCCTCAAGGTATTCCACCCGGTGGTACAGAGCCGCCAGAGCCAGTCTGCCGAATCCACGCATCAGCTCCTTGTCCCGGTTTCACCATAGTCAATAGAATGACAGCGGAAGTTGAAGACTCATCGCAGTCCACTCACGCAACATCTCCACTAATCACGCCGGTCTTCACCCCGTCCTTCTCAGAAGACGCAGAGGGGACTTTAGGTCGTTCTGTCATGGCAGCCATGATATCCACTCTCCGACCGAGATCCTCGATAGCCTCCAACATGCGTAACGTCGAATGAATGAGGATATCATCCATGACCTCTGATCCTGTCGATGGGAGAGCCGACTCGGGGGATGAATCTTCATCGTCGTCGGATGCTGTAGGCTTGGCTTCCAGGTTCGCTTGAGCTTGGTTCGGACCTGGGTTCTTTGGTTTGGATGGGGAATCCGAGACTCCGTCTATGCAGACCACTTAAGAGGGTATCGTTAGTGCTTGGTAGTGCCTTGGGATAGACAGAGGGATGACCATGGGGTCATGGGATCACATACCATAGGCAAATTCATGATCTGCAAAGCCGGCTTGGAAGGTACTGTCCTTTATCGTCTTGGCATTGTAGAGAAGAGCCATCGGATCGGGATTCTCAGGATCGTCAAAGCATCTATCCGTCTTCTTGCCGGAATGTTTTGCCTCACTCCAATTATCCTTGACAGTCCACCCATCAAGACCCCCAGCGGCTATACCGAATCCCATGTGTTTCCCCTTGAGCGAGTTGGCGAGTACAGATCCGCCTCTCAAGATGGTGTCGGTATCGTCTGACCAGACAGTTGCGCCCAAACCAATAGCCACTCTGATCGTCTGACCCGATGCGTCTATAATATTGTTCTTCACTACCGTTCCTGTATAATCCCCATCGAATGGGGTAGAATCGACCAGTAGGATGCCGGCCATGGCGGAGAGAGTTTTGGCGGATATGGTGTTGGTAGAGATGGTTGATCCTGGGGAGCAAAAGATGACAATAGCAGCATCGGTGTTATCGAAGAAGATATTATCTCTGACTACCGAATCTCGACAAGCGATGGTGACCCCATCCGCGAGCGGTCTGCCTAGAGGCGACAACTCCGGATCAGGTCCATCGACAGCTTCGATATATTCTTCTCCGACGGGACCGATCTCGTTCCGCTCAATCGTAGCCTCCTTACAACTGAGCTTATCCCCCTCTCTCACATGGATCGCCGTGAAGCCCCTAGGATCCCGGATACGACAATTGCTAACACTCTGCCCCTCTCCTCCGAGGACTATCAATCCCGTGGCCAGCTCCGCATCGGCGAGTCTGCCCAATTTAGCCCGATTCCCATCGATCACCAGGTTACGTATGGTAACCCTTGCACATCGTCTACAATCCCCTTGTATAGCGGTCCCTACAAGATCGCCTTCTACTCGTATAATCGCTCGTTCCGATCCGGAAGGATAGCCAAAAGTCGCCAATTCCTGGTCGGCGGCAGTGAAAATAATGGTTCCAGATAACCGATAAGTCTTGGATGGACAGAGATGGATTTTAGTCCCTGGACCTCCGTCTATGAACATCTGGTTGATTGAATCGGTGTCGGCGAATCGGAGACATGAGGGTGCGGCTGAGATGAGTGGGATGAGGGTAAGGACGATAAGGATGAGCAGGTGGAGGAAAGTGGGAGGTCGACGACGAGGTGGACGAGAGAGGGGGATGACAGACGTCATGGTCACGTCGTGTCGGGATTCTGATGACTCTAAACAATAATCTGACGTCCGCCGTCTTTTCCGCCGACGGTGAACACTAGGCGCAAGGGTGGGAAAAGATGAACAGGATGGTTCCGACATGGAAGAATGCGATGGATGAGCTACAGCAATAGCTCAATGCGCTGTGTATGTATACAGTTATCGTGAGACGGTTGTTGACACCTCACGGGAGGGTTAAGGGTATGTTTGTTGTTCGATTGGATTGGATGCGTTTAGTGCATGGTGTGGGTAGATGTGAAGTGACTCAAAGCAGAGAGCGAGGAACCGCTAAAGCCAAGACAGACGCGTATAGTAACTGTATGGGGTATGGGGGAGCTTGACAGGGGGGATCAGATAAGGAGCTGTACTGAAACATTAAGCAACAAGCTATAGCTAGCACCCGGTGGAGGTCTGTCGCCTGGTAACAGATACATTTCTTCTCCCTCTCTTACTAGATCTTGCTTGGACACAGAGGGGTCATACCCCTAGACATCTCGATGATCCTTCTTCCGTCTTCTCACCACTCACTCAATTCGACATGGAAAAGCAATCCCCATCCCCATCCCCATCCCCTGCAGCGTCTATCCAAGACCAAGCACACCCTGTGATGGACCCGTTTGACGTGGAAATACGTACGTCTCGGCCCAAGCTGATGAACCAGTCTGAATACGATATCGATATCAATATAAGCTGATCGATGAGCCAGTGATCAAGGTCCTCAATAATACAATCTTCTCCCCGTTCTTCGTCATCTTCATCCCTTTGACCCTCCTCTCTCAACTGCACTCCTCTCATCCTGCTTTCGTAGGCTCATGCATATGGGTAGTGATTGTCTGTTTTTGCAGTAGGTTTGCTTTCCTGCCTCAATTATCTACATCTATCCTGGATACCTATTGAGTAAGACGCTAACTAGACACTCAGGCTTTATGGCCCATGTGGATAGGGTCTACTCTAATCAACTCTCCTGGCTATTCGCTCCCCCCAAAATAGTCTGGGAAGATCAGATCGTCCTCATCACTGGTGGTATGTCAGATCAATTGCTTCTATACAAAGCGTTGCTTACTCCCTCATCATATCTCAGGCGGGTCGGGTATCGGAGCTTTACTTGCTGAGACATTGGCTATGCGGAATGTCACTGTTGTCGTGCTCACCAAACACCGCCCCCAGTTTGAGACGCAGAACGGTAAGCCTGTGGTCCTGCTTGATATAGTATTGCTGCGAATCTCCGCGATTATGCTGATCATTACTCTCATCACAGAAAACGTCAAATGGTACATTTGTGACGTTTCAGACTATAATGAAGTTCAATCGATCGCTGAGAAGGTCAGGAACGAGGTGAGCAGGCTAGAATGCTATGATTCAGCTCACATATAATATGCTTATGTGTCAGGTTGGAGATCCTACTATACTGGTCAACAATGCTGGTGTCGTCAAGGGCAAACTGTTACTGGACCTGACGGAGGACGATGTCAAAGAGTGAGTGCAGTTTCAAGCTTCGCTTATCCGCATAGCGCGATGAATGTTGTGCACATCTTTGTGTCTTGACGAGTTTGCGCAGTCCGCTAATCGCTCAATATCTAGAACATTTGGCGTCAACACCATCGCTACCTTTTGGGTACTCAAAGCTTTCCTCCCGGCCATGCTTCGGACCGGGAAGGGCCATATCGTCAATGTCGCGAGTGTCCTGGGACTGGTGTCTACTGCTCAAATGAGTACGTGGTATTCGTTCTAGTATTATCAATATCTAGTTCAGTGATGGGGACGTTACTGATATATTTTTGCTATATAGCGGATTATTGTGCGAGTAAAGCAGCGATTGTCAGCCTCCATTCAAGCTTGCGGTTTGAGCTGAATAATCGGTAAGTCTGATGAGCATTTGGGCTATCGAGAGGCTGTGGCGGTATGCAATGTTGACGAATCCAACTCTTGATGATCCAGATATAAAGTTCCCTCCATCCGAACCACCCTCGTTCTTCCCTCCCACATCCTGACCGGCATGTTTTCGTCCGTCAAATTGCCCACGCACAGATTGTTCCGCTTCATCGCACCCTCTTTGCAGCCTCACGAGGTAGTCAAAGCTATCATTCAGGCTCTAGACTCTCAAGAGAGTCGGGTCATTAGACTGCCGACTTATACCCAGATAGCTAGACTACAGGGTGCCGGTGTCGGCCTCCTGCCCGCTTGGTTGGCGGATTTCGCGCAATGGGTGAGTGAGCAGACTCTGCTAAATCTCCGGTTAATGCCATGAGACAGTTGGAAACAGTTGGTACTGATCATTTTGTTGTTGTTTTACAGTTTTCCAACGCCGATTGGGCGATGCGAGAGTATGGTCCTCATCCGGATGCAGCAGAGCGGTTAGCGACGGAGAGAATAGGGGTTTCTTCCAAACGGTGAATAGGATAAAATGCCCGAGCCGGTCTCGGGATACTATCGATGAAAGCAAGCATGTGATGTTGTCATTGTCCGACTGGTCTGGATGGTACCCCTGTCCCCCTGTTTCTATGTACATATGCTTGAGCCGGGGGTATTGTATTGGATGAGTGGGCGAATGTTCCGAGTGATATGGAAGGGATCGCCTGGGACGCCTTCTCTGTGGAAATGCCAGCCAGCCACGAGTGCCACATTGGAGTATCGTATCTACAGTAGTATCAGGCATATCAGGGGTGTGCGGTGAACCGGGGGCGAGTACGCGCGGGCTCATGGCCAAGCAGCAGCAGCAGCAGCACCCCATCCAGAGCCAGAGCAACCAATTCGCCGCGCACATGCATTTCATATTTGGGCGTTACGTCGACTCCACCCCCTCACCCCCCACCCCTCATCTCTCCTTTCTCTTCCAACACCCATCCACCTCCCTCCCCTTTATCAGCAGCATCCATCTACCCTCACTCAGCTTGGACAGCTACCCATCTCATCCACACAGCCAAAGCTAAAGCAGGTACTAAAATCAACCCGCCCGACATCCCGGACCAGTCCACGGTCGCACAGCCTCCCTCGCCCTCGTGTCTCTGACTCCGTCTCTTGTCTCTTGTTTCTGCGTCGACTCAACGCAAACTTCTTACTACCCAACACTGCATCTTCCTTAACCAAACTCTCATCTCTCCCTCGTTCATCACCGAAATAACGAGACACCGGCTGGACCTTGCAGTTGCATCGACTGGATCGATTTTGTCTAAACCCGCTACCTCCCTTTGGTCAGATTCCGACGATTCGGTGATTGACTTCTACGTCTTTTGATACCTTTCCATCCTCGTCTCTATCTTATCCTTGAATTTATCAATATGGCAAGAGATCGTCTAGCAGGCATGGTGAGTTTTTTTGGCCCTTTTTATATCTATCAGGCATTTTTAAACGAACGGAGAATCATTCACTGAATATTGTTTTCAATACGCAGGGTCGTGTCCAACCACAGTATGGGTTAGTTCATCACATCACATCACATCCCATTCTACCCTTGTCTCGTACATAACCTACTAACACTGGAACACAGAGACCAAGTCACCCCCCAGCCTACCTMCCCACCTCCCGCCAATGCAGTCATCGGTCAGACTAGGGCACCAAACCCCTATGCTCAGCAGGGCGCTCCCGCACCCCAACAACAGCAGTATGGCTATGCCCCCAATGCCGGCGCTCAGGCTGGTAATCCTTATGCGAACCAGTATGGCCAGCAGGAGCAGTATGCAATGGGCGGTGTTGGGAATGGGGCTGCTGGTGGAGATTTTTGGAGCGAGGTGAGTACACTTGCTATCGGGCTGGGAGGGCGATGCAATTGGAAGCGGTGCGATGCTGATGGATGGATTTAGTTGAGTGCTGCTCAATCCATGTTGAGTGAGCTGCAGGAGCGGATTCAAGCTGTTCGATCTGTACACCAGCAGTCTCTTGTGAGTATCAGTCGGAATCTTTTAGCACTCCTGCCTTGTCGACAGGATGCTTCACCTGCTCTTCTGTTACCGTATAGCCTAACCACTACCTCACTAGGCCGCAACCGACAACTCCGCCGCTGCCCAGGCTGACCAGCTCAACGCCGACGCCCGGACCCTCCGCGAGCAATGCAAGAACCAGATCAAGAAATTGTTCAAACTCGCAAAGGGCGACAGAGCGATGAAACAACAGGTCGAGGGTGTCAAGACACGGTTCACTGGCTTGCTAAACGAACACCAGGTCGTTGAGCAGGAGTTCAGGAAGAAGGTCAAAGACAGGGCGGAGAGACAATTCAGGATCGTTAAGCCTGATGCGACGCCCGAGGAGGTTAGGGAGGTTACGGATAGTGATAACCCACAGGTCTTCTCTCAGGCTGTGAGTGTCTTTGGACGGATGTTTCCTACGGTCGTGGTAGCTGCAATTTGAAGCGATATCTGCTCTAACGGCCATACCACGTTCCCGTCATACTCCGCAAATGGCTGACATTGACACTGCTACCTCTAGCTTCTCAACTCCAACCGCTACGGAGCTGCCCGAGGTGCCTACCGCGAAGTCCAAGAACGTCATGTAGAGATCCAGAAGATCGAAAAGACTCTTACGGAACTCGCGCAAATGTTCAACGAAATGGCGATGCTGGTCGAACAGCAGGATGAGACTATTGTCAATGTTGAGGGCCAAGCACAGGGTGTCGACCGGGATGTCAAGGAGGGGTAAGCTCTAAGCAGCTTTTCCAATATCATTGAAGTGATTGCTGATCCTGATCCCCGTTATCCCCCAGTCTTGTGCAGACTCAGAAAGCCGTCGACTCTGCCCGAAAGGCCAGGAGAAAGAAGTGGATTTGTTTCTGGATCTGCGGTGGGTTTATAACTTCCTTACTTGATGCTATAACTCAAGCTGACTTGGTCGTCAGTGCTTATCGTCGTCATCCTCGCTGCTGTTCTGGGTGGTATCTTCGGTACACGTGCCAACAAGTAACCCGTTCACACTTAGACAACTATACCTGTGTCTGTCTATCCTCAGCCTTCGATCCCTCTTTGACCCTACCTTCCAAGCCTTTTTTTCATGTCCTAATCTCGTTCGTAGCTATACCATCTTACCCATTCGATGTTTGATGTTCGATAGTTGTGCAAAAGGCTACTATGGCTATGCTATGCATTTAATTGTTGCCCGTTCAACGTTGCTCGCGCCACATGACTTGGAAACGCCGAAATGCCGACGCGAGTGCTTTCTTGTTGATATGTTGTTTTGCTTTCATTTTCATTATCTCACAACTGGCATCCGGTATTAGCATACATATAGACTGCATACACCGTCGGGATGTCACAACCAAGACGACCGCGAACTTCTGTTGGTGGGGTTGCCCTTCCGTCATCGCAGAGGCCGCAACAGGAATCCGACATATCTCAGGTCCAGCAATTCGAAGACTGTAAGTTAGCTGACAGATCTCAGTTGATGATAGTGAGTTGAGCGATGCTGACATGTATCGTTCAGTTCGACGACGACATAGCAAACAAAACAAGGAGATCATTGTGTGAGTATCAGACCTTTATGCGCAGACTACGCCAAAACGCATGATCCGATGATCAAATTCATTGTTGATTGATATTTGCTCTCTGTAAATAGTGAGAACGTCAATCGGAAAACAACCATCAAGTCCCTGCAAGATGAGATTGCAGCTCTACATATCGAGCTCATGAAAGTTCGACAGGCATACATCTCCCTCCATTCCGAACATCAGCGGATGAAAGCCAAATCCTCCAGTATAATCGGCGACGTAAGTGTTCCAGCCTATCATCATTTCATCGTCACCTCGTGCAAGGTGGAAAAGCCTAACGAATCCCCAGACAACACGACAAGCTATCGATCAAATCCTTTCAGCTATCCCTGCTTTGCAACAACTTCGGGAGACTATGGGCTCACCTTCCCCATTTCATGGTACGGAACCGACGACTTCCAGGATTGGAGGGACGGAGTCTTGGAGAAATATCGGGACCTCTATCGCTACTCGACCGGCGGCTTGTGGTGTTCCTCAGAGCCATTTGGGAGTTTTGACGGAGGGTGCAGAATATGGGTCAGAGTGCGAGGTAGAGATTGCCGTACCTACTCCCAGGAAGCGGAAGGATAAGAGGTGGGTGAGACGATTCTGGGAGTCTTCCCAGACGAGCTGACCCATGATCACTCCTGTAGAAGACCGAGTTCCGTTGCATCAACAGCTGCCCCCCGCTCTCCACATCCCTTATCCATCCGCGACACCCACCCGTACCTAGCCGACTCTTCGCCATCGTCCTCTTCCTCTCCCTCACCTGTGAAGCAGCCCAAATCGACGCATCACAAACGAAGGCGGGAAAGCGGTCTCCTCGTCCCTCGATCTCGATCTCGCTCAGCGACCCCAGAGCCACCGATTACGCCCGAGCCAGAACGAGGGGATGTGACAGAGTGGGAGGAAGGGTCTCAAGTGCATCTGACGCCTGAGGACGTCGCCGTGCTCCAGGAGGAGAGGTCTGTAGAGGACCTGATAGAGGGTGAGGAGGAGGAACAGGAGACCGTCAAGGAGGATGAGGGACGGAAGATCAAAGGCAAAGGACGGGTGGAAGGTGTCAAGATGAGAGATATCGCTGCGCAGCTAACGGGCGGGAGATATATTTCGCCTGGTGGAGGAGCCAGCGGGGAAGGGGAAGATTATAATCCTAATTGTGAGTTTGAACGCTCCAGCATCTCGGACCGAAACATCCAGAATCCCTCGCTAACTCGCCCTCGCTCTTACTCAGTCGCATCCACCTCGAAACACACCATCGCAGACAATCCCTCCCCGTCGTCCCCTCATTCTACATTCGCTCTGGATACAGAGGAAGATAACGGGCGCCAACGTCGAGCACGGAAGAGCGTTAGCTACAAAGAACCAAGTTTGACCAAGTGAGTAGATACTTAAAGAAGTCAGGCGGAGACAATGGCCAAAGCTCGGGACTGGAGATAAGAACACGACAGCTGATTGATTTCACTGATTCTCATAGAAAAATGCGGAAACCAGATGGTGTAGATGAATATGCTCGCATGTCTCTTGCGCCTAGACCTTCATTCCTCCCACCCCCAGCCACGTACACGTCAACCCACGAGTCTGACGATAGCAGCTCCATCCCTAAACCTACTTCCAGCTCGTCAATTATCGGTACGAGGACACCCACTCCCCTCTCCCGACCTTCCTCTTCCTCGACTTCCACTTCCGACACCACCGAAACGACGACCTCGCACGTCCGAACATCCCCACGAAAAGCTTATCACACAACCTTCTCTCAACCCACAGCCTCGCGGAACACGCGCGAAGCTCTGGGCGACGTAGAGCCTAATGGGTCGACAACAGCTGGAGGTCTCATCTCACAGAGGAAACCTTCATCGGGCAAGGGTAGACTCCAAACAGAGGATGATCAGGTACATGGACTTGGATATGGTCTGCCCAAGGGTGCTCTGTCCGGAGGGGAAGGGAGGAGTGTATCGGGTAAAGTCCGTCGGGCGAGGACGGCTGTTTAGTGCATGCCACTGGGATTTGAGTACAAATGACATGGCGTTGGTATAGACATTTGACTTTACGTTTAGATCGTTAGGGTTTTATGAAGAATGGAATGGAATGCTCTTCGGACTGGGCTGGCTATGAGACTGTTGACGGTGGGATCTGGGGTTGCGATGCCAGATGATATGATGGAATACGGAATGATACCCTTACCAGCTAGATCTGACTGGAGTACTTGGATAGGATGTTGAATGAGGCTCCAAGAACCCTAAGCACCTCCGCCCATTCCTAAGTAAATCGTCAGCACGGTCGCTTTGTGGTTAATAGGGTATAGACCACAACAAAACGCAGTTCCCAAGACCCACCCGCAATCCCAACAACATCCCTGATCTTCGCCGCCTCGCCCGCACTCAACCTGCCCTTCATCGCCACCAAGAAAGTCTCCCATGCCGTATCAGCGTCGTCCTCATACACGAACTCCTCTTTGCACACTGTATGGATCCTCTCCCAGAACCTAGGACTTGATAAGGTAGAATGGAATTCAGCGGACGAGACCTGCGGCTGGGGACCTAGGGGGGGTACCGAGGTGTCTGAGATAGTGAGCGGAGTGGTGGTGGTAATCTCGTCACCGCCTTCGCCTAACGGAGAGGGGGAGGAGGATGAGGACGAAGGGTTAGGAAGGGAGGTGGTGATCACGAGAGAAGGTGGGGTGGTGGTGGATGAGGCTTTGAGTTTATCGTTGAGAGCAAAGGCAGCAGGGTCTGAGGCCGTTCGCATATGTCGACTGAGAGTTGGTGGTGGGAGAGTCGTAGGGGTGGAGCTAGTGGTAGAGGGAGAGGGTGAATTGGAAGGGGGTTGTGCAGGTTTAAGGATCAGATGAATAACTGCCCCATCGAGGATATCGTATTCTTTCAAGAGCTTGGTGTCCGTCAAAGCCTTTCCTTTAAGTAGGAGACGTTGGGTCTCCACGGACGGGGCCGATTGGGATGATTTTGCGACCAGGTTCTTTAGATCTAGGACTGTGTCGGTGGATTTGGCGTTTAGGGTGAAGGTTAAAGAGGGCTTTAGGGATTTTACAGTGAGGGTGAGTGGGGCGTCTGTCGTAGTTTTATGATCAGTTATAGTGATGGGGTACCAAGAGTGGTCGTATGAAGCAAAAGGGAAATACCTTGTGTAGAGGGAGCGTCGACATCCATAACGTCTGGCGGCTCAGCGATAGGTATCTACGCCCAAGTCAGTTCTCTCCGGGGACGCAGTACTTCCATGAGGCCCATCACCTGCTATCCGGAGCTGAATAGGACAAACAGGAAGGCAGAGAACTCGAGGGGTTAGAGGTCGAAGGTCGTCACCTACCTGAACAACATGGACCTTCCTAGGCCGATCCTCTAACGGACTAGAATAGTCGGCAGGATACTCGACGGGATGATCAGCCAATCCCTCGGTGTAGCGTTTGATGAATGCACGCTCTTCATTGAGTCTATCTCCGGATAGCTGTGGGTCCATTTTGGGTTTTGGGAATTGGGGTTTGTTATGGGAATGGGTAGACGAGAGATGGGAATGAATGGACGTGGAGTCAAGTCACGGTTGCTCGCCGTCGTCGTCGTTGTCGCCTCGTGGTCCGTGCCTGTTGGCTTTAAGTTACGTTCTGTAGCCTGGCTCCCCATCCTCCACCCAACCATACCATACCACACCCACTGTAGGTTAGTGAATGGTAGATGCAATCAACTCGATGACATCGCCCAAACATCTCTTCTCAGTGTTCGACATAACACGCCAAGGTATTACCACTCCACGCGGCGTCGATGCGATGCTAACAACGACACACAGTATTCTATCAGACCCCGCTATCACTCGGAATCGTCAATCTTAAACCTTTGATTCCCGGTCGTACGTCCGCTCCCCACCTGTCCCACTCCAGTACTGGCATACGACCCTTTTTCCAATCAGCCATATAAATTACTGACCTTCCCTCTTTCACGCAGACGTACTCATCTTACCCCAACGAGTCGTGCCCCGACTTCAGGACCTCCAGCCTGGGGAGGTGGCAGACCTCTTCGGCGCTGTTCGACATGTTGGCCAAACGATCGAGAAAGCTTACGGAGCCGACGCCTTGACTGTAGCTCTTCAAGTGAGTTTTTGGCCCTGCCTCTCCCTATATCTTCGCCGCACGGGTTTTCCATAACTCCATAACAAATCGTCGTGTTTGCCTAACTCTCAGGATATAGGACGGATCAGCCGCAGGCCAATCAGTACCTCACGTCCATGTCCATATCCTCCCTAGGTATAAGAACGATTTCGACGGAGACAAAGACCAAATATATCCCGCGCTCGAGAAATCCGAAGCAGAGCTTGGAGGCGATCTCGGGAGGCGTACTCGTACGATTGGTGGGGTGGGCCAACGGTGGAATACACCGAAAGACGAGGAGAGGATAGCTAGAAGTATGGATGAGATGGAAAAGGAAGCCTTGTGGCTGAGAGGTTTGTTAGATGCTCGGAATTCACCGTAAAGAGTGGAAGGGGATGTGGAAGGTCAGTTTGCGTAGATTGCATTGCATACATTTGATACATGATGTGTAGATGAATAATTGTAGATGTATGGCATAAATCACCAAAACCCAAATGAGACCCCAAACTCCCCCTCTATCTTCACATCCTATCTGGCATTTTCCGTCTTACACGTCTCTTGACCATGAACTCTGCCAGTCCCTATTGAGTTGATTCAGGTTGTCAGTATTATTCCGTTCCTCATAACCAGACCAACAATCTTTATACTCACATACACCATAGCGTCAATAAGGCCGACGGACAAAACCATCCATGTACTGACCAAGGCGAGGACAGGAGCTGTCGAACTGTTCACCATGTCATATATCAGTCTGATCAGAGAAAGTGCAAAGACAATCATATACTGGCGTTCATATCAGCAGTCAGCTATCGATCACTCCATACCAGCGGAGGAACTCACAGCCAAAGGGAAATATAGCATCAGGAGACTGGCCTGACGATTGAAATACGCCGTTGCAGATATTGGCATCCCGTTTTTCCCTCGATCCCCACTGCCCCGCCTGAGCGCTTCATGATCCCCTGGAGGGAATTCCTGGAAAAACTCCTGCAAAGTCTGTCCCGACGGTCGACGGTCCTCGGACGCATCGTCCATTTCTTTGAGGTCGTTCAGATCCATCGTTTGCGATCCGCTCTCGCTTATTTCATCAGCGAGGATAGGTGTCGGTGGATGTATGGAGAGCTGCGCCAGGAATTGATTGGTGATTGGATTTTGAATATGATAGCGTAGCTCGTGACCTATCATTGGATCTTCTATTATTGATACACTTGGGGAGACCACGTCTGATTTCGGTAGTCTCCCATCTTTGTTGTCCTGGGTGGGAGAGATATTTGCTTGGCCGTTGGCAAGAGACGGATAGTTGAGAATTCCGCCAGCAGAAGTTGATGGCTTGCGACTCGGTATAGGGTCCAAAGTTGCGGTATGGGATAATCCGTTATTGCCTGTCACAAACTCCATCTGTTCCCAAGGAGCTGCTGGATCTGTTGTAGGCTCTGATCGAGCGGTCGACCCTAATCTGCCGAGACGAACAAATGGTGCCAAGATTTTCCGGTGACCCTGCTCTTCTTTCGAGCTCAACTCGTTTGGCGGTGTGGCATTCGAGACATTCTGCGTTGACAGGTGGATTGTATCTGGGCGACGCAGGAAACTGAACAAATGCGAATAGAGGACCAGGATGATCAGGAATACTGCGGCTCGTGGTATGAACTGTACTAGATCCCGGGCGTCGACCGTGCTAGTTATGGATCCCTGGGCGTAGTAACACAGATTTCCAGAGGATGTCCATCCAACTAGTGCATACCATACTAGGGAAAGAAATATCATAGTGTCAGCATGACTCATTAGGTACACTGGTATTCGATGACGCTCACAGCCAGAGTGGAGGATGGAGATACCCCATATGATAGGCCAGCTAGCCCATGAATATCGCTCCATTATGGTGGTTGCATTCGATAATGGGTGTTTCTGGTTTGAGAATCAGCAAGACGGGGCAAATTTCATGTAGCCTCAATTCACAAGTAGGAGAAACGTTGCGACCGCAATCGCCACGGTCCACAAGTGTTGGGTAAAGAGGACTGCCGTGAGGAGGAAGCCTTGAGCGTCCTATAACAAAGTTTTGAGGTCAATCGAGTTTCTTGGAGCAAACGAGCAGAGGACCAGACGTACGCATCCTGCGGTACCCGTTACCATAGTTCCTCCACTGAGATAGAGTATCTCCGATGGGAAAGACACGATTCTATCCGGTGTTAGTTGGTGGTTTGCCGTGAAAGGTAAACTTATTACAACTCACCCAAGACACGTATCACTGACTACCATCCCAACCAGCAACCGCACTCTCAGCTTGCCTTGTGGTTGCCGTAGCAACTCGATCAACAGGTATCCTGCGGAGATGATCGTCAAGCCAGATATAATCGAACCGCCAACAGCGTTGATGTATGTGACTGAGACCATCGTCCCGACTGTCGACTAGAGGCCTCTCCCCTGTCTAGACGGGAGAATCGATGAAGCCACGAGAAGTCGTATGTTGACGAAGTGCGCGTAGTTTATCGGAATCGACAAATACTGAGAAAGGGACAAGGCTAGGCGTGATGATTGATCGCCGTCGAGATTGAAATCGATTGAACGAAGAATACACGAAGTTGTTTCGTCTTCTTCGCCTTGCACCGGGAACAAGGTGTCCGGATGCCCAGAGAGTGATGAGAGAGTATACTGACTATGCAATGGATGGATAAAGTAGACAATGGCGAGATGTCTGGTAGGCAATAAGCATGACCTTGAGAGTCTCCTGATCCCTGGTCGATTCCGGAACTCAATTGGAGGAGTTGGTGATGATTCCGGACGCGATAATCGGAGATGACAGCCAACTCCTGCTGACTTCTGACTGCTTGTTCTGCTCCTGAGGCTCGGTATGGTATGTTTGTAGGTCCTGACCGAGCTTGCGGCCAATGAGGGTGGGGGGCAGGAGAGAGTCGGGCGGTTGTACCAAAGTATAGAGATAGAACGGTAAGGGTAATAACTATGGTAACGTTAGTGGGGTTAAAAATCGGCTTAATCTACATCCTGTCAAGCTCGGGTCACCCTGCGAAGAACGTCTGGCCTCCTTGGCAGACTGCTCAAGCAAGGGATATCAAGGGTGTGCAAGACTCTTACGAAGTTCGCACTCACCGCATAGGGATAATCGCCGTTTGTCACGAAAGCCACTTACACGTCACATACTCTTGAACCTGTACCTGTTTATCTTTCAGCTCACGCGACAGTCACCCTCAGCGTTAGGACCGAGCAGTCGAAACTTAAATTCCCTCGCAGCTGATTCGGAAGCTCGGAGGGATAAGTTTTCTACAGGCGATCCGGGGATCTACGTACGAACGAGACAGCCAGAAGAAGGCACCAAACAACTAGCTTTTTACCGTGTTCTCCAGGGTTAAACCCAGCCACACAATAGAGATACTCCATCCGGCTGAAAGGGTCCATTCAATCGACCATCTTATGCTTTTCATGAGGTCTGTCCGTTAGATTCGCGGCTGGCTACATGGCGCTTTCAAGATCCGGATGGTCAGAGACTGATCGGAGGACGATCCTAATTGATCTCCCCGATGGTGGTTATTTTCCGCAGATGCCGCCAAGACTAGGCTAGTGGTAGCGCTGTCATGGGTCCATACAAGGAACGCGCAGTTTGCCTGATTCATGACGAGACTTTGTCGTAGTCAATCAGTTACCTTGTCTGTGCTAGCTCAACAAGCTGAGTATAACAAGCTCAGAGGCTCGGCCATTCAGTGGACGACTGTGATTAGATTTCACGGCAACCCAAATACGCTGCCAAGACAGCTAGAGCAAAGTATTCTGAACGCGTTCTCGGCCGGAAAGGACTAAGACGACGTACGCATAGCCGTTCTTCGGTTCGTCTCGATTCATTAATGTGCATACTCAGTACACCAGAGTCAGACGTGTCTCACGGAGATGTTCTTTACCCTTGTTATGGTTTCATTCACAAAGGGCGAGAACCCGGAAGGCCGGTGGTAAAGTATTATGTAATAATTAGCTACCCTACAGGGGGTTCGAATAACGTTCTTCATCGGGCTCGCCGGTTAATTACTAAATTAACTATCTTGTCATTTCAAAATTACCAACTCCCATATAGACAATAACCTCCAAAATGGACCGGCAACTAACCTCCCCCCTGCTCTTCCAAAACTTAGCCTCGCCAAAAAAGCTAACATCAACTCAAGCATTCACACACCTCCAAGCCTTCCTTCCCACCCTCCCGGCCTCCCCATCCCGTACCCAACTCGAGAGACTAACAGACGCTCTGGGAGTGGAAGTGGGACTGATCCTCCCAGCGGAGGGAGAACGGCGGGAGGCTGAGCGGTTAGCGGAGAGGGCACGGGTCAAGGCGGAGAGGAAGAGGGTGAAGGAGGAGGAGAGGAGACGCGAGGAGATGGAGGGGGTGGAAGGCGTTGTTGAGGGGTTGGAAGAAGGGGATGGGGAGGAGGAGAATGGTGCGGCGGGATTCGAGGGTGAGGAGAAGATGGATGATAGGGGTGATGTTGAGTATGGGGATGTGGAGGAGGACGACGATGAGGATGAGCCTGATAACGAGGATGGAAAGATGGAGGAGGATTGTGAGTGCTATTCCTTTATTCTCCAGCGACGACGGCAGTAGCTGACCTGAATCGTGAAAGAATCATTCCCCTCATATCTGGACGTATGATCGCCTTGCTAATTCAACATATTCATCGATACCCCGCATATACATCATCCCAGATCCTCCACACACGGTCCCCGGCCTTCGGCCTTCATGTCGAGAATCCTGAAAAACCCGCATCCCTTCATATCCCCAGTCAGACCCGGACTCTGACACTGCCAGAAAAATACCATATCATCCTCAATCACTTCCGAGCGCCCGCCGTCCTCGACCTTTGCCTCGCTTTTGACTCCACCGCCATCTCTCAATAGCTTAGAATCTCGGTCCCTAGGCTTGGCTGGCCCCGACTTCTTCGGCGAGGGAATTAGGCGGGAACGCGCTTTGGCCTTTTGATCTGCTCGAAGCAAGCTGTAGGGGTGTTAGCTTCTTCATGACCAACCGCTCCCTTGGACTTACGTCGGGATCCCACATTTACACGTTGGAGTACCCTGTCTAGGACCAAAGGGACCGACGCTCGGAAGTGGATGAAAATCTGTTCGGATCAGTGCCGTCTCAGAATGTCCAACGCACCTTCTCGGTAGAATCTAAATGTAATATTTATCCGGGTAGTGTATGTCTTCTGGTCGCAAAGTGGGATGGGCTGTTCATCAATCCCAAAGGAGGGCCGAAACAGGTCCAAGGCTTTTTGAGGTGGCACACTAACCTGACGTCAGCGGCGACAGCTTGCCGATAGGTGTCAGAGCAACTCACGTATGCTTGAAACGCTCTTGACAACCTGCTTCCATCAGACACAAACTGTTGTGTCCAAGATTGACTTCGTAAGTCCGTATGGGCTTGGTGTGAGTTGCAAAGTTGGGGTCGACGGGGTCCGTCTGCCGAAGCCGAAACCCTCGAGGAGTGCCGAGGGACAAGGAGGCGATGGAACAATACGGTCCAAGATCTTACAAGCAGGGAATAAGTCGTAGGCTCTGACATTGGTAGATCCTGGACTTACATGTTAACTGATCGGCATGCCATCCCACACTATGCGGCGTCAGCGGGGGACAAAACTGTGCGAACCAGCCTGACCCACCTGCTATTTGCCCCGTCATACCGATTTGCTCCACAGACATTAGCCCTCCACTTGCCAGCCCATTCCAGAGGATATCGAGCTCTGGCTTCGATGGCAGAATTGACAACCGTTTCGACCAAATCTGCAGCTCTAGCTAGTATAGGTGAATATTCCTACAGATCGTCATTCACTAGCCTGAAGTGATCAAAGAAAACTCACATTCGCTCCCAGCACTTTCCCTGAGTAATAATATACTGGCTTTTCTGTTCCTTCCTGTTTCTCTATCTCCGCGCCATATCCCGCCCCAGGCCTAGAATAGTTCGCCGTTGTGTGCGGACTCTCCACCCATTTTCCTGCGAGGAAGAATCGGTTTCTGTCCCATGTCTCAGACTCTTCCATGAGTGCGAGAAACAATGCTGAAGCAAGTGCGGGGGATAGTGGAGATTCGAGAAGGGCTAAAGGGAGCTGGTGGTTTGCAATTGCTTGTTGCGAGGTGAGGAGAAGAGCTGGTTGGGGCTGAGCCTTGGCTTTGGCAGGTTTAGAAGGGTTATTCGACGTATTGGACGGACGGAGGATGGCCATCAAGTCGGCGGGAGGTGTCAGGGGTCGATTCGTGGATACAGGTTGGTCGTTCGATCTGGGCGTAGCGTCTTTCTTTGTCGATTCCGCTGAGCCAGACTCCTCTCGTCCCCGCTTCTTCCCTAGCCATGACTCGAGACTCGATCCAGCCTTTCTCTTTCCCGAGCTTCTCACTCGTGGTAGTAACAACGCCTCGGCAGCTGTCGCTACATCGCCGTTCGCAGCTGTCAAGGCATCGATGTATTCTGCCAATAGATAGCTAGCGGGTTCGAGGAGGGAAGCAAGCAGGGCGATCTTCACATCTGTTGAATCGGACTCGGAGGAGGTCATCGATGATGAAATCGAACACCTGGGGGATGTCCTGTGAGCTGCCAGCTGCCATGGGGGGGCAGAGATGGGATTGTCTGTCAGCTCAGTTGCTGCTCCAGAGTTGACTGGACTTTGTCTCTTGGTGGGTGGCAATCAACACGGAGTGCGCGTCTGATCTCCGTGTCCCCGCGCACGTTACCCTGACGCTCTGATCGTCGGATTCTTCGTCCCAACCTTGTCTCTTCGATAAACTGGACAGAATCATAAGATATCCCTCCGCGCATCATAGCGCAATCGGCCTGGAGCAGTTCACCATGCTACCCGCTATCACATCGATACTCCTCTCAGCACTGTTGGCGACAGCCCACAGCGGTCACGGGCACGGCTACCCAGAACCGGGGGAGGACACTCTCTCCTACGCTGAACGGCATGTAGGTGATCTTTCCGGTGATCTGGTGAATCATGCTGATGTTCGGGATCATCAGATGCATTCCGAACATCATATCGACAATTTTGACCTCGAATCATTCTTCAAACTCCATGACCTTGACCTTGATGGGTTCTGGAACGAGGGAGAGATCCAAGCCGTTTACGGATTGCATCATCATTCTGTGCTGGAGAAGATTCCACAGCCAGAACTCCAGGCGGGGCGGAATGCCATGATTATTGAGAAGGTGTTGAAGAAGCTGGATACCAACGGGGACGGTGAGTTGATACCTTACACTTACCCGACTTGGAAAGTTGGTGTAGAAGGAAATGGGCGATGCGGGTTGATGTTGATAGCTAATGATGACACTTGACGCTTTAGGAAAAATTTCTCTGGAAGAGTATGTCGCTGGCGGTACGGATGGGCTACCGAGTTTTGTGGGATTCAAAGACCTGGGCCGTACGTGTCATCATGAATGAAATGGAGAGAGTACTGCTGACAGCGGAAAACAGACCATTACGACGAGGAATCCGAATAGTGAGTCCGTTGACTGTGAGGGTGTTTTGGAATCATATTAACATGAACGGTCAGCTTCCTGCATCACGAAGAGGTGAGTGGCATTATGGGGTGCACTGCTGGCGTTGCTGACTGTGAACAGCTGTATCACTCGACACCGGAAACCCAGACTGACGAGTCATATACCCATCCAGAGGGTACGTATTTTGGAAGGAGTATTTGTCGTCTTGCTGATGCTAGTCTTGCACAGACATTGAACATTTCAAGCGTGAGTGCTGGTTGACATTCCTCACATCTAGACTCGATCTCCTGCTCCGCTCTTCACTTTACTTTCTTTCCGAAGTCCGTACTTCCGTGGCCCAGCATTTAACACTTCGCAGACCACCAAACGATCGAAGAAGAAGAGGACGCCCGCGAACGGATTTTCCAAGGTCTTCCCACCGACGCAGATCTTTCAAAGGACCACACAGCCCCAG
The DNA here is from genome assembly GCA_001599695.1 of Phaeotremella skinneri. Taxonomy (NCBI): domain Eukaryota; kingdom Fungi; phylum Basidiomycota; class Tremellomycetes; order Tremellales; family Phaeotremellaceae; genus Phaeotremella; species Phaeotremella skinneri. The sequence continues at coordinate 635,661 of BCHT01000004.1, forward strand.
ACCCTCTCGATATCCACGCGCACCTTCCGGGCGAAGGACCATCTGACGGAGAGACCTTGGAAGCCGGTCAGTTACCCCAAGAAATCTTCCATGCCGGGGAGGAGGTCGAGGCGCCACCTTCTGCCAAGCGACCCGTTCGTGCGGATCCCGGAGCGACGCCAAATCGGTTGGCGAGGCCTGGAGGTGATGCTGGCGTCGCGTCGGCGGGTCACGAGGATAGGCATTCTGGGGGCAGGGGGGCGGACGAGAGAGCCAGAGCGGGGGTGCCGTATAGTGAGTGGTGTGACGCTGTATATCGTCCTTGCTGACTTATTCGTATCCTCTCAGAAAACAAGTGAGTACATGGCTACAGCTTGTATACTGCGCGAGAAAGTTGTGGAGTATTTGGTGTATACTAACCCTCTCTTCAGATTCCGGAAAGGCCTGCGGGCCGACGAGTTTTGATCCTCTATTTATAGTTAGTCATAGATTCGATATTTGCAGGGGTCTGGGACGTCGGACAATAACTGTGTTTGTCTGTGTTCACTCAATGTATTCTTTTTGCGTCGCTCCAAGCTGGGTTTATTCACACGGGTATACATCACACCAGTCCAAGTATAATCACATGCAAGATATCTCGTGAAATGTATCTGTCAAAGATCATTATACAATCGGTATCACCACAGGCTTGACCTTGCCTTATCTTCAATCTTCAAAGCCTCTTCATATCCCTTCCCCTCCTTACTGTGTCATCCCTGACCCTTCAGACCTCAATAAAACCTTAGTGATCCATCCCGCGAAGATCTGTCCAACCCCCACTGGCCCAGTCAACAAACTTCCCCCAATCCCGCCATCAAGCCAAGAATCCACCGACAACTTCGACACACTCAACATGAAACTCGACGTCCAAATCCATCCAACCCAGCCACCTACCCTACGTCCTGTATATCGTTTGAAGAGGACCTCTGCCGCGCAGCCTACGCCGCATAGGACGAAGAAGAGGATGAGTTGCGTGGGTGCTGGGACGGGGGACATTGAAATTTCGCCGAAGGCGTGCAGGGAGCCGGAGAGGAAGAAAATTAGAGGGAGGATTGTTTGTGGGGTCACCGGGAGGTGTAATACCTTGAGAATCAATGTGGATATCAAGACGAAATGGTGCTGTGGGGTGTTAGTTTCATGGGCGCGCAAAGCAAGGATCGGAATATTAGGGGTGAGGGACTTACCCGGAAGAGCTATGGTCGGAGAAGCAATTTACAATGAGATCAGTATCCACTGTCATTCTCTTGTCCCAATGACCTCAGACTAAGAGGTTCACCCACCTGATGCCACCGCCTTCCCCACAGATCTAACAAACTATCAGCCTTCCACGGCTGATCAAACAAATCCACCTCCCAACTCTCGACCTCCCACAATCCACTCCCCACAGCGACGAACGCCAGAGCATGGTACCCGATATTCAATCCCTGCCATACGCCCACCGCAATCGCCAGCTCGATCATCAGGTCAGTGAGCCACCGGGGCACAGCGAAGCTGAGAGGCTCGAATAGGGGGAGAGCTATGAATGTGTTGTTGTCCAGGAGTTTCTTGATTGAATCAGTACAGCCTGCAGGGTTTGCTACGGTAGTCGGACCAAAGGTTCGGAGCAGGCAAAGGAGGGTGTCGAGGACTGCGTAGTGGAATAGGGAGTGGGTTAAATGTCGTATCAGCGCTTGGCGGTAGGTCCGAGGCCCGTTGGGTGCGGGCAGGAAACGCTGAGATCTTGATGGGGGTATTGAGCTGCTACTCGTCGAGTGCTGATTCCCGTTCGCCGACGTTCCATTAGTATTTGACAGTTTTTCCTTGTCCTTGTCCACCTCAGGTTGCCGATCCCACCCCACGCTGCCCAGTCCTACCATCCGTGAGTTGATGCACAGATCGAAGGCGCTGACGAACCGACTGCGTCCTTTGGCCCGGTAAGGGTCGACAATCCGACGGGAGAGGACGGCGAACTCGATGTACTTGACGGACAGATGAATGAAAGCTATTGCGAGTCCATTATTGAACGCATTATGTTCCGGTCCTAATGTTGGGGCGTTAGACTGATTGTAGTTTCTATGAATGGGATAGGACGAAAGGACGTACTGTCAAATCGGTAACTACCCCAGGCAGATTTCATCAGCCACAACCCAACGATCCCGACGACTATTCGAGCCCCCTGTGTATGAGGGAATTGGAGAAGGTAAGCCTGCAGCCCTAGGGGTATGATGGGGAGGATCATAGCCTGGGGCCAGTTGGTTGCGGTGATCGGGCGGGCATGAGTGAGGATGTAGTGGTTGAGGAATGTGAGTGGACCGAATGGATTATCCTGTGAGGGGAGGAGGTGCATCGTGTGCTATAGTTTCTATGAGATAGTTGAAAGATAGAAACTGGGGGGTGATGCTGGATGAGTGTCAGTTCATGACTCTGTCGATGATTGATTTCGATTTCATATTGATGTCGGTGGCAAAATCAACAAAGGGGGGTGGACGTGGCGGACAGCGCGGCGTAGCGGTCACCCCGGTGAGGGGATTGGGATATTGTGTATCAGCACAACACCATCCACCATGCCGCTAATGCATGCTGGTACTAGATCTCCTTCAATTACGGAGACAAGTAGATGAATGTCAGCTTCAAATGGGCGAGAAAGATGGATGGTCTATGTGGTGATAGGTCCCGAGCTCGAGCCAATTTTCCGTCACGCACGGATCCCCTGTCAGCGTAGGGGACACACTTGAATTGCGAATAATTTCATGATGATTACAAAGTTATATTAATATTACTTAGACTATCACTCTCACTCTCACACATATTCCACAGCTCGTCATTCCACCTCCCAGGCTTCATCCCGTCCTCACACAAGCCAATGCGTGTCTTCCAGGTATGTCTCCCTCCGTGCCTACAATCAGCATCACAGCTACCACTACAGTCTACTGAACCTCCAAATCAGTCCGTCGTGATGGGTTCCGGAGGGGTTGGAAAGTCTGCAGTGACTGTCAGGTTCATCAACGGCTCATATCTAGAGTGGTATGATCCTACTAGTGAGTGCCGAAAGGATATCATTCCTGTATCCCGCGGCCACATATCCTGGAAATGGTCGTACATAATTTCTGATATTTGTCACCGCAGTCGAAGACTCTTGTAGGTGTTCAGCTGGCATGAGACTACTACCTAAGGGAGGTGGAACAGGTCATGGTAGCTGATAAGACCTGGTACAGATCGCAAACAGTTTATAGTTGACCATCAACCGTGTCTGCTGGAAATACTGGACACGGGTAAGATTTTGACATGACCTGTACTCTTCTACATTCGAGGAGCATTGGTCACTCGTCTGCCTATTCCGCTCCCTCAGTAATGTTTGGCAACATAAGACTGACAACAACCTCAGCTGGTATCGACCAATACCTGTCATTAAATGATCTCTTGATCAGAGAATCCGAGGGTTTCGTCCTGGTATTCTCGTACGTTCGGACAGAGGTCCATAGACGATCCCCGTTTTATAACCGTTGCAAGCAAGATTGCCAGGGCAAGGGAATTACTGAGATGCTGATGGCTAGTGTACAGACTGACACAGAGGGATACCCTCGACGATATCATCCGGATGCAGGAAATAATATTACGGATAAAGCAGCCAGAAGCGGAGGAGAGGTTACCAATGGTCATTGTAGGGAGTAAGTTGACTGTCGGGAGCCTGCAGGCTGTGCTCCTAGGGACAAGCTCCATTTTCTTCAACTATCCCCTGATCCTCACATCGCACCCTCGTATGGTTGACAGTAACCCTCTTGGAGGTGGGAAAGCTGACTGATGAGCGGCAGATAAAAGCGACCTAGCAGATGAGCGGGAGGTGAAAAGCTACGAAGGGGAAATGCTGGCCGAGAAATGGGGATGCAAATATTTCGAAACATCAGCTGTGAGTTTACCTCATCGTCCAATGATCCCACACATAGCAGGCAAAGCTAACGATCTCCCAGCGATCAGGTACAGGGATCGTCCCAGTCTTTGCGGAGATCGTGAGGCAGATAAGAGCGGCTGATTCAAAGGTTCGCCGGGGGTGTTCGACAAAACGAGGAGGGAGAAAGTGTGTGATTCTGTAACGATGGGTGTGTCGATCCCATACGACGTACTACTTAGGTAAACGGTTTGGAAGGGTTGTCATTAGGTACCAATTGTCAATCGCAATCGAGAGGAGAGGTCAGTTTAACGAATTAGCGGGAGACGAGTATGAATTATGCAGCCATTAGGTGATGCATAGGGTATAACGCTCATCTAGTTCTGTCTCAGCCTCCGGATTTCTCTATCCCCCACCAGCATTCCCTCTCTGTACTAGTCTAAATCTCCTTCTCAGCGCCTTCAAGTCCCATCCCAGGACATGCTCAACAAAAGCCTATTCATCCTTGACTTTCGTTGGGGGATCTGTGAATCGATCGATCATACATCAGCCTCACACCTTCTGGACTACCCCCCGATGAAACCATGAATGCCTAAAGTCGAGCATCACTCACCAATAAACTTGATAGAAACAAACTTGAGGATCTCATCAATAACGATAACCGGGAAACTGATCCACAGCACCGCAATCCACTCATCCAAATTCAGCGGGGTAATCTGGAACAAGCTCCTAAAGAACGGTACGTAGAGGATCATAAAGTGGAGTGCCATACTGAGAGCGATGGAGGCTACGAGATAAGGATTAGTCCAGAGGGGGAGGACTAGGAGGGATTCATTCTCGGAGAGAGAGTTGCAGGCGTTGAACATTTCAATGACGACTAGGATGGAGAGGGAGATGGTTGTTGCGCGTTTTGCGGGATCGCCGGTGAAGATTGTACAATCTAGGTTGGAGAAGGTGGAGGCGCATTGATGGAAGTGAGTCTGGGTTGTGTCAGTTCCGAGTCGCGATTTTGAAAGATATGGATGACGAAGGGGACAGGTCGGTTTGAGTTGGGAAGCAAGAGTTCCACTCACAAGTTCGTAGAACGAGATCTGGGGACCTCCAGTATAAAACATGAACCACCAAGCATATCCGAAAACAGTTGCACATCCCACATAAATTCCAATAACCATGTACCTAAAGAATAGCCATTTGCCCACCAAAGGCTCCCTCCCATTCCGAGGCGGAGTCTTCATAATCTGATGGTCTGGCGGATTAAAGCCCAGCGCTGTAGCAGGTAACCCATCGGTGATCAGATTCACCCAAAGCAGCTGCACGGGGATAAGCGCTTCTGGCATGCCGAGTAACACCGTCAAGAAGATCGAGACGACTTCGCCAATATTCGAAGAGATTAGATAACGGATAAACTGTTTTGTATTGTTGTAGATTGCCCGACCTTCTTCGACGGCTTTCTCGATTGTTGCAAAGTTGTCTGTGGCTAGGACCATATCCGCAGCGAGCTTTGCAACGTCTGTACCTGAACCCATGGCGATACCGATATCCGCCTTCTTCAGCGCCGGGGCATCGTTGACTCCATCACCGGTCATGGCCACGACCAGTCCGAGACCTTGGAGGAGATCAACCAGTTGACTTTTGTGCGTTGGTTCAGTACGACTGAATAGACTAGCTCGCTGAACGGCAGCGATCTTTTCTTCGTGGCTCAGAGCGTCGAGCTCCCGTCCCGTGTAGCTTTTACCAGTCAAATCCTCATCCTTTCCGAACACACCGATCTCTCGACAAATGGTCTCCGCAGTGTTCTTGTTGTCTCCAGTGATGACGATGGTCCTGATTCCAGCTGTTCGGCACTTGGCAATAGCAGCTCGGACTTCGGGTCTAGGAGGATCCAGCATCCCAACGAGACCGACAAATGTCATATCCCGCTCGAACTTCACGTAATCGGCTGACGACTGGGTCTTGTAGTGGGAGACATCGCTGTCGGATTCATCGACATATGCCAAGGCAAGGGTTCGAAGTCCCATCTTTCCGTATTCGAGTTGCTTTTCAGCGAGTTGGGATCGAAGGGCCGGGCTGAGCTCAGAGACACCAGATGGTAGAAGGACTTTGGAACATCTCTCGATGACAGATTCAGGGGCCCCTTTGACGAGTAACGAGACGCCTTTGTCGGACCTGGTGAGAACCGACATGGATTTACGGTCACGCGAGAATTCAAAAGTCAATAGGCGTTTGATGCGGCTGTCGTAATGGTCATTGACAGCAGTGGATCGGGCATGAGGACCAAGGGTCATAAGTCCAGCGTTGAAGACGTCCGAGTCCGATGCAAGCTTCTCCACGAGGACTTTGAGAGCCGCCTCAGTAGGCTCACCAATGTTGGCATATGTATCGGTTTCCTGCGCCTGTCAGCATCGGTTGTGGGGAATCAACGAAACCATAGCTTACAGCATTGTAGGCAATTTTGGCATCGTTGCAGACAGCACAGATCTCCACGAGTTTATTCACGGGTTCGGTTCGAACGGCAGTCTTCTCCGCGTGCTGCCCATCCAAGGTTGTGATAGCACCGGTAGGGGCAAAGGTCGTCCCGCCCACAAGGTATTCCAGAACGGACGAGTTGGCAACGGTGAGGAACCGAGCGACGGACATTTGGTTAGTCGTAAGCGTCCCTGAACGTTAGCTCTGCTTCGACACGAAGCACTCACCGGTCTTATCCGAGCAAATGACATTGGTACAGCCCAGGGTCTCCACACTGGGCAGATTACGGACGATCGCACCGCGCTTGGCCATCTTCTTCGTGCCCAATGCCAGACACGCGGTGATCACAGCAGCAAGACCTTCTGGAATAGCGGCGACCGCAAGGGCGACGGCGATCTTCAGATAGTAGATAGCACCCTTGAGCCAGCCGTGATGGTTCTCATCACCAAAGTGCCGAATGTTCACGAGCCAAACCAAGATACAAATGACCGAGATGACCTTAGCCAAAGAATCTCCAAAATCGTCCAGCTTGCGCTTGAGAGGCGTCTTCTCGTCCTTGTCCTCGGTGGAAATCGAAGAATGAATAGCACCGATAGCTGTTCTAGAGCCCGTGAGGACAACGATAGCCTTTGCCGCACCGTTCACTACCGTTGTTCCGGAAAAGAGCATGTTGACCATATCCTGCTTCACGGCACCCTGATCCTTCACCACGCCCTCTGATTTTGCCACCGACATCGATTCTCCCGTGAGCATGGCCTGATCGACCCGGAACGAAGAGGATGAGAACGACAGGATCCGACAATCCGCTGGAATCCGGTCGCCAACGTGTACAGAGATAATGTCTCCGGGCACAAGGGAAGAAGCCGGGACTCGATTAAGCCGGGAGTCCCGGAGGACAAGGGCCTCATCAGGCGAGTACTCTCGGAGTGCCTGTTCTGTCAGCCGTGATCAGAGATTCGAACTCACGTCAATAGCCTTCTCGGCATTCGTTTCTTGAACAACTCCGACCGTCGCATTGGCTATCAAGATGAGGAGGATGACCAATGGCTCGACAAAGGCAGTCATCCACGATCCTCCAGGCTCAGCGGAGTCCTCGAATAACGCTAAAACGAACGAAACGACAGCTGATCCGAGGAGGATGAGGACCAGCTGGTCCTCAAACTGGGCGAGGATGAGTTTGAAGAGACTCGTAGGCTCGGCCTCCGGTAGGGCTGTGAATTGTCAGCGTGCTGCCATTATTACGAATCAGAAATGGTACAGAGAGCTCATAGGATTGAGAGCGCGCAGCACCTCCAAATAAATAAATCACAAAACTCACTGTTTTCTCCGTAAGCCTCTTTATTTCTCTTGACCATCTCCTCTGTCAAGCCGGTCCCCTCGTTCGTCCCATAATACGCCAGAGCATCTTCCACCGAATACGTCCAAGCGTCGGCGAGCATTGCGAATGATCTTCACGGGTAGCAGGGCTCAAGACCAGCTAGACGAGTCGGAATTATACCCTTTTTCTGTGAGAGATACAGACACAAGAAGCCAGCGATGCAAGTCGAGTCTATTTATTTGGCTGATTGTCTGCAACGTTGTGAATGGCCGGAAAAGTCAGAAAGCCAAGGTGCCACGTCACGACCGTCCACAAAGCGCGTGTCGCGGGCTCACTTAAGTTATCTGGAACACCGCAACCGTGGGGAACCTGCGTCGGACCGGGTTAGAGATAGGCCGGAGATCCTGTCACTGAAATGCATTCAACTCTCTGTCAGTTGGAGATATTCATTGCAGTAGGATAGCGAGACGCAGAGTACAAAAATGACGTCCTCCCTCCCAATGCCTACTCTTCCAAAGACTGATGAAGGAGTCCGCATTTGCCAGGTGATCAAGGTGAAGCCAGAAGCTTTGGACGAGTACAAAAAGGTTGGTGTTTCCGACTTACTGGGTCAAAGGTTACCAGCAGGACTGAAACTGAGTGATCGAACTCCTTGCAGGTTCATGCGGCAGTCTGGCCAGAGGTTTTGAGTGCTCTCCGTAAAGCTCACGTAGTTGGTATGTCTATCTTAGTTTTATCTTACGAGATATGTCCTCAGATCTGACATGATTATGGACTCAGACTATTCGATCCATTTCTTCGAACCTTTGCACCTCCTCATTGCTCATATGCGATACATTGGGCCCCCTGAGAATATGAAACGAGATCTGGCAGAAATAGGAGAAAACGAAGCAACGAGACGATGGTGGAAGGTAAGTTATCGATTGTAAGCCAGGTAGGGAGACTGACTCGCTCTTCATTAGATGACGGACGGGATGCAAGAGAGCTTTGTGGAGGGTGCGACCGGATCGGAAAGTGGACCTGGATGGTGGTCAGAGGCGCAAGAAGTCTTTCGCATGGAGGGATAATCGGCGAACGGGATATGTGGATGATGTGATGCATTAAATAGTACAACAACATATCATATGGTATCACGCTCTGCGAGCCACGGCTAATATCAAATCCCACTTCCTACCAATCCTCCACTCCAACAATCTCTTCAACTCTCTCCAACTCTCCCCATTGGGTATCTCGACTCCATCAGGAAAGTGAATGACAAAGTCCGCCTCGCTCAATAAGGATCTCAGCAAAGAACCCAGAAGAAGAGAGACCAAACACGCCAGTAGAAGAACTGGTATCGAAACGACAGGAGTCAAGATATGAGCAGTTTCCAGTGGTTTCATGGTCGGCGTGGTCGGTGATGATGTTCCAGCATGATCAGATACAGGGGCCAGGGGTAGCACCGTCGTTTTGGATGGTGAAGTTTCCACGGAAGTTGGTGCAGAATAGCTGAATCGAGCGAGGCGGGAATACTTCCAGAAGTTGTACCGAGCGGGAGGATCAAGAGGGACAGCCTTTGCCTCCTCTTTCGGTGGTTCGGATTCGTTGATGATCGGCACGGTTGGTTCGGTGTCCACAGATTCTACGATGGAAGGAGCACGTTGAGGTAGGTATTCCCTTCCTATTGCGACCGGTTTCAAGCCCGGTGAATCCTCCTTGCTAACAAGCTGAGGCAACCTCGGCCGACTAGGTTCTCTCGGACTGCGTGCAATTCGGCGTTCGTCCTCTATGGCAATCGTTTCGCCATCATAAGTATATAAACCAGACGAGTTGGGTCTAAGCGACAGTTGAACGACAACACCATCATTGATGAGATCAAGCAGCCATCGAGGTCTCGGAAGCGGAGCAGTCTTGCCTGTAAGAGGGTCTGCGATGGGTGCCTCGTACCCTGATGTCGGAAGAACAACTCGAAGGAGATGTCGGCTTTGTGAACTGGGTTCCAGCGATGCTGATTGGAGAACGGAGGGTGCGAGAGCAATGACTGAGCACTTGAATGGGAGATCGAGACTACCAGGCGGTAAAGTCAAAGGTAAAGTTGTAGGATTTTGGTCCGAAAGCAAAGATGCGGGCAATGAGACCCCCCGTAGATGGACTTCACAGCCCTTCATGAGAGTGCCGCCAATATCGACCTCAAGAACGACAAGATCCTTGCGACCCCGACGAATGTCTTCGCCGAGGTCAATGACGGTCGACCGTTGAGCCGAGAGTCGAGCACCGGAAGACGTGGGGGTAGGTTGAATAGTCACCATCAATGAATAAGCTGTGTCATCGTTCCTCTGCTCAACGCCGACCCGTTCCTCGTCAATTCCTTCAAGAGCCCAGGGTCCGGAGCCAGATTCTGGCGCAGAAACCGTCATCACTGGTAACCTCGCTCTCGAAGGCGGACCGGAAGTTTTGAGAATGCTGTCGATAGCCAACAGGGACCGAGGGAGAGAGGCATTGAGTATGTTGTTGACCGACACTGGCATACTGCCACCATAATCCACAGCAGCCACGTACATGCAGCGAGTTGAGGGGATAGCGTATTGTTCGTGGGAGTAGGGGTCAATAGTCTCTAAGATCCATCCTTCGAGCAAAACCTGCGCCAAAGGCAGCGACGCAGGGTTGTATCTACCTGCTTCCAAGCTTAGCGTTGATGAGTCGAACGAGGAGGAAGAGGCGTGGAAGATCGTAGAGCAAGTCGAGCTGGGACCGACCGAAGGCGAAGGTGGTGGACCATCGGCTTGTCGGGCGACAACAGTGGCTAATAAGACCCCACGGTCTCGGAATGGGAATGTTGTATGAGCTGTAAGGAAGGAAGTGACGATACCATGGCCATACGACTGAAGCCGAATCGGCATCTCAAATCGCTCGTCTCTGCGCAACAGGGAAACCGCTGCCGAGACTTCTTCAGCGGTAAAACCTTCTATTATTCGACCAGAACGGAAGACGGGGAAGGATTCGGAAACATGCGAGACAACTCGTCGTTCAACCTTCAGACCATCCCTCTCTGAGACAGGCTGCCAGCCGAACGGGTCCGTCGATTCCCCATCGCGATCGGCGTGCATTCTCACAAGCTGAGTGAGCGCTCTAACCGCCGCGTCAACAGGTGTGCTGCCAACAAGGGGGACTGGCGATGTTATAGCCATAGGTGCAATGGCCGCCCGTGTGGATTCGGCCGCGGCAGAGTAAAGTCGGGCTAGTGGCAAACCTAGTCGGCCAAACGTCGTTACAACCTGAGAGTCAACTGCTGAAGAAAGGTGTTCATTGGTCTGCCGTTTGCGCAGAGTACCCAGGGCGGGAGGTTGGTCCAGTGGCGCTCGAGTCGGCCGTGATCGTTTTTGCTTTTTCAGCAGTTTCACATCCGCTTCGGCCAGATCCTCTACGTCGATCTTAACCTTTGTCCCGTTCACAGAAACCGTGGTCTTGGCGCCAGGAGCACTCGGACCTCGGCGTACGATGATGGTTATTTTGTCTTCCGCAGCCAAAATGGGATCATGTTCGATGGTGAGCCACAAGCCACCGCCTCCGTGGGACAGGCGATGACGCTTGAGCGCCGAAATGGCACTGTGGGGCGGGTCGATGACGATAGCAATGTTGTTTGCCCATTTGTCTACATCACATCGGATTTCGCACTCGATGTTACCCACAGGCAGAGCGTGAAGAGGAGCCGTGTCGGTTAATACCGCAACAGGAAGAGGGAAGGCCGTCGAGGTACTTGATGAGTTGGACCGACGAGCTTCTGCCGCTTCGTATTCCAGCCGGTAGGTCTCCTTTTCCACGTCGTACTTGGAAGACAGCGCTTTAGCGCCCCCCAAGCGGGTACAGATAGGTGGACCTCCATGCTTGATTGCAAATTCGCCAATGCCGGCCAGTGTCGTCATCATGACTTGCGGAATTGATGATTTGTTGGACCAACCTCTCGGATCAGATTGCTCCAGCAACGTCACCTGCGTGGTATTGGGTGAGAGCGCTTCCACCGACCAGCCCTGAAGATCAATCTGCGTCCGGATGATAGTGGGATCCGATGTAGGGGGTATGGAAGGGAAGAGCTCAATGTTGTCCGTGGAGAAGCCAAAGATGTGGACAGAAGACGGAGACTTGTATGTGGTTCGCAGCATAACAGAATCTCGAGCGCTGCGATGTCAGCACTATCGCGAGAGTTCACTTACGCTACAGGCCAGGCTGCTTTCGATTTGAGGTGCCAAAGATCTGTTAGTTCGTTGACGTCTTCCAAAAGCGTTGCATCCTCGTGTGACCGGTCCCAAACGATTCGTGCCCCAGGATTGGCTATCGTCGCAAACAAATCCCATACACCCACACCGACAAAGACAGCTTCGGCACGGAATACGACCAACGTTTTGTCGATGGAGTTCAGCTGATGTACGGCTACGCCCCGTGAATCAGCGACAGGGCGCCACTTGGGTTCAGGCTCCTGCAATAGAGACGTAAAGTCTGGTGTCAGCTGAATTCTTCAGAATGGCTTACATATGTAGTTGCGTTTGATCAGCCCGGCAATGTTCCGCTCCGCCACTGCACTCCTCCCCGACTCTATCTTCACTTCAGCAGAATCGCGAGAAGCAACGCTCTCACTCATGGTCCGGAGCGACACGGCGCTGGTGCTAGCCGTCTCTTCGAGTAACGGCCGTGTAGGGTTTTGCAGTTCCATTGGCTCAATCGCTATGGGAATTCCATTCAGCCGTATGCCTCCAGAGGATGACGTTCGTTCGATGGAAACTTTGACCCTGATCAACTCTTCGTTGGGCAATAGTTGAGGATGGGCGAATCTCAGAATAAGCCTTTTCGGAGGCGGCGAACCGGGGATAGTAGGAGGTGCTTGACCGACGAATGACGACCAGACCGTAGATGGCGACTCCTCCCCGTTCTGAGTTTTGACAGAGATTTGAACATCCCAGCCTTGAGTTGATGACAAACCAAACTCAACCTGTCGTCTTGACCCCTCACTTTCACCTCCTAGGATGGCATATCCCACAGACAGAGTCACTCGGGCTGTATCGTAGCCGACGGCCCCAATACTGACGTCGTCCCCATAGCCGAGCAGCACTGGAACCTTCTCGCTACCCTCCCTGACATAGTCAACAAGCCCTACGAGGAGGGACGGCAAGTGCTGAGGCACTCCACCGCCGACTGCCCAAGCGCCTTTGGGATTCCAGGACCAAAAGCAAGTAATGCGAGCTTTGCCATCCGGCGGACCGTTGTCACCCCCGGGTAATTGGATGCACCATCCTAGGAGAGAGATGTGAGCGCGAACGTAAGGAGGAGCAGGACGTAGGTAGGAGGGTTCGTGTCGCGACCGGGGTAGGGAAGTTGAAATGTCCAGGAGTGTATGTTGATCAACGAGCGTTTTCGAGATTGTAACGACGTCTCTGGGATTCGAGGGCCAGCCCAGTCTGTAGTTCGTCTTTGTGACCCTAGTATGAGCGTCAAGGAGATCCAGTACTGTCGCTTCTTCTACCATTCTATCCCAAAGAGGTCTTGTCTCCGGCGTCGCCAAACAACCTCGAAATGTGTCGACGCTAACATCGCTCCCGCAATCCACGTCCACCACAGCTCGATACACATCTCCCACCTTGCCACTCCTCCTGCATACTATCACATCACTTGCAGATATCCTTCCCAGAGAAGCATCGCGAGCTGAGCTCTTCCCAGTGTCCCTGGCCGTGGTAGAGGCCGTCAGGGGCAGAACTGAAACCGGCTTCCAAGCAGTTGAGCTCGATGAGGAAAGGAGTGCTCGAAAATAGGATAGAGAGGACGTTAGAGCTTCATTCCAGGCAGCCTCCAGCTTGCTACCATCGTCGAGGTCTTCCAGCCGCATGACCCCTGCGTGGATAGGAGAATAGGAGATATATTTGAGAATGCAACGAGTTTGAAACGGTCGACCTCAATACGACCAACAACTGGGTGGCAAGACGGAGTTCAGTCGAATGTCCGCTCCATTGCCACCATAGCGTTTCCAGAACCAAGGCATGGATGGACATAGCTGCAACAACACTGTACAGCAACGACGACAGCGACAATGACAGAGTCCAGTGTACCGGCCTACATGGCCGCTGAACCTGGACCTTCGTCGCTGCCAAACACGAGGCCAACGTCGCCGTCTCCGTTGACTCACTCATTGAGGCGTCCGGCATCTCATGGTCGTCTCAGCAAACTCATGGCGTCTGGGAGAGCTAGAAGTAGTTCTACCGCGTCTCAGGGAACCACAACACCTGTCATCGCGTATGCAGAAGATGCAAACGGAACGAGTGGGCGAGTAACTCCAGAACAGAGACGGCGGACAGGGCGAGGTGGGTATCTTGGTCAGAGTTGAGCTGATCCACAGCGGCCGCTGCATCGCTTCTTGCCTCTGATGCCAAATACAAGAAGTTCACAGTCCAGGTAGACAAGGTGCTCCAGTCATTTGATCACGTCAACGAATGGGCCGATATAATATCCTTCCTCTCTCGCCTTCTCAAGGTAAGTTATCCTTCTCATGAAGTAGCTAATGCCAGGCGTTACAAACCCCGTCCCCGCCTTACGGCGAGATACCTCGCAAGCTCATCGTCGCCAAACGTCTGGCGCAATGTCTAAACCCAGCCCTGCCTACTGGTGTACATCAAAGAGCTCTCGATGTCTACTTCCACATATTTAGCGTCATTGGGGTGAGTAACGCGGATGATCACAGCTAACGTCAGGCCGAGGGATTGAAGCGCGATCTGCTCATTTGGTCGTCGGGGCTATTCCCTTTCTTTCAGTACGCTGCGACCTCTGCTCGTCCAGCTCTCATAACCATCTATGAGAGTTTCTACTTGCCGTTGAGAGAGGATCTACGCCCAGCAACCAAGGCGCTCATCTTGGCACTTCTGCCGGGGGTGGAAGAGGAGACGGGTGACTTCTTCGAAAGAGTACGTCCGGGAACCATCTGCCGCTAACGATTAGGTGTTCGGCCTTCTCAACTTACTGTCTGACGCTGTCACACCTTCATTTTTCATGCAAAACATATACCTTGTTCTTATTTCGGCATCTTCAGCCCGACTCTCGGCTCTGAACTACCTGGCTAAGAAGGCTGATCCATCGACGGAGACCGGTATGATGGTGAGAGGTGTGGCCGCTGTACTGGAGGACTCCAATATTCTCGTCAAACGGGGAGGATTGGATTTATTGTTGAGGGGTTTGACTTTGAACAGTGAAACTTGGAGGTGAGTTCCCTTTCGCTTATTGCCGCTAATGATAGCGATGCAAACGAGTCGGACAGAAAGTTACTGGTTCGAGCAGCGAGTGCGGTCGTACTTCAGAGAGAATTATCCCTAAGTCGGAGGATATATACCTGGCTACTTGGAACCGACGATGGGCCGGGGACGCAAGTGGCTTACTTCACCAAGTATGGCCTAGATGTCCTCGCAGAGACGCTGAAGGTGAGATTGCATCAAAGTTACCGCTAATGCCAGACCGATATGAATACAATGGCTACCGACGACATTCAGAAGCCTTTCAAGATATTTCTCTCGCTTCTTGATAAATCCGAGATCGGAACACCACTTTCCGAAAAACTCATCCTACCTTCCTTGCAGGCACTCAAGGTTGCTCTGACGAAGGAGACGACTCTTCACGGCGAGGTACGTATTAATTTGTTGACCGCTGCTAATGACAGTTAATCTTGACTGCCCAATCGATATACGATGCGGTGGACCCCTCTGTGACCTGGTCATCGCTCCACGAGTCTGTCACGACGGAGATGAGGATCTCTAGCACGGAAACTATTGATTTGGTTGAATGGCTCCTGGCGACCATACCGCAGCACGATGAGGATGTCATCTCGCTTCATGCTCCAAGTCTGCTACTGGACATTCTCCGTTCATGCGAGGGGGCATCATGGGAGGACCACTCAAAGACTGGCATCGAAACTAAAGCCCTTAGACTCGCAAAATCCTTACTAGGGATGCTGCCAGCCAATATGTTTTCGCCTGAATCCGACAAAGGACGTCAGCATGAGATAGTTGCAGGTGCTATCAGGGTCATTGATGGCGTTCTTGGCCACAAGCAGAATTTTGAATGTCTGTTAGCTGCGACTCAGATTGTCTCCTTGTTGATCGCCTACGATGCTTCTGCTCTATCCGAGCTGGATGGTCCAAGCTGGGCGACCTCGCTGTTGGAACATCTGGTAGATGTGAGTTGCTTTCTAGTTCAAGGCTGATATCAGATCCGTTCGTTTGTGGTCGTCGACGCCCTCGTCGGAACTGTCTTTCAAGCAGGACGCTGCTCGGCATTCAAACCTCCTATCGACGTCACTGCGGATACCGTCATGCTTCCTGTTCTGGACTCTGTAAGTCTCCTCTGCTGAATCTGCTGACTTAAGCTCTTCCACTATCTACGCCCGAACCTTGCTCCATATCATGTCCGAGCGGTCGAGCTATTGTGGGAATACAATCAGCTGGCCGAAATCCATACTTTGGAGAACGTCATTGCTCGTCGTATGGTGTCAGAAACATCCAAGCTGGAGGCGTTTGAAGCTTTTGGTGTACTTTGGCGTTTGACAGGTAGGCGAGCAAAGTCAATCGAGCTGACGACAGATGATTCGATGTTGCCTGGGGAGATTTTCAACGTGCCTATGTTCATGATTCTTGACGGGCTCGGCAGCGAAGATCCTGCACTCCAAAGGCTGTCCGAAACGTGGATCAGATGCAACGTCCGATCCTACTTCAGGTGAGTATTGCTATAAAACCGAGCTGACAATAGTGTCCTGGACCCTATTCTCAGCCGTTTACTTCCTTCCATCGAGTCCTGGCGTTCGGCAGACTATCTTTTGCAGAGTGCATTGAGCCTATTCCGCTTTGCTGGCCAGGGGCTCAGTAAAGCTTGCCAATCGATCGATATTCACAGGTCTCAACACACGAGTTTCCTTCAACGTGCAGAGATAGGTGAGTTGCTCATCATATCATTGCTGACAGCAGCTTTCCCGAACGCCCTGTCATACCTGGAATTGCTCGTGGATCTGTTGCAGAGGTATGCACCGACGACGATCAAGCTGATATCAGGCTACTTCGCCAAGCACCTGGCCACATTCCAGCTGGCCTGAAGGTTCAATCATCCGTTCTCGAGATCCTGCAGACTTTAGTGTCGCACGGGGACGTCGCACGACCGTCGATTACTTCCCTCAAAGTCATCTTGATCAATCAGCTTACCGCTGCCATCCAATCAAAGCATCTGACTTTACAAAACAGGATGCTCCGGCTTCTGCATTCGGCGATTAGCGCCTCCGATCTCCGGGGGCACCATAGGTCTCAGTCCAATCCTGAAACGGCACTCGAAGATAAGCCCGATTTCGAACAATCTTTGGTACAGATGATTATCGATGGCGTTTCAATACCAACGAATCGACCTGTTCTCCAACACTGGGTTGACTTTGTTTTGATGACCGTCCCGTTGTTCCAAGCTCGTCCAGCGTTACTGCAATCTCTATCTGAATGCTTCAGCCAACAGTTGCGTTTCACCGTGCTCCATATCCGAGACACATATAGTGAAACCACAATACACGATATCTCGGCAGCTGTCTCGGATGCTGAGCCTGTCATGCTACTCAATGCTCTCGAACGGATTGTTGGACTTCTGATGAGTCGAGCTGCTTCTCGAGCAAGTGAGGATAGCTCTCGCCCCGCATCTGAAGCTGGGGGTAGCGGCCTTCTCGGCTATATGTCAAACGTTTTCGCGTCAGACACCCAAGCTAGCGTGATAGTGAGCCATCCTCGATGAACACAGCTGACTGTAGGTCAAATCAAATAGCCGCTATCTTGACGATACTCTTGAGGCCTTGCTCATCACCTGGGCTGTTACGGAAGATACTTCGAACTCGAGTGTGACTTCTGCTTCTCGAACCCAATTAGTGGTCAGAACTAGAACTCGTTTGCGGAAAGTATTAGAGAAATTCTTCAGGGTCCAACCATCTGAAGTGATAGAGAGTGCAGTTCAAGTTTGGTCGTCCTCGTCCAAAGACGTCAGCGTAGGTCTCTTGCCGTGGAGAGAGGCTAACACCACAGGATGAGGCGATTTTCTCTTGTATCGACTCGTTGACGCCAAATGCTCAAAGGGTCGTCAACATCTTGTGCGACATTGCTGCTCGCTCTACAAGAGGCACCATTCAGGATGTCAGGTGAGACTGTCTTGTGATATGAACTGACAAAAGATCGGATCCTGCTATCGCCTTTCTCGAGGCTTACATATGCCGCTTGGAAGCTCCCATCGCTGTTCAGGTCTGGAACGGGCTTTATGGATTTGCCAAAGACGTATTAAATCTAGGCTCTCCTGCTCGTGTTCAGCTGTATCCAATCTTACGGTGAGTCTTCCTGTGAGAAGTCGCTGACGGTTACAGCTGTCTAACGCAACTGAGTCAGACGGTATCAAGTACTAGTGCACTGGAAGACAAGCGGCTTCGAAGGGATTTGCAGGTGGGCTATTCGATCCTACCTAACTAATGTCAGGATACGTATGTCAAAGTCCTGGAGACTGTAGTTAGTAACTCTTCCCGGATCGCGGAAAACCATCCTTTGCAACGACAGGGCATAGACGGAAAGCAAGGTAAATCTTTGCGTCCCTAGTCCAAGCTTACAATCAGATGCCTCTCTTCAAGATATTTTCCTGTTTGTCGCCGATTCAGTGATCCCAAACCTACGGATATTCCTGAATGACTCCGATAAAGTCGCGTCTGCTTGTAACACAATATCAGCAAACATAGTAACTCCAGCATTCCGTCAGCAGAAGTAAGGTTATGCTCTATACTCTGAGTGACAATTTCGCTGATAGCTTATAGGGTTGATCGGACGATCTTACGGATATTGGATGAGATGACCAAGCTGCCTTCTGCTATTAAGTCATGGAGAATACAGGTCGCCGATGCGTTCAATGACGGTCGCTTTTTCAAGACCTCTGTCGAGAACTCGCACTACTGGAGACGTCTGATCTGCTCCCTAATGGACAGCGATAAAGAAAGAATAAATGAGCTACTAGGTAAGCGATATGAGGGCTGTTCATCCTAACATTCGTAGGCCGGATAGCCACCGCACCATCTGGTAACATCTTCACCAACAGAGAACAAGAGATGATAGTCAGATCGCTCAATCTCCGAAGGTTGTCTTTTGTACTCCTTGCCGCCGAGCGAAATCATTTCTTAACTCAACTTCCAAGTATTCAAGAAAAACTGGTGGAAATACTTCGTACCAATGTTGTCTCGCCTAGAGTTCATTCAGAGGTCTATTTCTGCCTCAGGATCTTGATGTGCAGGATTAGTCCACAGCATTTATCGAACTTCTGGCCCATCATATTAGCTGAACTGGTGAGTTCTTGGTGTGAGCGAAGCGCTGACAATTAGCTACGCGTGTTCGAGGCGACGATGGATGATCAGCCTGGCGATGATTCTGAGCAGCTACAATTGATTTTGGCAGCTTGCAAGTTCTTGGATCTTCTCCTTGCAATTCAGTCAGAGGATTTCCAAATGTACGTGTCATGCACTTGCACCAGCTGATATGTCAGCCATCAATGGATGTTTGTGACGGATACGACGGACGCAGCATATCCTCCAGAGGATTACAGCCCAGAGGCAATTATGGACCGCCTGTCGGAGATAATGAGTGAACAAGCGAGAGTGAGTTATCCTCCATATTCGGTGGACTAACGGAGAACCTAGGATACCGAGTACCCTTCGATACCCGACATGACAGATACCAACTCCTCGCTGCGACGACCCCGCCTCTCATCGATGAAGACTTTAACGAGCTTATACCAACTTCAACCCTTTTTCTCTCAGGCTAGTATTGACACCTTCGAGGGTGTATATTCGAACGTAGGAGTAGATTGGGATGCCATAGAAGACGGACTGAACGGAGAGATATTTGATGGTGGGAATTGATCGAACAGTTGTATAATGACCTTCCTGCACCATTGCCATGGACAAACATATATATATTCATACAGTCTGAAGCGGATCCTTATCAGCCCTGCTGACGAGGACTTCCCATCCTGCCGTCTCTGGCTTGAGGTTCAGCTCAGCTTCTAGCCATGGCTGAAGGACTTTATGGAGATAAGGGCGTTCAGTGTTGGAGTGGTTGCAAAGGATGACGGATTGACCGCTGGCTACTGCGGCGAGAACCTCGTGCTGCTTGTCTCAGCAATGTCCTAGCCAATGAGACTCACGTGGGACATTTCTCCTGTCAATAACAAATCGGCCTTGACTCCCTTGAATAGCGATGCACCGGATCCTGCACAAATAGCGATACTCTCGATAGGTAATTGTATGTCGGGGCTAGCTACTTGGACTGCATACTGGTCAGCCCCCATGCGGTGACTAGCCGAAGCTCGTTAAACCACCCTACCCACCATGATCAATCTCCAAATGAGCCTTTACCAATCTGACAATCTCGCTAATCGAAAATTTGCGGTTCATCGTTAAGATCTTTCCCATTCCAGCTCCTTCGAAACCTGGCAACTCCTCTGAGGTGGTGATGACGGACGAAGTTTTAGCCTCGGGCATGAATGGCTGAGCGAGATAGTTGTTTATCCCGTTTGGTGTAGCGTCCAGAGATGTATGCGGAGAGAAGACGGAGATTCCTTTGGCTGAGAGGCGGAGAAGGGACGCTTGGAGAGGGTCGTCTAGCGTGAAAGATCTGTGTTGGTTTAGGACGCGGTCCATGGGCAAGAGAAGACAGGTGACTCACTTCAAACCGCGGAAGATCTGGGATTTCATCAGTATCGGTGACATCGATGACGCAGAGTTACAGAAAGACTGACTGGGGGATGGTAGGATACTACGACTGAGCATGAAGGCAGCGAAAGGGCTTCGGTACAAACGGCAGTCGTGAGGCTGAAAAGACCGTGATCAGATGAGTCGCAGGACAGATATACTCACTCAATGGTCAGTAAAACCTGTTTGTTATTGATATTGGGATATGGTGCCTCTATGAGAGACAGATTATTTAGTGAGACTTGTCCTATCATTCACTATTACGCTCACGAACCTATCATGAGTCCAACCTGATATCAAAGTCGAGTTAGAACCCGCCCTCGTAAACTCCTGGCAACTCACATTATCCCAGCTTTTCTCTGCCAGCTGGAGCGGAGCTATTCGCTCCCATATTCTCCTGACGAAAGCAGCAGGCGTAGTCTGCCAATAAGGCATGGTGAATGAGGACGTTGGAAAGGCGATTAGAGACTACACTCGATGGCACTTCTATAGCTGAACCAGAAAGGATTATGCGGGGCTCCAGGAAGTGACGAAGAAAAGTCTAGGAAAGTTCGGACAGGTCAGTAACTATTCTGCCAACAACAACATGCCTGCCGACGATGTAGACAAGGTCATCGAGGCCATGACCTCGGCCAGGGCTGCGGGTCCGACACCCAGGGAGCCAATGACGATGAAGGAGTTCCAAAAAGTCATTGACACCACTCCGTTGTTCATGAGGGAGACGCCTGAAGATGGGGAGGAGAACGAAGTCATGGAGGCTCTCAAGAGTCTTATGTTCGAGGGTGAAGGGGACGGTGCGTACGACTATTATGTCAGATCCAATAATTGGTAGATGATTGTGACTGATGTGTGATAAAGAGGTGGCGACGAACTTCAAGAACCACGGAAACGAGTTGTACGCCCAAAAATCTTACCGAGACGCAATCATAGCCTACACCGAAGGTCTAGATGCCCACCCAGCCGCCCAAGAACTCCAGATATCCCTCCTAAACAACCGAGCAGCATGTAATCTGGCCTTGAAAAACTACCGAGAAGTGCTGAAAGATACCGGAGTTGTTATTGCTTTAAAAGCGGAGAACCCTCCTCCCAAGGCGATGTACAGAGCCGCACAGAGCTTGGTGGCTCTTGAACGATGGGACGAGGCGCGGGATTGTGTTGCTCGGGGGCGGGCGTTGAAAGGAGAGGAAGGAAATAGGGTGTGGGAGGTTTTAGGGGAACAGGTGGAGAAGGGACAGAGGAATCTGGAGGAGAGGACGGAGCGTGAGAGACGTGAGAAGGTTGGCAAAGAAGCTCTAAGACGAGCCGTTGCAGTGAGTTGACATACTGTGTTTTGAGATCATTACATCCCAGAGACTGACGCCCGCCTAGTCTCGAGGGTTAGTAGTCATCAATACTCCCGAGCCACCAGACAACCCTCATCCACTAGATTTCGATCGGTCTTCTCTCCCCACTCCTCGTCCCCTATATACACCTCCTACACCTGATAATTCGACGCCTGAGAAATGGTATCCACCACCACCGCACCATCCCCTGATCTTCCCAGTCTTCCTATTGTACCCACAACACAATACGTCGGATCTCATCACACATTTCCACGAGGATACATCGTTCGACGATCAGCTTTCCCCAATCTTCCCAGCGACGCCCGAAGCTTCCTCTCCCCCTTGGTCGGATTGGGATGAACGGCATGAATATTGGACAGGAAATCTGGCAGTTTACGTCGAGACCGCCAAGAGGAGATTGTTGAAAGTTGGGAAGGAGATTACGCTCCGGGAAGTCATCAACAAGGCTAGACGGATTGTCGAAGGGGAGGAACCAGATGGGATAGTTTTGCGAGACGGGCTGATGAGCTTCGTCGTTCTCGTCAAGGGGGCTGAGGAACGGGCTTGGATAGATAACTTCAAGAAGAAGAGAGACGAATCCAGGTGATTATCTATGCATACCCGTAACCCGACATATTATTTTTGCCACACATTTCGCTCTCAGCTTCCTCCCATCAGCTTCCTCCACAAGTCCCAAGTACCCTTTCCCAGGACACGACCACCGTGTCTCACTTGTCCTTCTTTGTTTCGGGCTTCTCGCCCTCGCCGACGGGCTCGACCATGCCTTCGTTGACTTGACCGTACTCGTTGACACGGGTGGGGTCGACACGGTAGATCCAGCGCTAATGATCAGCTTTGTCACACCAAGACTACTCACCTGGTAGATGAGGATGAGGAAAACAACGTCGTCCCTGAAACACGCAAGTCTGATACGGATGTAAGCATGGCTCACATCTTCTAGCCAATGAACATACCGGTGAAGCCACGGCATCTTGATACAGAAGGCTGAAAGGTTAGCAATCGTTTGAAGAGGCTCACGTACCACTGTAAAAAAGTCAGCTTTGTAAGTCTGCCAATAGATCAACAACACTCACAAGAAATCGTCGACAACAGTCGATACTGCAGTACTATTAGCTATCACATCTACAGAGCGTCAAACATGGTTTAGACATACACGTCTTATATACCATAGCCTTCATTCTACAATATGATCAGCGGCTATCTTGTAGTCGGGACTTACGGCATATGAGCGACACTCTTGAGTTTGTAGTTGATGATCAGTTGCGGGATAAGCTGAACAAAACCAAACATGTAGATAGCTTGAGCAAGAGTGGTAACGATGAACGAGTACCATCCACGATGGGTTTCATACAGCACTGTTAAAGTCAGCCTGATCTACAAGAATCAGACTCACAGGAATAGACGGTGTAACCCATGAGGAGCGGGATCGCGCCGTAAGACACCAGTCTGAAAGCGAGACGGTCGTATTCTTGGGTCTTCTTTTCGTCTTCGCTGAGAACCTTCTTGTCTACTAGATTAGTCGTGCTCACGTATTTGAACGCACCTTCAAAGGTGATCTTGTAAGGAATGACTGAGTCGGTGGCGGGTCGAACACGGATGTTGACGACTGCAGGTCAGCAGCAGAGCAAAACGATCGACCCACCCTTGGTGATCTTCCAAGCTTCGATGAGGAGACCACTGCACATCAGCAAGACTCAAAATGATCACCTACATTCCCTGTCCGAAAAGGATCATGAAACTCGTTTCCTCCGAACTGTCATGGAGGTACAAGAGGATAACAAGCTGGACGAAGCAGTTGGTTAAGATCGTGTTGAGTGACACGCCGACAAGATCCTTGTCTTTCTTTCTCCAGTGACTGACGTCGCTCGAGAAAGCCAAGAATTCGAACAACATATGTAGGACGGTCACAAGGGCAGTAGTGATCAACAACCAGGGACTGGTCTCAGTCAACATCCTCTTTAACTCATCCATCTCCCCTCCTCCTCCTCCAGTCTGACTCGCTTGCTGTTCGAATGATGCAGTCATGGCTGAGAATAAGTTGAACTTCATGTTGCTCAAAGCTTGATAGTTGACGTGGAGAGGGACCTTGAAAGAAGTCTCGTTGATTGGGCGCATATTTTCTCTGAGTAGCCAGAAATCATTGGGGAAAACTGGAGGATAGTACGCTTTGCTTCCATCGGTGGTCGGGGCCAAGAGGAAATGGGGCGCGGCGGTGGGTGCAAGGCCAGCCATATTGAGTTGGCCACCATTGGAAACGATAGCAAGCGTCAGGTTGGAAGACCAATGAGAAACGATAGGCTGAGCAGGGAGCGCAGCTTCATCCTCGGCCTCCTCGTCGGTCTCGTCTCCGCCAATGAGCTTCTTCTCCTTGCGAACACGGCGTTTTGGATACCACCTTGTGAGCTCTATATGTTAGCTCGAATACGTAATTGAAACACTCACGTTTTCGGTACGACGCAACGTCTTCTGCTGATTTACCAGCAGCAGATATGCCACCGCCTTTAACAAGCTTGATGTCCATCCACCAGCTTCCATTACCGGTCCTCACGCTTTCGGGGACGTCAAGAATCAAATCGCTTTCACGCTCATCTTTCCAGTTTCCATAGGTCAATCCATCCCAAGCGACTAGTGGGGCCGAAAGATCAAAATCGTCCCCGGCAGGCGAGACAGACGAGTAAAGAAGCATAGAGACGGGTGTGCCCAGGGGCCAGAAAGGCTCGGCCAACAACGGGGCAGGTTGTCCCGGAGTGACAGCCGGTGTGGTATCGGGAGTACCAGCGACATTGACAGGAGCTGGTGCTTTGGCTGGCGCTGAAGGTGTCGCAGGAGTGATACCCATCTATACGATCAGCCACAAGCTCCGTAGAGATACTCACGTATTGGGAACCATATTTGATAGCTACATACGTCAGCGTTTGATCAGCTTGTGAGGAGGGTCTACTCACCGGTCTGAAGGGCAAGAAACATGAGGACGGGTCGACCAAAGGTCATAGCAGTGTTCCACAGTCCTCCATTCTCAGCTGCGGGAGCCGCCCCAGGACGAGGGGCGGGGACTGTAGCTCGTTGTGCTGACATTGTGGAATGCAGCGAGATGGTGGAGAAGAAGAAAGAGATGGAACGTGGATGTGGATGTGGATGTATTTTCCATTCAGGGACGCGAATGCTTTGCTTTCGTTTACCCGCTACATCGTTGTGAATTTCTCTGGTCTATCTTGCACTGTGCACACACCTCAAGCATGGCTGAGAGGGAACAGCAGCTCGCAGCGAGACTGTCTAGACAGGCCAGACCGTCTAAGCCGTCCTGGCTGTCGGGTCTGTCCAGAATAAATCTGGCTTCACTGCTGATCCTCTACATCTTCGGTATCCATCTCATCGGCCTATACACCTTTACCAAGGGCTTCCTCCTCTCCCGAGTGTCCATTCCCACCTTGTCAGTCCCGTACACCCCGGAATCTCCAGCGCCTATACCAGCAACCCATTCCAAAGCTGTTGTATTGATCATCGATGCCTTACGAACCGACTTTATTTCCCCTCATCATCCAATCCCAGCATGGCCATATCACCATGGAGTCCTCACTCTTCCTGCCAAGATGTCAGCTGCTCACCCCAGACATTCTTTGATCTTCAACAGTTTCTCTGACCCCCCTACTACGACTATGCAGCGCCTGAAAGGTCTCACGACCGGCTCCCTCCCAACGTTCGTCGACGCCGGAGCGAATTTTGCATCAACTGCTATCGAGGAGGATTCGTGGGTCTCGCAATTGGTGACAGCCGGGAAGACTGTCGGGTTCATGGGAGATGACACTTGGATGAATCTCTTTCCAACCTCGTTCAATCTATCGCATCCGTATGATTCTTTCAACGTCGAGGACTTGCACACAGTCGACAATGGGGTCATCGAATACCTCATACCTTACCTCCATCCGTCGAACTCGTCAAAATGGGACGTTCTGATAGGTCATTTCCTGGGAGTTGACCATGTCGGTCATCGGGTCGGCCCATACAAGGACACCATGCGGGTAAAGCTAGAACAGATGGACAAGGTTTTGGCAAACGTCGTGGAACTCATGGACGATGAAACGCTGTTAGTGGTCCTTGGCGATCACGGCATGGACAGTAAAGGGAACCATGGGGGTGATTCTGATCTGGAGACAGCGGCTGGACTATGGATGTACTCTAAAGGCGAAGCGCTTGCTGGGTCTATCAATCTCGACTGGCCGATGTACACATTTCCCGGGTCCTCTACCCCAATACGGCACATCAACCAGATTGACCTGGTCCCTACTCTGTCACTTCTCCTAGGACTCCCTATCCCATTCAACAATCTAGGATCCGTTATCCCAGAATGTTTCGCTCGGGATCTCAGCACTCTCGAACTGGCAACCAGACTCAACGCTGAACAAATCATGCGGTACATCTCAGCATACGGGGAGACCAATGTCGAAAGATCATTAGCGGGATTGTGGGACGAGGCTAAAGCTGCTTCAGAGAAGGTCCAACAAGGTCAGCCATCCTTGAAGAAGATAACCGGATGGCTTCGGACGGGTACTGATGACTCTCAAGGGGCGGAGCGTGAATCCATCCGACTTCACCGACAAGTCACGCTCGAAGCTCTCAAACATCTTCGTGCTCTTTGGGCCCAGTTCTCCCCAACGCTCATCGTCCTCGGTCTCACTATTCTTGGCCTGAGCATCCCGGCTCTGATATCACTCTATGTGGGTGTCAGAAACGGCGGGACAGGATGGGACGTCTATGTCCGGCTAGCCTTAGAGACCGCAGCGATGGCTGGAGCTGGTGCCGGCAGCGTTGTTGGTACGGTTGCGGGAGCGTATACGAGGGAGCCGATGGTTGCGCTGAAGTCGTTCGCCATCGTTGCTGCAATAGCTTCAGAGATCGTCCTCATTGCCCCGCTCTTCTTCACCCCGATACCTCGGAGTTGGACGATCCGCACAGCCATCGGACCGATCGTGCTGCTGATACACGCCCTATCATTTGGGTCAAACTCGTTCGTCATGTGGGAAGATCGTGTGATAGTCTTTCTCCTGGTCACCATTCCTGTTATTCATCTCATCAAGGCCCTAACCGCGCCCACCGCTTCTATGCGAGTGCGAATAACCGCGCTCTCCCTAGGCCTTGCGTTCCTGGTAAGACTGATTGGTACAATCACAGTCTGCAGGGAAGAACAACAACCATACTGTCGAGTCACATTCTATTCCGGTGTTACCGCCGCCGCCCCTCGATGGGCTCTTATAGCGCTGATACCTCTGTCGATCATCCTCTCAAACATCGTCGTATCTACGCTTCAACTTTCCAAGTCTTTCTCCGGTCCAGCCCCTTTCTTCGTCAGAGTCTGGCGGGTCGTATTGATCGGCGGCGCCCTCTACTGGATTCTAGAATGGGCAGAACATTGGGAAGGTCTGCAACCCGCTCGTATCCCTTTGGTCCAGACTTCGAAACTCTGGATAGCCAGAGGATCGATCGGGATTACCCTCGGTGCCCTCCCGTATCTCTGGATGACATCTGGACTATGCATAGAAGTCCATCGAGAAGTCGCGCAGACCGGTGAAGAACAGCCAGTCACAGTCTACGGATTCGGGAACGCTTTCGGATCAACATACCTCCTCTTCCTCTTAGTCCCCTTCGGTCTCTCCCAGATCGTCACGCAGACAATGGGCCAACTCGCCCAAGCCGGTATCCTAATCTGCACCCTGATGTATCTAGAGTCAACAGATGCTCAACGCGACTCTTCAAAAATGTCAGCAGCCTTCGCGACATCTGGTCCAGAATCTTTCGATCCCACGTCGACTCCTTCGACGACCGATATCGAATTCCGGCCAACATTCTCGGAAACCGTACCAATAACCCTCCTAGGCTTTTTAGGATTCTTCAGCACAGGTCATCAAGCCGTAATAACCTCTCTACAATGGAAGACAGCGTTTATCGGTTTCCAAACAGTCGTCTACCCCTTCTCACCCCTCCTAGTGATCCTCAACACATTTGGAGCCTTCTTCCTCTCAGCCTTAACAATCCCATTGCTAGCACTATGGAACGTCTCTCCCGTCCTCCGTTCGCAGGATGGCCAAGGGAAGGGGGAAACTCCGGTGATCCATCATTCGTTGATAGTTTCTCTTGGGTTTTTGATATATCATACAACGGTTTTGGTGGCTTCCGCGACGTGTGCTGCGTGGTTGAGAAGACATTTGATGGTTTGGAAGGTGTTTGCTCCAAGGTTCATGTTGGCCGCCGCTTGTTTGGTAGTTGTAGACCTGGGGGTGTTGGTGGCTTTGTCGGGTGGGGTTAGGGTTAGTTGTTGGAAAGTCTGGAGGACGTTTAAGAGCCGGAGTGTTTGAGGGCATGCGTGAAGGAAAGTTGAGGGATGGATTGCATGAGGAAGACATAGAGACAGTCATCAAAATGCATTTGCATGGGTTTGGAATATCGCTTATGCCTAGCATGTAAGATGTGAAACCCCTGAAGCGTCCACGATCCAAAAGAGGAGAGAGTTCATATAATACTCGACACTCTTTTCATATTAAAGTTTGCATATGCTACAAGCAGGTCCATGCCACTTCACGACTATCATCCATATCTACATCCCGATCCACCTCATAAACTCAATAATCGCAATAATAATCCATGAAACTAGTCGCCCAACGCGGCATCACCTAGAAGCTCCTGCAACGCCTCATCCCTACTTCTTACCCTGAAACGAGAACCTCTTCTTCTTATCCTTATCTCCAGCATCGGGCGTCAAATTCCCACTGCCAGATGTACTACTCCTTCGTCCCATTCCGGGGAAGACCGCACTTCCATTCTCCTCGCCGAGCGCAAGAGATCCCGATTTGGTAGCAGGTGAACCCCCGGTCTTGGAATTGTAACTCGACGATCGACTGAGTCCACCAGACTGAACGCCTTGGTCGCTGATCCGTCGAACGAAGCCTTTAATAGAGGACAGACGTTTTCGGCTTTTCTTGTCCTTGTCTCCTGAAGAGGTTGGCGTGGAGGTGGAGGGTAGCGGGATATCGGAGATTGAGGGCGAGTTTGTGGAGAGGTCCGATTGCGAGGTTGAGGTTGGTAGTGGAGGCCCCTGGGGGAAGGGAACGGTGCCTTGCGACGTGGGCTGTTCGGCTGGAGGTTTGGGTGACGACTCGGTCGTATACGCACGGGGCTCTTCAACAGAGGCGGATGTCGTTGGCGCAGGAGTATCGGGTTCCGGTGCAGCTGGCTCTGATGACGGTTCAGGTTCAGGTTCAGGAGCTGACTGCGCCTTGGTGACTTGGGCGAAGGACTTGGCCTCGGGAACATCCACAATAGGAGCCGGGACCTCAGGTTCACTTGGTATCACCGCCTCTCCCTGCGGATGAGACTTGGCTGCGTCGGCAAATGACATCGCCTCGGGGACCTGAATAATCGGCGCTGGGACCTCTGGTACTTCCTCTTCTTTGACCTCATACCCAGCATCCGCGACAGACTCAGGCTCGACGGTATCGGCTTCATCAGCCTTAGCTGCCTCTGTGTTATCAGGTTCGACTTCCGAGGGCTCTCGACTCTCCTCGACGATAAGCGCTGGACCACTCGAACTCTCAGACGTCTCCTCGGTGTCATCTTCAGGCCGTGCCAGCGCTTCTTCCGGGTCCGGGAGGGCAGCGATGACCGCATCCTTGTCAGCACCCCCGGCTTCGGCGAGCATCTCGGCGTCAGTGAAGATCTGTTTCTTCCACCTGCAGAAGTAAGTCAGCATTGCAGTCATAGCCAGTGATCAGCAGTCGCACTTACATCGATGCGAAAATACCGTCAAGCTCAACAAGAGACTTATAGTCTCCCATCTCGATGACTTGGCCGTCCTTCATGACGACAATCTGATTCGAGTTGACGATCGTGGAGAGACGATGGGCAATGCTGCATTTTGTCGTTAGCGAATAACACAGGCACAGTACATAACCGTAACTATAAGCCTGCGCTCACCTCAAGCTCGATCGACCCCGAGCAAGATCCGCCAACGCCCTTTGGATCTCTCGTTCAGTCTCCGTGTCGAGGGCACTAGTCGCTTCATCTAGTACAAGAATAGCCGGTGACTTCAAGAACATCCTAGCCAAGCTGACTCTCTGAACATTGTCAGGATCCGTCGCAACAAAGTTCTACTCACCTGTTTCTCTCCGCCCGAAAGCCTAACACCACGCTCACCAACGATTGTCGCGTATCCTACCATAAACGCACTTAGCTTCAACTCTTCACGCAAAGCCATCACAGCGACATACCATCTGCAAAGCCCATGATCCTGTGATGTAGCCTAGCAGCCTTGGCTGCCGCGATGATCTCCTCATCCTCCGCTCCCTCCCTGCCGTATCCCACATTCGCGCCAATGGTATCATTCCACAAAACGCTATCCTGCGGGACAATCCCAATGGCCTTCCTCAAGCTAACCTGGGTGACCTCTGAGATATCCTGACCGTCGATATAGATATGACCCGAGGTAAGATCGTAAAATCGATACAAAAGTCTGAGAATCGTCGACTTGCCGGACCCCGATTCGCCAACCAGAGCCATCGACTGACCTTTGCCAATGGTGAAGGACACATCTTTCAGTGCTTGGACCTTGCCGTCATACGAGAAACAGACTTTGTCAAAGACGACTACTCCGTCGGTCACGACCAGATCCTTCGCGTCGGGTTTGTCGACTATCTCTGTGGCTTGAGCCAGGAGATTGAACAGTTTCTCAGCGTCCGTGGTGTTAGTGTTGATCTGCCGGTAGAGGTATCCGAGTTGAGCCAGGGGGCTGTAAAGCTGTTGAAGATATTGGATAAAGACGATAAACTCGGCTGCATCTGCCTTTCCATCAAGAACTCGTAAGGCAATGATGAGGGATCCAACAAGGAGTCCGAGATTGATGATGAAAGCCTGTACCAAATTGAGGAGACTAAAGCTGAACGTGATCTTCGCTTCAGACTCCTGGTAAGAGAGAACTGCCTGTTCAAATCTCTTGGACTCCCTGCGCTCTGCAGTGAAGTATTTCACGCTTTCCCAATTCGTCAGAACGTCTGACGCGATCCCACGCTGTTTGACATCCTTTTCAACCATCTCTCGTCGAAGTTTCGTTCGATAGTTGGTCAGGAGGACGGATAAGACGGTGTAAGCCGTCATGATGACGACAATGAGTAGTAAAAGGGACCATCCAAAGAGGAAGAAGAAGATGAAAAACGCAATGATAATGTCGAACAGCGTCGGTATAGCGCTGAACAGCAGTGTCTGGAAGAGGTTATTAATGGCCGATCCCCGATCGAGAATCTTGAGGACTTCTCCCGTGTTTCGTTTTGTGTGGAACGCCAAAGAGAGATTGAGGAGATGGTCGAAACAGAGAATCTGCATTTCCCGATCCGTGTATTGGGAAACTCCAATCCAGAGGATACTCTGGAAGAATCCCAAAAATCCAGATCCCTGAATGGAACGTAGAGCAATATAGGTCGCGAATGGTGGCCATGGCGAGACGCCTTTCTGTCCATTCTGATTCGAAGTGAGAGCACGAACTGTAGCGCCGAGTGAGAGGGGAATGGTTGGGTAGATCAGTCGACCAGCAATGAGGATTCCAACGCAGATGACGACGTGTACCTGGAGTCTCCGACTGGTTGACGGCCATAGTTTGGGTGAGAGTTTTCTCAGTCTACCCCAGAACGCATTCCAAGTCAGAGGCGGAGCTTTCTCCTTCTCGGCTCCAAGCTCTTTGGGAATCGTGATACTCCTCGCGGGGGTGTTGGCCCCCGTCCCGGCAGCAGTGGTGGCTCCAGGATGCTGAGAAGTTGCCCGACTATCGCTGGGGTTTTTGTTGGGGTCGTTTTCAGAGAAAGTCCCGTAGGCATCACGCGGTCGTCCTCGTTCACGTCCAGTCGTACTGCCGTTGGCCTCTGCGTCGGTGCTATCGCCAACAGCCTCAGCAGCGTCATCCGCCTCGGCGAGTAGACTTGTGGTTTCGTCCGCAGGCTGGAAGCGGACGATGGGCGAAGACACGAGGACGACGAGGATGGGCAGCAGGAGGATACGAAGACATGAAGGAACGATCGATAGGATAGTGAATATTTTATCGGAATTATCTGAAGCTTGATGTCAGCGACATCGCTCGCTCATAGCCTCATCCCGCTCCCCATTTAACCGACCACTCGATATAAGATACGATGACTCACGAGTATGTACTTCCCTCAAAACCAGGAACACCAAATTGGTAATCTCCCCCGCCAACGCCAGAAGACCCAGACGAACCAACCATCTATCCCCCCACCTAGCTCTCCATTCACTAAAAATAGCAGCAAGAAACCAAACAATCAACCCCCCAAGTGAGTAAACGACCTCAGCCCCAATCCACAATGAGGAGTGATACGTCGCCTCGCGATATCGCGCAGAGAGGAGATCGGAGATGAGGATAATCCCATCAGCGAGAGAGGATAGGGCTAGGAGGGTGAGGGTCAAGAGGATGTAGCCCCGACGAGGGGTTATGATTTGGATGGTAATGGGTCTGATGCCCTCTAGTGGGGGTGGTACGGCTGGGGCGGTAGAGAGTGGGAGGACGGGGAGGAGGAGGAAGGGAGTGAGGTAGTGGAGTACTTTTAAGGGTTCGGACATGGTGGCTTGTGGGTGGTGGGTGGTGATGAGTAGGTGGGAGAATGTGAACGGGGAGGAAGGGGAGGGAGGATAGGGGATAGGGGATAGGAGGATGAGATTTCTTTTGTGTTTGTGTATTTGTAAGTGTGTGTGTGCGGTGATCAATCAACGGCGTGTGACTAGCTGCTAGTGAATGATTAATGGACGATCCAAGCGTCTGATGAAGTGTTGAATTAGTGACTCGTTTGATCGTTTGACTTGATGCTGATCGCACAGTCCTCAGTCACTCACAGCGTCAATCTCTTGTTGAAATTCACAAATGGCCTCCTCTTTTCACCTAACCACGCTCACTGCGTCAACGTGAACGATAAACGTGTAATGCTATTGAACAGCAAACAGCGATAATCAACTAAACACCAAACAGTAATGGACAAATTTATGCAGCATAAATAGCTTTCACCTTCACTTAAGTAGTCGCTGCACTTTCACACATTCGCGTCGCCCGGAACATTACGACTTAGGTCCCGCGTCATGACGCAGCGCATCCCGGCATATGGCGAATGGCATGCAGCCTAACATATATTATATATTATAGCTGCGTACGCTGCGTGGCACCACTCGCAGCTCACTCGTCACCCTTTCACAGGCATCCGTTGCACAACGCTGCATCACGGTTTTCACCCACGTGAGATCTACGGCTACACTACATTGCTATCCAGGCCGAAGAAACCAAGGGAAAGGGGAAGGGGAAGGGGAAGGGGAGGAGGTGTACTAGCGAGAAGATATAGGGGAAAACGATTAAATCAGAAACTAAAGAGTGTACCATCCCGAAGCCAGCAATCATATCCTGCTATGCTCAAGTACGAGGGATAGAGTTATAGCTTAGAACAAGATAGTCAGCACGTCTTTCCATTGGTGTTTCATTGATATGCAAAGAAAGTAACCTACTTTGGCGGAATCTCAGCAAGCGCTTCCTCCTCCCCTTCGTCATGCGCCGACATCGCATCGGTATGTTGATAAACCCCTGACCGTCCTCCGTCACTCAAAGCAGACTCCCTCCTTCCCTCTGACGTATTCGGACTGCCCGGCGTCGCATTGTTCCCGCCGTCATTGCTGCCAGCATAGCTCGAGCGTTGACCAGCACCAGTCGTCCCTGATCCTCCTGCAGCTCCGTACCCAGCACTCTGTCGGTTGCGACGTTCCGCCTCTGCCTCCCTCTGCTTCGCAGTGGCAGCAGAGGACGGTTGAGAGCTATACGAAGAGTTGTCGTAGCCACCATACCCTCCCTGGCCTTGACCCGCTGCATATCCAGCCGCCCCTCCCCCGGCAGCACCGGCCAAGGCGGCGGCACCATAGCCTCCATCCATTTGGCCATAAGGAGGATAAGCACCTCCACCACCTGCCAGGTAGTCTCGGGGATCCGGCATGGCAGACGGGGCATGGCTGTATGGATCGTATGCAGCTTGTTGGGTCTGAGGGGGAGAGTACGGGAACGGATCAATTTGAGGAGAGGCATTCGACCCCGCAGCGCCAGCGGCGGCACCTGCACCTAGTCCTCCAACGACGGGAACGGAAGGAGAGAGAAGATCGAGGGGATCGCCCGTAGAGTGTCGGTTACGTGATGGGTCAAACTGCGACGATCGTCAGTCTGAATTACAATGCAATTTTCATAGGACTAACCATCTTCTCATCGAAGGCTTGATCTTGTGTCCTCTTTCTCCTGAAGCAGAAGAACCACAAAAGCGTAGCGAGGATGGCCAGACCACCGATCCCGCCGACAACTCCACCAACGATTGCGCCAGTGTCTGCAAGACTGTCAATACATGCTGGACGACTGCGAAGAAGGACTCACTGGACTTGGAAGAGGATGAGTTGCCTCCGGAAGATCCCGTAGAAATGGCGGTGGAGGTCACATGTGTGGACCCGCTCGAGTCGGTGATAGTGACGATACTGGGGAAAGAGTTATGATCAGTGACAGTTGCAAACACCCCACATCCTTTTTCCGACCCGTGCGTTAGGCTCAGAGACAATTACTCACATGGTCGACATCGAGTCGGTGGTCGTACTAGAAGCCGCATTGGTCGACGTAGGACTGGAAGTCGTAGATGCACTGCTGCTAGTGGTCGCCGAGGTAGACGCTGATGAGGACCCAGAAGTGGTCGACGAGCTGGTCGAAGACCCTGTTGAAGAAGCAGTTGTGCTAGAAGAGCTTGAAGTGGTCGACGACGAACGAGAAGATGTGGTAGCTGATGAGGTCGTTGATGAGGAGGTGGAAGATGAGGTCGTGGAGGAAGTAGAGGACGAGGTTGTCGAGGAAGAAGTAGTCGATCGAGAGGTGACCGAGTTGACGGCGGATGAGAGGGCAGAGGAGAGGGCGGAGGAGATAGCGGCAGACGAAGCTGAGGACGAGGAAGGGTTGGCGGAGGAGGACATGGTCAGCCGATTGTGATTGAGAGCGAGGGTGGGTAGAGTGAAAGAGCGGAAGGGAGAGATGCGATGCGATGAAAGAAAGGATCAAAGGAGGGAGGAGATCGGAGGAGACACGAGGCGAGGACAAGTCAACGAAAATCAGATGGGAATTGGGATTGTTTTTTCGCTCCCCCTCGTATTCTCGTAGCAGTGATCGTATACGTAGCAGCAAGGGAAGAGGGTGAGAGGAATAAGGCCTGGTGAAATTGAAGGATCCAATTCTAGCATAGCCGGAGTAATGAGGACAGGGACAAAAACCGGGGAGAACGTCGTCACTTGCGCAGTACGAAATCCCAGTATCACATCAACGCAGCACCGCCCTCTTCCCTCTTCCACACGCGCTAGCGAGGAATAAACTGGACGGGCACGGGGGTGGAGGGGAGGAAGGGAAGGGAGGGGGGGTGGGGGGCGATGACATGCCCCTTGCCCAGCGATACACTGCACTAGACGAGAACAGGATACTCACCGTCAGCCATGGTTCACAGTTGTTTTATTTCCCTTTGTTCCCAGTTTAGCGTCAGGGGGTGTGTGTTTCACCTTTCCAACCTGGCTTGGCGGATGACTATGAAGATGTTTACAATTATGACTCGTTTGGCTTGTACACGATCCTACAGGAGTGGGGGTGGGGTTGCTGATGTGAGATGTAGGATGATGGGAAGCCAAAAACAGAAAAGATCCGGGGCGGGAATTCTAATTCGGTCTGATAACCGATAAGCTCGGTGGAGTTGGCCCGTCAGTGGAAGGACAGAGTTGTAACAAGTATATACCGAAGCGATGTCACCACTTTATGAAAAGGGTTGGTTGAGATATTTATGGGGTTATGAGAGAGAGATGAAACAAGCGAAGACTATCTTAGTGAAGTTATCTCGGTAACAGAGAAGAGGGGATGTTGTGCAAGGTGCAAGCGGCTGGTGCTGCAGTGCAAGGGGCGGTGTCGGTGTCTCCGCTCCTCGCCGTTCTCCCGCTGCTTCCGCTCTCAGCTCGCGCCCTCTCGACCCATAACCTCTTAGATTACGTTATCTCTTTACCCCTTTTCTATCGAGCCACAGGGCGAAGGAATTAGTACTAAACTCTTGAATTTAAAAGTGCTGTACAGGCTTGGCATGCTTGCAATCCGCATTCTGTATCCTCATGACAATTGTACGAATATACAAGCTTACCGAGAACGCCAAAATCTAGAACACACATACGTACTGCTCATCATACAATAATGCATTCAGTGACCAACCAACCAACCAATAATCTCAGAAATCACATCATATCCAATTACAATCAGGTCTACATGTGCTTTGCCCGCTGACGTCAGATCTCCTTCAGCCCTGCAGCTTGGAGGGTAAACGGAAAATGGGGGTGCGGAGTTGGATAGGCAGATTTGGCACATGGCATATCCACTTCTGTTGTCACCCATACTCTCTCGTCCCCCTCGTTCCTGCTCCATGTCTATGCAACGGTATGAAGAGCGTCCGAAATCCTGCTACACTACCCACTACCCCAGATGAATAATTTTCGTAGGGCTTATGGGGATGCAGATTTACAGACAATGATATACTCCGTGGGGCAGCTTTCGTTCCACACGATGCAGATCTTCAATCTTCAAGCTGGTTCTCCATAGATACATAAATACGGCACATCCGAAAAGTGGCAAGTTCTCTTATCACTTTCCATGCCGCTCACAAGACCCGCAGGTCACCCGCAGGTACCATTGTCTCGCTTATGAGCAGCCCACCCCGTGTAACAGACTTCGTTTTATGCCGATAAGATCCATGTCTTCCCCGCATGATTTAAAGTGTACAGAACAGGGACGGAGAGGGACCTTCCCTCCCTCCTACAGCTAGTGAACTTCACCTGATGTGAATGCATGTCAAGAATGCTAACAATGAAATGAGTCGATGAAGCCAGACGATTCAGGCCACCCAGCCCAGTCCTTCCCATCTATGCTCACTGACAGGATACTAATTCCGACAATTACTTCGACATGCCACCTTGACCACAACCTCATCGCGCTTCAGTGCAACCCCACCCCCTACACTCTAACTTCGACAAACGCCCCCTAGTCATAAGGTAACCAACCCTCGCCTTCACCCTCGCCTTTGAACCTCTTCTCCTCTCTCCCCTGCCCCTGCCCCTGCTCCCGTGGTGGACCGCGCTTCATCCCTCCCCCAGGACCAGATGACGAGCCATAATTCCCCCCATTACCCTGCGGAGGACCCCTTGATCCCGAGGTCATCCTCCCGCCGCCCGCCAACATGAATGGTGGATTTGGTACACCTCTAGTATTGCCCCCTCCAAGGGCGAACGGAGGTTGAGGAGGGACATAGGTCGATGATCGATTCGGCATACCGTGGTTCCCCATTGGTTGTTGGGGTGGTCGGGCGTAGTTCTGTGAAGGTCCATTATATCCCATACCCGGTCCCGGTCGGATACCCATGGGAGGTTGACCCGGATAAGGCATCTGCACAGGTTGATTCATACCATAGCCGTTCTGCGCGGGATGATGATACCCTCCACCTGGCGGGACCATCCCAGGTGGCGGCGGTGGGGCGTAGCTCCCGTACGGTTGAGACGATTGATTATGGCCCATCCCGCCTCTGCCATTCTGACCGTGGTTCATTGGGGGCTGATTCGGATTGGGTAATCCCCATTGTTTACCTGGTGCTGGTCGATAGTGATGCTGCTGGTACGGCTGTTGCTGATGAGGTGGTCCAGATGGTCTAACGGCAGCCACGGGTGGCTCCTTCTTCTGACGAGTTGTCATTTCATGTGAGGATTCGACCGATTGCATCCTATCATGCAGTTAGTATCGTCCCGTGTAAGGCAACATGACGAATAACAACCTACTTTCCAAGTTGCGCCGGCTTGGGTGAAATCCAGAACCACGGATGATCCAGAGCCTCATGGGCCGTCAACCGTTTCTTCGGATCCAGCGTAAGCAATTTCATCATCAGATCAGCTCCAGGTCGATCCATCCTGAACCACATGTAGTCAGCATGCAAGTTTCGCCGGCAACCCAAGAGACTTACGACCACTTCTGTGCCAGTTCAAGGATCGGTACTTGGACAGGCGTTTCGTTCCACAAGTGACCCTTCGCATCCGGAAATCCAGGTAACGAGTCCCACCCAGGGAATGACTCCTGGTTGGGCGCCCCGCATCGGGAGAAGATCTTCTGCAGCTGGTCGCGATCACTGTCCCCAGGTAAGATTGGTTCTCGGAGGTAAAGTTCACCCAGCACACAACTAAATCATTGTCAGAGAGAAATCGACACGGACAGACCCATGTTCAAAACTGATCTCACCCGATACTCCACATATCAACCGCTGGACCATAGTGGACATCACCGAGCAGGAGCTCCGGAGCACGATACCATCTCGTTACGACCATGTTCGTATACTCGTTAGCGAGATGTGGTGGAAGCCACGTCTCATTGCTGCCACTCCAGCTCCTGGCAAGTCCAAAGTCGGCAATCATGATCTGACCAGCTTTGTTGACCAAGATATTAGCGGATTTGATATCTCGATGAATGAAGTTGTTCTGCGTTCATAGTCAGCATTCATATCTCAGACATAGAAGACATTTACTCACGGCGTGGATATACGCCATCCCCTCTAAGATCTGTTTCATGAAGAGCTTCGCAACCGAATGAGTAAGTTTGAAGTCCTGATTCATGAGCAGGCCGCAAAGGTCGTGATCCATATACGGGAAGACCATGAAGACCTCGCCTCGATTGGTGCGGTCTCCGGGTATTTCTGTAATATACGTTAGGGCCAATTCGGCGGTCTAGGCAATCTCCTGAAATCTCACTTCGTTCGACAACCATGTCGATGATGGGCACGATATTCGGGTGATCAAGCGATTTGAGAATCTTGATCTCTCGTACAGTCGTTACCGATACCTGATCCTTCGTCAGTTTCGCCCTTTCTAGAATCCGTCGTTAACGTACACCATCGCGAGGATTATGGGTGATAAGCTTTTTCAATGCTATCGCTCGATTGGTGGATATCTCCACTCCTTTCGTCACGACACTGAAGGTAATTATTAGCAATTTTTCTATCCAGTACATCATGATCGGGCGACTTATGGTAACACTAACCCAAAAGTTCCCTCGCCGAGTTTCGACCCCACATCATAACTATCTAGTGTGGTCGTTCCGAAAAATGTCTTCTTCATTTTCCGCAGCTCCTCATCAGGCGTTGGCCGAGCAAACAACTTCGGAGTTGGATCATAAGGGTTAGTATCCACCTTGCCGACGGGCGTCGAGACCCTTGTCGTCGGCTGCAGCATGTTCCGATTGGGAGCATGGGGGACGGAAATGGGTCCGTCATTCCCAACGCTCTCGGTCATACCATGAGTATCATATTTGGACTCAGACTTGACCGATGCCAAAAGTTTATTGCCACGCTTGGGATCTTCGTTAAGATACCCGCTATCCTGAGCGGACAAGGGACCCTTTGGAGTCGAGAATTCGCCAAGGGAAGAGTCTCGACCAGCGGAAGGCGGTGGTGGGGGCGAGTACATCGGCGGCGGTGGTGGCACATCATCACTTGGTGGGGGAGGTGGGAGATCAGGAGGTGGAGGCGGAGGTGCCGATGGAGAACGCGTGGTGCTGGGAGTCGATGGGCCGGCCACTGACGAAGCTGGTCGCTTTGTAGGCCGGTTCCTGATCTTTATGGGGACCGTATCGTGAAGCTCAGATCCGTTCGCCTTCATCGTAGGCCGATTTTTTATCTTGATAGGCAAAGACGGCAACCGTAAGTCGTCGTGTTGCTGCGAGGGGGAATCAGGTAGGGGCGGAGGCGATGTTGAGGGTGTCCTGACAAGTTTACCGGGAGGGGAAGCGTCTTCGCTAGCCACTTCGCCGAGTTCTCTTTCCTCAACTGTCGAAGGATGCTCTTTCTCCAAACCCCCATGTTGCCTATGCTCGGCCGAGCGATAATTTCCCCCATCTCGCTCACTACCCACCTTGTACCCCCTGTCCTTGATCGGCGGTTCATCATACCTCTTCGCTCTGTCTCTGTCTCTTTCTCTGTCTCTATCCCGTGGTCTGTCCCAATCACGACCTCTATCTCTACCTCCATCCCAATGCCCTCGATCATCGTAAGCCCTATCGTCATGATACCTATCCGCTCTCCGACCTTCGTCCCGATCATTAACACGGTGTCGTGTCCTCGAGTCTTCCACATCGTGTCCCATCTCAGAACTCTGACGAGGCCGATACTCGTCATATCCTCTCGTCACAGGAGGTGGTGAATACCTCCGTGAACTCTGAGGAGGCGGGGAATACCGTCTTCTCGCTGGTTGTCCAGAGTAATCATCATACTGACTCTGACTATCGCTAGGCCGCCAAGAACTCCTTGAAGGAGGGGATGTCCTCCGTTTAGGTTCTCTGGTGGGAGGCGGAAGATCTGGGGATCTAGCTCGTTTAGGAGGAGAATGATTGGGGATAACTTGTCGAGGTACTGTAGCCGGATTAATATCTGCAGCAAGGACTGGTTTCGGGGGAAGGATGCCGGCAGGTAGGATAGGGAGGGAGGAGGGGTTTGGGTTTGGGTTTCGGCGTGAAGGAGAGGATCCATTTCGATGAGTCGGCTTAGAAGGTCCAGGAGCATCTAGAGGGTTTTTCCATGGCCCACCAGCTGAACCGGTACCATTGCCGGATAAACGACGACTGGTCGATGACCAAGGAGGCAGAGCTGGAGCCATAGATGCGGCTTCATCTTCGTCGTCCAATTCCCCTTCCTCATGTGATTGATGTCGAGTTGACCTAGACCACGTCGACGTTCGAAACGACATGGCGGATCTTCGAGGTGCTGATCACAGCAAGAGAGGTGAAGTAACCGAACTCAATGGGGTTGGTTCGCTTTATTCCATGCTGGGTTGTGTCCATGAAAGGGAGAGTGAAAATGTGCGCTTAGCACCTTTCTGGAAAGATGAGGATGATGTGCCACCGAGTGAGGATTATGAATGGGGCGAGCGCCTTGAGCACAAGTTGATATGGGAAGAGAGAGATCAGTGAGATTGAAGAAAGACGAGAATGAAAGTCACCAGTCACGTCGATTAAGGCATCCATATTAGCTCCATCCAGCCTGTAACATTTGTGGCGGCTTATTCCCGCTTTATAGTCACTCCAAATCCTCCGTGGCACGGAGTCGAGCAAGACTCTGTTCATTTCACCACGAGCGACCATGGGATACGCTCTGAGAGAGAAGCCACTCAAGCTGACCAGATACACGATACATACTGCACGCCCCCTCCACGTCCACTGTGAGCACCACCTGCAATGATACAACACCGAAATGAGACACGGCTCCGTCATGTCAACGCCATCAACTCCCTCTACAGCCGTTCGACTTCAGCCTACGGAGCAATGCTTTCAATCACAGCATCGACATCTGACGGGACCAGTTCTTGTCCAAGCTTCGACTTCCTAGGCTGTTTCGCTTTCTTCCCCATCGATCCCTTTGCTTTAGGAGGAGTCGGCGAGCCAGCCTCCTTACCGGCAGCAGTAATTAATGGCTCCTCGACTTCGCCGCCATATTCAGAGTACACAGTATCCTCGCCGTCGTCTCCCGGCTGTCTAGAACTGCTTCCCAGAGTTGGTATCTGAGAGTCAGAGGAGAAAGTAGGGAGGAGCTGGGGACGATCTAGTGGTGTCCCAGTTGTGAGGCCTTCGATGGAGTTGACGTGGAGACCTTGAGATGGGGATGCTGGGTGCGGCGAATGGACAGCTGAGTTGTTGGCGGTATTTGCTTTTGCTTTTGCGGTACGAGCGACAACATCTCGTGCGTCTCTCTCTGCAGCAAGCAACCTTGCAAGCTCGGATGGCGGGCCTGTGGTTTCTCTATTCAGTGCTATATCGCACACACGATACTTGAGACAGAAAGCACACCTCTAACCCATGTCTTGAACTTGAGTTGCCCACCACCAACCCCAACTAAAGTCCTCTCAGCATGCTTCCAGCTACGAACCCGTTCTTTCCGAAACGGACGAGACGAATCGTGCTCAGCGAAGAAAGACGTCACCTGCACAAGGTTAGATAGAATTCCTAGGACAAACGAACGAGAACAACGCTCACTTTGGGGAAACTGCTTAAAGGGATTGTAGAGGCGGTGATAGGCTTTGGGAAAACAGGGAACCCTAGTTTCACTGGATCGGCGAGGACAAACGGTGGTGATGGTGCGCGAGGGAATACGTGCGGCATCGGAAGATCGGGTCCAGGTTGGCCCGCTTCTATTCCTGTCAGCAACCGTTGAGGAGTTCAAGGCTTACCATAGGGTTCAGGTGTGCCCTCGAGGCTGAGAGGAGTCCCGCGAGCTGGAGTCATGGAAGGTGAGGTGGTGTTAGAGGGATTGGCCAGGAAAGGTTGACCTTCACGCCAAGGTATAGCCATACCTCTTCGGGTGATATTCATCAGTTCCACCGTTCACCATGCTAACAAAAAGGTAGAACCTACTTCTTTAATCCTTTT
The DNA here is from genome assembly GCA_001599695.1 of Phaeotremella skinneri. Lineage (NCBI taxonomy): Eukaryota > Fungi > Basidiomycota > Tremellomycetes > Tremellales > Phaeotremellaceae > Phaeotremella > Phaeotremella skinneri. The sequence goes on from BCHT01000004.1 coordinate 677,940, forward strand.
CTCCAACTTTTCCCAGGACCGGCAGGTACCCCGTCAGCTCGTTTCTTATGACTCTTCTTCGGTTTATCGCCAGCCCCTGAATACCCATCACTCAAATTTCCCTCGTCGGATGGTGGCCACCCAGTTATCCTAGAACCCGCTTTATCCTTCTCTCTCTCAGGTGGACCTTGATGCGAAGCCGAAGCCGCAGAAGGTTGTAACCAGTCATACGTCTTTCGATGTTGTGCCAGCATCGTAGGAACAGCGGTAGAGGATGACGAAGACACCACTCCGTTGTCAGGCGAGAGAGGCGGTGGATGAATCTTCTTCAAAGGTTTCGGAGTCGTTTTAGCCTTTTTGGATGGGTGTGGACGATTGTCTTCAGCCTTGTCCTCATCGGAGGAGGAGTAGTGTGCTCGTTCTATTTTGGCCTGTTTCATCCCGAGTTTGAGGGTTATTGGAGGCGGTGGGGAGAGGGATGAGCGATCTGATGAAGGGATATGGGGGTTTGAGGTGGATCCCACTTCGGGATGGTGGATCAAATGTGAGAGGCCTGGGCGAAGCTAGAGAAGAGAATGGAAGTAGGGTTAGTCATGAGTTACAGCAATAGAAGATGAGCGATTGTCCACGCGTCCCGGGAAACGGGCATGCGGCATTGACGACGGTCATTGCATGAGGAAGAGAGGCCAAAGTGCTGAAGGGAGGCAGACAGATTTGGAAAGCTTAGAGGAACGTACCGTGACTCGTAGTGGATGGTTACCATCTGTTTTGCTTTTACTCTGTCCTGCTTCATTTGAAGATGCAGGTTTGGGAGGGGAGGCAATCATCGAATCCGTCAATCCACTGACCGACGCTGATTCGACAGTCTCGCTCTCCTGCTTCTCGTCGATATCTGGCGCATCGTCACTCCCCTCTTCTGAATCTGAATAGTCGCGTGTAGATGGCATGGTAGATAGGGGCAGGGTAGCAGCAAGAGTGAATCAAATGATGCCCGGAGTAACAAAGCCGTAGTGGCCTTGTGAGAAAAGGAAAGGATTGATTAGGGATGCAAGATGGTGAACGTGAATGAATGAACTGATGATTTGGTGCCTTTCAAGAACAGGATTTTGGCTGTCGGCTATCCTTGGTTTGATTTTCAGCGCGATTAACAGCTCGCTCGCCCTCTAGCTTGTCAAATTGTCGAATCAGACGGACGTAACGTGTCGAAACATGTAGGTCCGTCGAGTAGACTCTAGATAGCTCTTACCGGTATGCATACATGACTGAGCTGCGAGGAGCCTCTTCGCATGTCATGGCTGTACGCGACAAGAGCTGAAAGGGGGAGGTTAGACGTCGGCGTCGCTACAGTTATTGTTTGACTTGATATTTATGTGCAACTACATTGATGTCATAATAGTACAGCTTGCAGTCCAAACCGTAGAAACCCTTACACCCGGCTGTTTCAGCTTACCATCTCCCTCCTCCTCCTCCACCGAATCCACCGCCCGGTCCGCCGAAACCACCTCCGAACCCACCTCCATGGTGATGTCCTCCGCCGCCCATCATATTCCCCATCATTCCCATTCCGCCGCCCATGCCACCAAACCCTCCACCGCCGTGGTGATGGTGACCACCACCGCCCATCATATTGCCCATCATACCCATACCCATACCCCCTCCGCCGCCCATGAAAGGTGGTGGACCCATGTTGTGGCCACCAAACAGGCCCCCGAATCCCGACGAATGTCTGTTGCGATTCTATCATGATGTTAGTGATTGTTTCTCACAACGGTGAAGGATGACTTACACCGAGGACATTTGAAAGCAGCATGCCGGCTGCAGCGGCCGCTCCACCAGCTGCTATACCTGACCCAAGACCGAATTTGCCGGAGCTTGATTGTTGCTGCTGTTGTTGTTGGTAGCCTTGTTGGGGGTACTGTTGTTGGTATCCTTGCTGCTATACCCAGAACCGATGACAATCAGCACAGTCGGTCACCAATAGACCACACCTCAAGGAAATGACTAACATTATACCCCTGTTGTCCGTAACCTTGCTGGGTATATCCCTGCTGATTATACCCCTGCTGTCCACTCCCTCCCATGTTCCCTAACAATCCGCCAACCATACTTCCCAGTCCCTTCTCCCCCGGTGCAGCCTGTATCTCTCCGCTCTGCCCCTGGTACTGCTGCCCATCGCCTATGACCGGCGCATCTGTACTTCCAGCATTCAGGAACTCAGCCGCATGTCCTTCCTTTTGATTTTGGTCTTGGGCTTGGGTTATGGCCGCAGCTTGTTCAGGATGGACCTGGCCTGGTTCTAGCGATGGATGGGTCCAAGATGTTGTGGGTGGGTCGGTAGAAGGGTTAATGTAGAAGTAGGTTTGGTATTGAGGGTCATATTGTCGGATCCTGCATATCTTGTGGTCAACATTTCATTTCATACCTAAATAAACTCCGGCAGAGGATTGGAGTGGAAAAGCCAAATTCACCATGGAGGCGGAAGATCGTCATGAGCAGGGGATGGAGCACCGTACTGAGGTGGTTGCGAGTTATCCGTCATGTTTACACAGAGTGGTCTTGGGTATGATTAGTTGGTATAGATACAGCTATAAATGCTGCGATCAATATATACTCGTCTACTCTGATTGCTATGACGACACTGACTGTAGCCGCAGCAATTGCCGTCCGCCAAGCCGAGGCCTTGACGCGGAGTGGCTGTGTGGCAAAGGCGGTGTCGCCCACCGAGCACAGTCTCCCCCGTCTCCGCCATCTCCGTTCGGCTTGATGAAGGTGGCAAGTGATGAGTCCGAAGATGCTTGTATATAGCGGACAAATGGACCAGTGAGAGGTCTCTATATCGCGGGCTTCGGGTCTGCCAGTGAAAGCTGTTCTAGCACTGGCTGGCATCTGGTCCGAGATTTGGATTTCGTGGCAGACCGGAGTTTCAGTAGCGAGACAGTGGATTCTGAAAGTATTCAGATCGGGAGTTGCACCGTTGACATGTTATATCCGTCGAGGTCCCCGAATGCAAAGCGTCACTTGTGTTCAAATTTGACATCTTGCTCATCTTTGACCATGTCCTTCGATATGGGACTTGACGTCCTAATCTTTTCAGCTGGTCTGATTACACCACTTTGCATCCTCCTCTCCGCCTCATCTTTCCTATCTCTAGTCTGTCCCCGATTACTCCTTTCGAGCCTCCCCTCTCCCATGTACTCTTACATTCAGCATTACGCCCTTCTCGAGACGGCATTCTACCTGACGTACCTATACCGAAGATACCGCCTACATCAATCCGATCCTCCCCCCAGAGCGCCGACTCCGGACCAACGAGCGAAACTCTGGCAGGATATCCTCGACTCGTTAGATGGTGAGGGTGTCCAGGGCGTGGAAACATGGCTGAGAGGGTGGTTTGTTCGTGCTCCAGAACCTTATGCAGGATGGATGGCCAAGGGATACAGCTTATTGCAGACGCTCGGGATGCTTGTTCATCAGTCTGACCGGAAGCTCGTGTCTATGTCAGAGATTAGGCGGGGGAATGTTGAAGAATGGCTGGCATGTATGTTGAATCTCCTCTTCATGCGAAAGACGACTAACCAACCCCAGCTGCATTCTTCACGCAACCCCTTCCGGATGTCCTTGCAAACCCGACACAACACCACGCACTCTTGTCCATGATTTTCACCCTGGAACACCGCCGGAACCATCGGTTTCTGTCTGGGTACAATCCTAAGGTTTGGGCTATTCGTCCAACATTAGATGTGGTCCGGACATCTCACAGGCCTCTCTTGTTCTATATTTTAGTCGGACTCACGGAATGGATCGCGGATGGTATGCTCTGGAGCATGGGATTCAAGACACTTTCCGGAGGTGAGGGGATCGGATACCATTATCATCCAGGAATCAAGCAGTCAGGAGCGGGTGCTCTCTGTCGGATATGTAGATGGGCCGGTCTCCTCCATTCCGAGGTTTCCATGCCGAAAGGTGACAGTGCTCCCAGCGATGTGCAGCCAGTCATCTACATCCCTGGCTTAGGCGGTCATGCGCCAAGCATCCATTTCATCCTTACTCTCCTTTCTACCCTCCAACGACCGATTTTCATCCTCCACCAGCCACATGTCTCGTTCAAGCTAGCCTTCAACCTCGATCTCTCAACCCGCTCGATCCCAACTATACCACAAACCGTCAAATCGGTCCACTCCATGTTGACTCGGTATGGCTATCATAGTCTCGTGGAGAAGGATGGTTCTACTGGTCTTAGAGCTCTTGTCATTGCTCACTCTCATGGGACCATACTCTCCGCCGCCATGGCCTCGCATAATCCACACTCTTCAGAGTGGCAAACGGTATTAATCGACCCAATCTCGGTACGGATGTACGATTCTCGACTGGCTAGGTCTGTGATGATATGCAAAGCTCGCACTAGGATGGAGAAGATCATACGATACTTCACAGCGGAGATCGGTGTCGCTCACTATCTCGCCCGACATTTCTATGCCTTTGATGACAGTCTCTTAGCTCCTCCTGCAAAACCGGGAAGTGAGCTGAGGGACTGTATCAACCAAACTACAGTTGTCCTTGGAGAGAACGATTCTGTCCTTCCCGTGAAGGCTATCGAGACGTATTGCGCACAAGCTGGAGTGACTTGCAAGATCATTGAAAACGCGGAGCATGGTAGCTTTCTATACAGTTCCTCAGCTTTTCACGAGGTATTGAGGGTAATCAAGGAGGTATCAGCAAATATGCGTTTAACAGAAACGACATCGGCCACGGGATCATCTGGAATGGTTCGTGCGAAGACCGTCGAAAGGGAAAGAATCGAAGCCGCACTCCTCAGCAAGACCCTAACGATGGTGAAGGTCTCCTCATCTCTGTCGACAGCTTATGGCAGCCCACTATCCAGAGCCCCATCACGGAGTATAACAGGTTCTATCAGCATGTCATTCCGGCCCTCTGCCTCTCTCTCATCGATAGGTACAGCCGCCCTGTGCATCACCGAATCCAGGATTGCCACGCGAGCCCGTAGTCGAACGCTTTGCGGTGGCCTGAAGAGTACCACTGGAGGACTTAAGGGAATGGATGGGGGTTCAGTGGGTATGGGGAGAGTAGGGAGTCTGAGGATCTCGAAGAGGCCCGGATCTGCGGGAAGCGCTTGGAACGTGGGGGCAGTTCTCGCCTGAGCTAGACTCTGGTGAGATGCAGATGCAAAAGACATGTCCTACAAGGATAGGGTCACTCCCCTAGACACGACGCTGTATATCATCCATATACTATTTAGTCCAGTAGTGACCTTACTCGTGGTCGAATGCATATCTTCCATCGTCTTTGCCTCAATGCATGCCAATTCCCCCAAGATTCCAGTGAATTGCCACTCTCGTACGTCATAGCTGTTGATTGCCCGTTACCCGGAAACGGCAACTGCCACATTGGGCTCAGACCGGGACACACGAGTCTCTGTCCCGCAACCGGTCAGCCCATTCGTCTACTTGCTATCATCTCCATCTTCAAACCCCCCATCCTCCTCTTTACTCTTTTCTCCAGTCGCTCTTCTGCATATACACAACCACCCCTGCATCACACCATGAAGACTGGGGCCATCCTCGTCGCCGCACTCGCTGCGGCGTCGTCCGTCGACGCTGGCGTTCACAAGTGAGTTCACTGTTAGCTTGCGGGGGCACGGGCCACGCCAGCGTCTTGCCACCCGTCGTTCCGATTCTATCTTTATGCACCGTTCATCATCACTCTTTACGTCTTCGCTAGTTATTGAGATATGCAAGGTGCTAACTACCTCGCGATGGCAGGATGAAATTGAAGAAACTACCAACCTCCGCCAGCTCCCTTCACCCGGATGCCTCCCAACTTCGTCCCACTCCTGAGCAGGAGGCAGAGTTCCTCCGCCACAAACACCTAGGTGCGGCTCACGACGAGAGCAACGGTCAGAAGCCACTGTTTGGCATGGGTGGACAGGGGAGGAAGATGCCCCGTCCTCACCACAAGGACCATGCCGAGATGAGTGATGAGGAGAGAGATCTGGTTTGGGCACAGATGATCGCCCCCGAGGAACGGGGTAACGAGAAGCGCATGCTCAAGGGTGGTCACGGTGTACCGCTCGCTGGTGAGTTAAATCAATGCATTCGCGCCAACAAGGAGACTAATCTTCTGTCTTCAGATTACATGAACGCTCAGTACTACGCCGATATCGAGATCGGAACGCCTGCTCAGTCGTTCAAGGTCATCCTCGACACTGGATCGTCTAATCTTTGGGTGCCCGGCAAGGACTGCTCCAGCATCGCCTGCTTCGTGAGTTAATAGTGACATGTTATGCCGGTGTTTGAGCGGGGGGCTGATTGTGACCATTACTAGCTCCACGCCAAATACGACAGTTCCGCGTCGTCCTCCTACAAGGCCAACGGGTCCGAGTTCGCCATTCGGTACGGCTCCGGCTCTCTTGAGGGCTTCGTGTCACAGGACACCGTTGCTATCGGCGATCTCGTCATCAAGAAGCAGGACTTTGCCGAGGCTACTAAGGAGCCTGGACTCGCATTTGCCTTTGGCAAGTTCGATGGTATCCTTGGTCTAGGCTACGACACCATCTCGGTCAACCACATTGTCCCGCCGTTCTACAACATGATCAAACAGTCTCTTCTCGACGCCCCTGTCTTCTCCTTCCGTCTCGGCAGCTCCGAGGACGACGGAGGTGAGGCTATCTTCGGTGGTATCGACGACGATGCATACACTGGTAAAATCACCTATGTCCCCGTCAGGAGAAAGGGCTACTGGGAGGTCGAGCTCGAGGGCATCAAGTTCGGAGATGAGGAGCTCGAGCTGGAGAACACTGGTGCTGCTATCGACACCGGTACCAGTCTGATTGTCATGCCAACCGACGTTGCTGAGATGCTCAACAAGGAGTGAGTCACATCATTATCCCGCAAGCATTGACTAATATCGTTTGCTCAGGATCGGCGCTACCAAGTCATGGAACGGCCAGTACACTGTTGACTGCAACACCATCCCCGGCCTTCCTGAACTCACGTTCTACTTTGGCGGCAAGCCGTACGCACTCAAGGGCGAGGACTACGTTCTCAACGCCGGCGGAACTTGTATCTCGTCGTTTACCGGCATGGACATCCCTGCACCCATCGGTCCTCTGTGGATCATTGGGGACGCTTGGCTCCGCAAGTACTACAGTGTTTACGACCTCGGTCGGAATGCGGTAGGATTCGCTTCAAGCAAGTAAATATACCGTTAGAGAGCGGCGTACGTTGAGTTGGTGCTGTGGTGCTGAATGTGCAGGGACGGTTACTGTGAGGACTCGAGTGATGAGTGTTCCGTCTGAGAATCAATCCAATTAAATCAATACTAGCGATTTGTAGTGTACATGCATCCATAGTTCGAGCGGCCAACATGCAATCATAGTTACCGTTACCCGTTCTGCTCCAGTGGGGTGCTTGTAGTGGACAATGGCCGATGCAGAGGAGTAATGAGTAGTGCCGGTGCCATGCCGAAGCCCCGCGCGTCGTTTTGCCACCCGTTGTATATAACCCTCTCTCCCTCCACATTCCGTCCCCTCTTCCCCCTCCCAATCACCATATCATTGTGTCTATTGTCAATATGGCACCCCAACACACCCCTCACTGCACCATCTGATACATAAAGTGAACATGCCGCCTCCGTTCAGCTCCACGTCCTTGGGGACGTTGCTGAAAAAGGCTCTGAGGTCTGCGACCCACGTCCAATCGACGGTCGCCCCCTTGCAATCTGGAGCAGCTCAAAACCCCCTGGTCCACTTACACAGAGCCCGTGCAACCCTCCAACGAGTGATCCACGACACCTTCCCCTCTCTCCATACGCCATACCACCAACTTCAATCCTCACTCCGACTTCAACCCGCCTATCTCCCAACGAGAACTCAAGCTCGTCCCTCTGCTGCTAGCCTCCGCGGTGCCTCTCGAGGATTCCGGACAGGCGGCGGATACCGTCCCAACACTTCTTCGATACGAGGTCCAGCTGTTCCTGCTAATGTCGGGCTGGGATCGGCTAGGACCTTCGCTAGTGGACCCGCAGGAAATGGTGTTACCGCCAATGTCCCGATGGTTTTCAGGGCGCTAGCTGGGTTGTTGGAAGATGATGAGATCAATCAAGCTCTCCCTCGGCCGACGAGGTTTGCACCATATGCTCCGAGACGCAAGAGGACTCGTCGAGGGCTTCAGCGATCTTGCAGACGCATCTCGACGTCTTCCTCCGCCGGCGCCGAGACTTTCTTCAAGGAGTTCCAGCACTTCTTCCCCCGACGTCTCCGACCTGTCTCACAGACTGCTACTGTTCCTCTCCCGCCTCTCCCAGAGAGCCTGGTCACGATTGGACAAACTACAACCCTCTCCATCCCGCTCTCCCCATCTCTTCAGACCCTTCTCCTACCCACGCCAGAAATACCCTACGCCCACGCCGAGATCGGTATATCCGTCCTTGCGAGACTTACCAAAGGTCTCTATCCGTTGCATGAGGCATTCAGTACTTATGCCTCCACTCGGATCCTCCCTCTCTTAGCCAAACTTGAGGGATTGGGTGTCCTCCAAGATCCCGTGGGAGGGAGGGGCTTTACGGAGACCTCATTAGAGGTCATGCTGGACTCTGAAGGATCTCCTGATATTCTTAGGATAGTCTTTGGAGATAGGTCAAAGGCTGATGTGCTGGCTCTCTTGGGCGAGAGTCTCCGAAGAGATCAGGAAGGCGAGTGGTGGGCTCTCACAGAGTGTACTAAAGGTGGCGATGCGCTTTCAAACGCTGAGAGAAAGGATATGATGGAAGTTTGGGATTCACCACGACGAGCTGTGACTGCTTTGCCGGATGTTCAGGTGACCAACGATCTCGTCTTCCCAACTATCGACGTCTCAGTCATCGTTCCACCCACACAACACGTCATATTCGACGCAGAGGACGATGGTCTTTCCCTGACGCCTGATACCATCTACTCATGGCCCGAGAACGACGACACCCTCAATCATTCTCCCACCTCAACAAACATGACCCCATCACCGGCGTCCCATCCTCATAATCAAAACGTTCTATCAGCAGATGCCTTATCGGCGTCCCTGCTTTCGCAGCTCTTCGACTCCACCAGTGAAGCAGGAGGAGGGAGTGAGCTTTGGGAGTTGGAGGTTCGACCGAGTGATGAGGACTCGGACGTTGAGTCGTCCTTCGTCTCGGAGAGTGTTGCTGTTGGGTGGACTGGAGATCTGGGACTTGCCGAGGAGAGCGACGAGATCGTCGTGCTGCCTGCTGAGCTCGGGAGTCGGTGGGCTGGTTCCGGGCAGGGGTTCGGGTTTGTCCAGGCGTGGTGAAGCGGCGTTCGGATAGTGATCGTAAAATGTAAAATGTTCCGTGTTTACAAGTAGGTTATCATGTACGACATTATGAGATACACGTTTTTCTATCGTGCTCCAGCGCCCGTCCGATGTGAGCCATTGCATTTCTCAAGGCTATAAGTATACTAAGCTCTACGTCACTGGCGTTCATCGGCCCTTCCTCCTTCTCCCATTGTTCGCCCCGGAGCCTTTGTTCGGTGTTGATGTCCCGCTCCCCGCCGTTGTTACGGGAGCACCGAGCTTAGCAGGTTCTTCCGTACTCCCCGCCAACATGGTGGATAGCCTTATCAACGAAAGTCCCCAGTGTCAGATTAGCTTTGTACAGTTTCCGAAGTATGAGAACGACTCACGAGCCTGTCCAATCCATATTCTGCATACCTTGCATCTTCTTTCTGGTGTCCGCCATCTCCTTGGCCATCTCTGGATCGATTTCCATAGAAGACTGGGATGGGTGCATATTCATCAGCGATTCCCTTGACTTTCCTGCAGTCTTGTATGGCTACGTGGATAGAGAGATGTAACGTACCATGAGCTTGGGCATGAAATACATCATAACAGCACTGAAGAGCATCATAAGTACCATCGGACTTTTCAGCAGGCCAAACACGTTCATCCCCGATGGCTTGGTGAAATATTCGTCCCGACTTAGGGGACGTATGATGAGGGGGTAGGATAATGATGGAGAAGAGGTTGGGAGTGGGAGTCGGGCTGGGTGGTAGAATTGGATATGGGGGGGAGACGATGGGGGAATGGTGACCAGGACCTGCGGGGGGAGGGGTTAGCTGGGCTCAGAGGGTTGAGATGGGGTTATTGGAATACTTGAGAGAAGGTGTAGCCTGGAACCAGGACTTCGAGGGTATGTTGACCATCCTCCACGCCCGAACTAGGGTTTTGGTCAGTTTAAGAGTAATGGGTTGATAGAAAGTGAAGGAAGGATATACATCTCGAACGACCCGTCTAGTCGGATGAAGCTCTTTCGTAATCCATAGTCGAGCGAGACCTTGCTGGAAGGCGGGAGAGTTGTAGAATCTACCTGTCATCAGCTAATTGGACGAAGCAGGGAAAGTAGGACCTACTGAGGGCTGAGTCAAGGATGATATTGCCTTGAAGATCTAGCGCGAGGGAGAGAGGCAGTGATCTATGGTCGATTATGGGTTAATAATGCGCTACCGTCAATGGATGATACGCTTACAGCAGGAGTGTAGCTATAATAGATCGCATGATGTCTTCCACCGATGGGTGTACGTTAGACTTAGATGATTGCCTAGGAATGATAAACAGAAGACACGTTGAATTGGAACGACCGAACACAACTCGTAAACCGTAATGCCGGCATCATCAGCATCGGCTTCTCGAGATTTCCGGTGACAAGTCTCCTCCGTCACTCTCCAACCTCAACCTCCCTCAGCTATCTTGCAGCTATCATCTACCCTATATCATAATTAAGCTTCTAGACTGACAACAAGATGGGTTCATCAGCCTCCAAGGCCGGTCGGAAACTTCCAACGTCCTCATCCTCAGCCTCATCCGCTGTCAGACCTCCTCCTCCCTGGGCGGGGGCAAGGACACCTCATCCCGATCCGATCTATCCTGAAGGTGTTCGTCCACCTATAAAAGGGAAAGCACCAGAGGTTCAGAGCTCGATGGATTATGGGGGAAAGACTCGATCGGCAACGAGTGCGGAGGCTACGAAATTCTCGGGGGAGAAGGATGATGGTATGTGCATTTCGACATACCAATGGCTATAGTTCACGAGAGGAGGTTACAGACTATCATGGATTGAGCTAATTGTATTACTTTACTGGCAGCTATTCGCCGGGACGCAATGGATCCGCAATTCATGTCCAATCTCTCAAAGCTTGGTCAAGTTAGCATCCACGATGCTGGCCGATTCATCCCAAATGTAAGTCCCCTTTCCATCTCCCCGAATTTCTCATCGCTCTCAGCGTACATTTCTTCCGCATCCACTAATGCACTTTCAATCTTACAGCCTGTGGCAGCCCAAAGAACCCTAACATCCCGCCAGGATGAATTCACCAATCCCAACCTCACCCCCCCGCCAAACCACCTCACAGCCCCGCTCCTCTCCTCGCTTCTCGATCAGCTGAAGACTCTTCCGCCTGGTGCCGATCCTTCGAAGGTGTATGAAGAGTATGGGATGAAGAAGGAGACGGTGGAGGGGCTTAGACGATGGGTTAATAGTCCGAGTGTTAGTGGGAACGATGAGGTTGTTGTGGTCGAGGGGATGGAGATTGTCGAGATGAAGGTGGGTAGATTAGACTTTTCTGCTCATGGATTCGTGAAAAGGGATGGAAGATGGTGCTGACAGAACGTGCTTCTATATGACAGGCTCTGTGGGTTGATTCGGCGGATGCAGCGAGCCCCACCCCAAGACAGATCGCCTCGTAAGAAGTTCTGAAGATGGAAAGCGATGGGGCTAAGATACTCAGCGCTAAGGAGATGCTGAGCAGAAGAGGGTTTCTCAGCGTAGTTGTTGCTGTACGAGCAAGATGACCATGTAGCACGAGGAATAGCGATAAACAGCATGGTGCAATCTTGTTGAGAGCCACCAATCATCATAATGTATACAGCCATGCATCATCCCGGACACCCTACAGCCGAACCAAAAAGGTTTACTTCTTCTTGGGGGTAGACTTCGTGGAGTACTCCTCGACCTTGAGTCCTGGATGGGTAGAAATGTCAGCACGAACTTTCACATACGACGCTCTCTTCCACGAAGCATCGGAACACGGGCATCGGAATATGGGGACAGGTCCATTTAAGCCCGCGAGCAATCTTCTCCAAGACACGATCCCGGGAGAGAGTGGACAATTGCGCTGCTGGCCCAGCCTCGGGGTCTACCAATGACAGGCCCAATATCCTCTCTCCAATCCCCCTCACAACCACAAATCAAACCATCAATGGACCCAACAAACGCACCTGGTGGCAAGCTCTGCTTCAGCTTCTCAGCCTTCTCAGCATCGTTCAAGACAAGGGTGTACAGGTATCGGGAGCATCGGATCTTGAATTTGGTGATGGACTGGGGTTTCGAGGCAGCCTTGGATTTGGTGGTAGCCGAAGTCGAAGGACGGAGAGTGGACTTCTTGATCCGGGCGACTGGAAACATGGTCAACGATATGTACGTGGTTTTGAAATAATCACAGGTAAGAGAGAGGGAGACTCACGGGTCGCGTCCTTTCTTCGGGCGATCTCGAGGAACTTCTTGATGTCCTGAACTTGCTTGGGCTAAGATTGGTGGATTAGCACGATTCATGGTATTTGCGTGATATTGCAGCGAATCTCGAGCTTCCCGCCGATCAACTTCTCCCATTTGAGAAACAACACTCTCATATCACAACCTCTTCTGCGTCTCCACCGTGCTTTGTGACTTCTCAGGCGTCGTCCGCACAGCCTCCCACCAGAGTGGTTACTGGGGTGGTCGCCATCATCGTCCGAATACCGAGCTGTGAGGAACCAACTATCCCTGGCCTTCTCCCAGCTGAGATCCGTTCTCGCCCCCCTACAGCCTCCATACTTGTAGCAATCCTCCAGCAAGACGACGATTTCCACACAGTCTCAAGCAGAGGACTCACCATCTTGACTGATTTTACCGGGAGGATGAGGAAAGCTTGCAGTTAATGTGCACGAATTCCAAGAACACCTCGCAGACTGCTCAGGGCCCTTCGGAGTTTCGCGCATAGCTCCCACTATGGTTGTAGCGAGCCAAAGATATCGCCGGACGTGTGGCAGTCTGCTCTCGCGAAAGTCTGAAAACCCTGGCTGTCGGACTTAAGGCCAAAATACCCCAAACGCCGTCCCATCCAGCTTACCCGCTTGCGCTTGCAGGACCAGCTTCCATACCACTTCTCCCCTTCTCACTCTCAACCTTCAAGACTCTATCATCCAACAAAATGGTGCGCATCTCTTCCAACACAAGGGCATCGCGTTCGATAGCCTAAGCCTAGCCTCTCTCGGTTGTCGCCTGCCTTGAAGACCTCGTAAATCGATGGACTAGTTCGACCTGTCCGGTCACTTCAATCCGTCTTCGTTGGAGGAGGGGTTGGAGTGCCGATCATCATGGCAACTTTCTATCGTTGATGTCCTCATTGCAGTGTTGGGATGTAGCTCGGACCAGCTCCTCTGCTTGGCAGTCGATGCGGGATCGAGTGAGGATATCCCAATAGAAGTGGAGGATTTTATGTTCCCCTATGGAAATCCTCGTAAATCTTCCGACAACGCGACTATGTGTACCCCTTACTCTACGAGTCCAGCTTTCTGGATAACGACTAGACGTAATGTACCAAGTCTGCTGCAGCCACCTTGTCGAGTTCTTTTTGGTTCTGCCTATGGTTCAGGGTGATACCTGGCGTGGCAGAATCAAGAGAACGAAAACTGGGTACGGCTTAGAGCTCCGACGTGATGCCTCTGACTGTTTTTCCTTGCGAAAAATCGTACAGAGCTGATCGTCGTCTCAATGACCCTTTTTTTTTTGCAGCCCAAGGCCACCAAAGGAAAATCTAAGCCCGCTGCTGCCCCTTGTGAGTGTTTTCTCTTTCTGTTCGCCAACAGAGTGCCAGTCTTTCTCAATGTGCATTCATGCTGACGATCTATCCAGACGGCACCAAGACCACCAAAAAGGCGGCCCAGAACCCCCTGTTCGAGAAACGTTCCCGAACTTTCGGTATTGGTGAGTAATGAGGATTCATCGGAAGTAGTACAATCTACTTACACCTACCAGGCGGCGACCTTCCTCCTAAGCAGGACCTGACCCGATTCGTCAAGTGGCCCGAGTATGTTCGTCTCCAGAGGCAGAAGGTCATCCTTCACCAGCGTCTGAAGGTAAGTGATTGGTCTCAATTTTCGTTTGACTTTTGTCACGACATCCCGCTCATCTTCTTTCTCAGGTCCCCCCAGCCATCGCCCAGTTCTCCCACACCCTTGACAAGAACACTGCCACCCAATTGTTCCAGCTTCTGAACAAGTACAAGCCCGAATCCAAGCAGGAGAAGAAGGCTCGTCTCCTGAAAGAGGCTGAGGCCAAGACTGCCGAGGGTGACAAGTCCACCACCAAGGAGTCGAAGAAGCCCATCTACGCCAAATTCGGTCTCAACCACGTTGTCGCTCTTGTTGAGGCCAAGAAGGCTCAGCTCGTTGTCATCGCCGATGACGTTGACCCAATCGAGTTGGTCGTCTTCCTCCCAGCTCTCTGCAGGAAGATGGGTGTCCCGTGAGTATTGGTTCTAGCTGGCTCCATTCCAAAGACATCAGACCATCCGCACTGACCCGTCTGGCCAGATACGTTATCTGCAAGGGCAAGGCCCGTCTTGGTCTGATCTCCGGCCACAAGACCGCCGCCACCCTCGCCATCACCGAGGTCCGATCCGAGGACTCTCAGGCTCTCGCTACTCTCGTCTCCGCCGCCAAGGCCAACTACCTCGACAAATCCGACGAGATCCGCCGAACCTGGGGTGGTGGTATCCGTGGTAACAAATCGTAAGTGACCTGCGGAAACTGTGTAGTACCAACTTGCTGATCGACGTCGTTTTTTATCGCAGCATTGCCAAGCTCCGCAAGCGTGCTAAGGCTCTGGGTCAGGATGCCAAGAAGGTCGAGACAACCCTATAAGTCGGGTTTGAGCAAGGGCGGTGGTAGCGGCGGATGGGGATCGTTGAGCCTTGATACGTTCTTCGATATGTATGATAGTATCTCCATTTTCGGGAGCTGCTGTAGCAGTGTTGCATTTCGATGTCACCGTTGCACCTAGACAGATAAGTGGTGGAAACGATGTTGCTCGACAAATCACGAGCGCCGTATTGCCCGGTTGAACGATAAAAGGTCCATGCCACGTTGGCGCGTAATCTCAGGGATCCCAACAGAGACAGAGACAGATCCCAAATATTCCCCACCACTCTCCTATTGACAATCTCAATCAAATCAATAAAAACGTCGCCAGTCATCCTCTACTACTGTATCCTCCTCCCCATCTATCTCCCTCCCCACACTCTACTGAACGGCTCCTCAAGATGGCATCAACAATCCCCGTAGCAGACGTCTCGGACTCATCAGCGTCGCCAGAGGCTGCCTCCTCTTCCACGCCGGTGTACACGATCGAGACGCTTAAAGAACACAATTCGAGGGAATCACTTTATATGCTGTTGCATGATAAGGTCTATGATGTTACGTCGTTCCTTGATGAGGTGGGTCTTTATCTGTGCGATCGATGAAAGGGCGATAGCGAGAGTCGAAGGATAAAGCTTGGAGATCGGAGAGAAA
Organism: Phaeotremella skinneri; assembly: GCA_001599695.1. Classification (NCBI taxonomy): domain Eukaryota; kingdom Fungi; phylum Basidiomycota; class Tremellomycetes; order Tremellales; family Phaeotremellaceae; genus Phaeotremella; species Phaeotremella skinneri. Next base: position 693,536 of record BCHT01000004.1, read on the forward strand.
AGGGGAGGGGGTGGATGATGAGAGCCATGACAGGTCTGCCGTCAGCTGGACCATGAGCTAGAGGATACTACCTGATTATCTTCATTGCCCTATCTTATTTCTACTTCATATCGGTCGATACAAAAAGGGGCACCAGAAGAAAACTAGTATAAAGATACTGACATAATTCGTCTCATCTCTCAGCATCCCGGCGGTGACGAAGTCTTAATCGAAGAAGCTGGTGAGTATCCATATCCACATGGAGCCTCTCATCCCTTCATGCAGATGGATCATGAATTTCTAATATAAAATCCAGGTCGAGACGCGACAGAAGCCTTTGAAGATGTCGGTCATTCCGACGAAGCGAGGGCGATGTTACCCAAAATGCTTCTAGGCGATTTCAAGGGGGAGGTGAGTCTTTTTCCGTCCTTTTTGGACGTCCTCGTCAAACATCTTTGCGCATTCGTGATCGTGAATGGTACACTGACACCAAGTGCCCATGTGGAATGAATGATTTACAGAAAAAGGCCAAGAAGTCTTCGGTGGACCCTGCGACTGGCCTTAAAACCTCCTCGAGCTCTTCTGGGTAAGTCACTGCTTCATCCACAACATCATCTCCCCACCTCGAAATGTGAGCTCGCAATGCTGACACTGGGATCGGGTAGATACATCCTTCCAATCGCTATTGTGGGGGCAGTCGGGGCTTTTCTGTTCTGGCGATTGTTCTATGCTTAGACTTGAGACAGGAGGGGCCAGGGGATACGATTAGGACGATAACCAAAACCCGGTGCAAATCGGTTGACGGGCCTTAGTTCTGGGTGGAATTCCAGGAATACGAAATAGATCATTTCTCATGCAATACAACTTCCTAATACTCTAACCTCAGCATGGTATCTTCTTTCCCTTACCTTTCATGGCTTATTGACAAGAGATGGAGCTGGTTGCCTTCATCCCTTCAAATCTCGGTTGAAGCTTATGTCCATGAAATACCGAAGAAGGATGTGCATAGCATGCATCGAGCTAGACCAATCTCTACCCTCGGCCCTGACCGCATACATCACGCCGTATCCACCGCCCAGCCCATAGGTCCTATCCTTCTCCATCCGAACGAATAACATCCACCTCACCACCCATGTGTACCGATATAGACCGCAGACCATCAGCAGCCTTCTACAAATGTCCAAATCCCCGTTCCTAACATATCTCATCAATCTTTATTACGCTGACCGACCCCAAGGACCTCCCGGTCTCGCGTAGATTCTCTTGACAATGTCCTCCGAGCTTCCCAACCCCTTCAAAGCACCTTTTTCATGCTCCATCGCAAACACCACATCAAGCAATGTAAGAGCTTTATCATCCGACACCACCCTTTTTTCAGATTTCTCGTCAGGCTGAACGGCTACTGACCGTCTTGCCGGGACTGACAGAACAGGAATGATGGGTTTTGGTTTTGATTTTGTCGTCTGGCCAATCTCGTCCTTCGGTTTCCCTTCACCAGTGCCACCTGGAGTGGAGGTACCGGCAACACCTTCCTCGTCTTTCGTCTTCCCTTTATCCTTCTTCTTCTTTCCCCCACCGCCTAACGGACTCGGTCCGACAGTCGGTGCTCCGCCTGTCATCCAAGAATATTTGGCTTTCTGCATGCCTACAGATCTCATCGCCATTGCATTCGAGAGTTTGTGGGCCACCTCGGCTGATAGATCCCGACCCTTTGACGAGGCCTTCTTGGATCCCTTCTTGGTAGGTTTAGAGCCTTCTTTCACCTGGCCGAAGACGGGATTTGCGTTGGGTGATGGTTGTGCAGACGACTGCGGTTGATGCTGCTGATTTGAGATACCAGTTGCTGCGTTCGGCGTAGGCGGACCACCTGATCCTGCTGGACTCGAACCTTCACCAGCACTCCCGCTTCCCCCATTGACCGACGTCGAAGGACCAGCAGACGGACCAGCCGACCCTTCACCATCCATTCCATTCGCCATCCGCTCCGCCCTCTCCCGAGCTTTAGCCTGTTCACTCTCCCTGGCCAATCTTTCCATCCGTTCCATTCTGACCGCTTGTTCCTCTTCGCGATTCTGTCTCGCCAGCACCTCAAACAAGGTGTTTTGGTCGTTGGTGACTTTCACGCCCCACATTGGTTTTTGGGGTCGTGGCTGACCAGAGGATGATGAAGATGAGGCGATGGGAGGCGGATGGAGATAGTTTGACTGCACTCGATGTGTTTGGGCAGCTATTGACGCCTTCAATAGACCTCGCAGGCGAGTTTCGGCAGCCAGAGCGATGTATTTCATGGATTCTTCGTCCATTGTCATCCCATGCTGCATGGCTGTGTTCGAATGTCAGCATTCTATTAATGGACAGTACTCGATTCCCTTCCATGCAGGTAACCCCACCACTCACCTATTCGCCCCAATCTGTCCCGGAGAGCAGTCTCTCCTATCAGGTCCTGCTTCTTCGCTCGACTATTATTTCCCGCATAACGCATGTTCCCGATGGAGGTTCTCCCGGCATTGGCTCGACGTAAGGCCTCTTCTTCCGCCTTCGTCCAATGTGCATTAGTCAGCTATACATCCTGCAAAGCCGTGAAATCCGCTAGACTCACCCGGAGGTCAAACACGTCGCTTGGCTTGCTACTCGAAGTCAAGGTCGTGGTTTTGGGGAATTTGGATGGTCTTTCCTCCGAAGGACCAGCTACGGCTGGACTTGCTTGCCTCTCCATGGAGGGCGGTCTCTTCCCTGTTATCGATCACCATCAATTCTGAGGCAAACACAAAGAGCTGCTTCTTTTAACGAACCATTAATATTCAACCCTGCACCTCCTGATGGTACCCCAGGAGTCTGGGCTCTCACTGTCACAGGATTCAAAGATGAATCTGTACGTCCACCGAGGTACGCCACTCTTTCAGCAGCATTAGGGGTTGCTAAGGGAGCGCCGGCATTGGCGAGTGCGATAGTACCGGTCGGAAGAGAAGGTCGGGTGGAACCACCACTGAAGGCGGGCCGCTGCTGGGTGGCAATATCCGCAGCTGACATCTTGATCCGGATATCAGGATGCAAGTAAGAGCGAGACCAAAGAGGCCGAAGTGCTGCTTTGAGCAGATGTCGTCGAAATGCTAGTCGAAGGGAGAGGGCAAAACAGACTCACTCGAGAGAGCCGGACGAGAACGCGGTCGCCACCCATAGGCCCCTGAGAACCTCGTTCCTGTCGCACGCCTATTTCAGGCTGCAGTGCTGAGCGCGTTGTGGTGGTTTACGCGAGTTGATATTAGTCTCCTCTTTCACCTCGAGCTTTCACTTTCACCTTCATCTTATCTTCCTTTTTTGGCTCAGCTGGTGTCTCTTGATATCTTCGTTTCGTCATGGTGCGTAGGACTGTCCTTCTCAGCTGCCCAGCTAGATCTGCTCATATTTCAGCGACTCGGGAAGAGATCAGCGAGACTAACGTGGCTTTTGCAGAACCCTCTATTAGCTGCCGGTCAGGGAGGTGGGGCGGACGACGACAAGCTATCCGATTATGTGCCAAACAGTAGAGATATTTCAATGTCCCGGGCAGTAGGTTCCTCATATCTCAGTTATCCAAAGACCCTCCTCTCTTTAGACGTTTTATGTTGCCGTGGCAGCCGAAACCCATCATGTTATCATATTACCCTCAGATTTACGTTTGTAAGGTGCTGAATCCCAACATCACCAGCCATCGGCTATCGCTTCCGACGACAACAATGGACATCACATCAACACTGCGCCTATGACTCCCGAAGCAGATAGCGACGAGGAGAATGAGCTTGGCGATGACGAATTGATCGATGAGGACAATATCGTCGGTGCGGGAACGGTAAGCTTTCAAACTAACAAGCCTGAGAATATTTTAGTTTCTGTCTACTAATACATTGTTTTATCTAGACAATGACTCCTTCGGCCAAGCGGCGCGCGGAAGCTTCGTCTGCCAAAAAAGCAGCAAACGCGGAGAAAAAGGCTCAAGTGTCGGAAATCGGAAAGAAAAGGGATGCTATTGAGAAGGCTAAGGTGTGTTGACTGGTGGCTGTTTTGTTGTATGCTGCTGACTCACGCATTTTCCAGATCGCGGATTCCATGAAGCGTTTCAACTATTTACTCGGTCAAACCGAGCTCTTTCAGCATTTTATTGACCTAAAAGTGAGCGAGCGGTGCGCGGATTCACATCTTGTTCGCTGCTAATCCACCTGTTTTCAGCGTAAACGAGAGCCGGAATTCGCGGCTATTCTCGATGAGCAGCTTGCTAAGCAGGCTGGAGCGAAGGGGAAGAAGAAGGCGGAGTGAGTCAAGAAGGGACGAGCCATCGGGCTCTGCTCAAACTGATACGTATCTGCAGTGATCACCGTCATCGCAAATCCGAGAAGGAGGAGGATGAGGAACTCCTTAAAGATGGTGATGAGGAGGATGAGGCATTTGTTTTTGAAGAGAGTCCACCCTTTGTCAAAGGTGGCAAGATGAGGGATTACCAGGTCCAGGGTCTCAATTGGATGGCCTCTTTACATCACAACGGAATCAACGGTATTTTAGCCGACGAGATGGTGAGTGTCAAGCGCTTCACTAGGTCCTGGTCACACTGAGCCGTGGAAAAAAATAGGGTTTGGGTAAAACGCTGCAAACAATTTCATTCCTTGGTTATCTGAAATTCCACCTTGGCATCAGTGGTCCTCACTTGATTGTCGTCCCGAAATCGACACTAGATAACTGGTCTCGAGAGGTGGCGAAATGGGTTCCGGGATTCAAGACTCTCGTTCTGCAAGGAACGAAGGAAGAACGAGTGAGTGGACATTATTTGTAGCTGTTGGTATCTGTCTGACATTCCATAGGCCGACCTCATCGCCTCTCGCATTCTTACGCAAGATTTCGACATCCTGATCACTTCTTATGAGATGTGTTTACGGGAGAAATCGACGTTCAAGAAGTTCAGCTGGGAATACATCATCATCGACGAAGCTCACCGAATCAAGAACGTCGATTCCCTCCTTAGTCAGATCATCCGGGTCTTCGTCTCCCGAGGTCGACTATTGATCACAGGAACGCCCCTGCAGAACAATCTGCAAGAGTTGTGGTCTTTACTTAACTTTATTCTTCCTGACGTCTTCTCATCGAGGTGTGTTCTGTCGACTTACGAATCCGAACCGAGACTGACGGCATCTGCAGCGAGGACTTTGACGAATGGTTCAAGATGAAAGGCGACGCTGAGCCGGACGCAGTCGTCAAGCAGCTGCACAAAGTGCTTCGGCCTTTCCTCCTTCGTCGTGTCAAAGCCGATGTCGAGCACTCTTTGTTGCCCAAGAAGGAGATCAACTTATACGTCGGTATGACGGACATGCAGAGGAAATGGTATAGGATGCTGTTGGAAAAGGATATCGACGCAGTCAACGGTACGCAACACAACGCATCCTGAGGCATCCTCACTGATATTCCGTGCAGGCGCATCAGGAAAGAAAGAGGGCAAAACAAGATTGCTGAATATCGTCATGCAACTCAGAAAGTGCTGCAACCACCCGTATTGTGAGTTTTATAACAGTTCGAGAGGCGCAATCGCAGATGCTGACGGTGCTCCTGTAGTGTTTGACGGCGCAGTGAGCTATTTCGACGAATTACTTCGAAGACTTACTAATATAACCTAGGAACCCGGACCCCCCTTCACGACCGATGAGCATATCATCGATAACGCCGGAAAGATGTTGATTCTCGACAAATTGCTGAAATCGATGAAAGCGAAGGGATCTCGAGTTCTTATTTTCTCCCAAATGAGCAGAGTCCTGGATATCCTGGAGGATTATTGTCAATTCAGAGGGCATCGTAGGTGTCTTACATCTCTCAGCGGCATTTTTAGCTGATCATGGTGCAGAATACTGCCGAATTGACGGAGGGACCGCTCATGAGGATCGTATCAGCGCCATCGATGAATACAACGCGCCAGGGAGTGAGAAATTCGTCTTCTTATTGACCACACGTGCTGGCGGTCTTGGTATCAATCTCGTAACTGCCGACATCGTTGTGCTATTCGACAGTGACTGGTAGGTCCTGTAGAACCCATTGTCGATTTGGCGAGCTTATGTTCCATCTGAATTCAGGAACCCGCAAGCCGATCTGCAAGCTATGGACCGAGCGCATCGTATTGGTCAGACCAAGCAGGTCTACGTTTTCCGATTCATCACCCAAGTCAGTGCTTTTAGTATTAGTGCCTGTCTGCTTCGTGTACTTACTAGCCTTGGTAGGATGCGGTGGAGGAGAGAATCCTAGAACGAGCGACCCAGAAACTTCGCTTGGACCAGTTGGTCATTCAAGAAGGCAGAGCGCAGACTGCACAAAAGGCTGCTGCCAACAAAGACGAACTGTTAGACATGATCCAGCACGGAGCTGAGAAGATCATCAATACCGCCTCCAGGTGAGCAAGTGTTAGCGGTTGTCCTGCGACGCTTGCTGATAAGAAGAATGTAGCATGATCGTTGATGACGATATTGACGAAATTATCCGGCGTGGTGAGGAGAAAACAGCGGACTTGAACAAGAAATACGTTGGCCTCAACTTGGATGACTTGAATAACTTCAAGTCAGAAAGTATGGTCAATACCTGGGAGGGACAGGAATACACTGGCAAGGTTGGTTTCTGCCGGTCCCTGTAAGACATTAGTGACTGACAGCATGCAATTCACAGCGCAAGGGCATGATCTGGATCGAGCCAGCCAAGAGAGAACGAAAAGGCAACTATTCGGTCGACCAGTATTACCGCGATAGCATGAAGATCGGCGGCGGCAGTTCAAAACCTGATAAGCCCAAGGTCCCTCGAGCCCCCAAGCAGGTTCACATCAACGATTTCCAGTTCTACGACCCCCGCCTGGTCGAGCTGCAGAATCGTGAATACGATGCTCACAGAGTGGGTGCAATTGCTGGAATACCATGAACACTCAGCTGATCTGCCTGTCATCCTACAGAAAGCACAAAACTACGTTGTTCCCACGCGTCAACCTGAAGAGGGTGAAACAGCGGAAGAGGTTGAAGCAGAACGGGCAGAGGAGCAGGAGCGGATCAATAACTGTAAGTCCAGATATATTATTGTTGAAATACTGCTAATGCAAAAATCTAGCGGAGCCACTCACCGAAGAGGAGATTGCAGAGAAGGACAGCTTAGCCGAATCTGGTTTCCCAGACTGGCAGCGACGTCACTTGCAGATGTTTATCAAGGGGTTGGAGAAATATGGACGAGACAGTCTCGACAAAGTTGCGTTGGAGGTTACGGATCACTCGGAGGAAGATGTTCGGGCCTATGCTGCTGTCTTCTTCGAAAGATATACTGAGGTTAAAGGTGAGTCCTTCAGCATTGAGTTTGATGTCTACCGTTGCGGGCAACGACATGTGTTGAGCTTTCTTCTCAACCAGACCACGAAAAGTACATGGAACGCATCCGAGCAGGCGAGGAGAAGCTCCGAGAACAACAAGAAAAGATTAACGCTCTCCATCGAAAGGTCAAATCGTGTCAGTATCCCATGCAAGAGCTCAAACTACAATACGGACAAAACAAGGGGAAACAGTACAGCGACGAAGAGGACAGATTCCTGTTGGTCCGAATGCATCACCACGGAATAGACCGTGATGATTGCTATGAACTCATCAAGAGAGATATCGGAGAGTGGCCATTGTTCAGGTAAGCGTCTGATCGACAATCGCTTTCTCCTGTGCCACATGAAAGAATGGGTACTGATTACCTGGCTTGGTGGTCTAGGTTCGATTGGTTCTTCAAGTCCAGGACTCCGGATGAGCTGAGACGGCGAGGTGCTACGTTGTTGTTGTGTATCATGAAAGAACCCGTCGACGACGATAAGGAAAAGAGCAAGGGCAAGGGAGGCAAGGTGTGTTCCACTTCCGATCTTTGCTTTACTATGCGCCTAGATGGTGGTTTCGATGAACACTTGTTGACGTTTCATCGTGCAGAAGCGGGCGTTTGATGATCTGAAGAACGGAGGACCCGGATCAAGGGATACCACACCCGCTTCGAATGGGGATAAGAAGGCTAGTAAGTGCCGAGTTGCCTCGCCTGATCAATATCATACTGAAGCGTTACCCCTATTCTGCAGATAAGAAGAAGAAGGCTTAGCCACTGTCCCCCTCACTAGATCCTTTCGTCGTTGTTATCCCATATTCTTGACTTGTGCATAACGCCAAATATCATACCCCTTCGAGATGCATCCAATATCTGCAACCGGGTCGAACGGTCCATATCGTATCTAATGAAAGCTGCCAGCGGCAAGCGCAAGCTACCGTGTCTGCTCAAATTTGCATTCAGCAACTGAGATCCAAGAGACGCAGACTAAAGTACCATCGACATGGTGATCCAGCAAGATAAAGCCAACATCCAATGCAGAATAGCGGTAGCGGACGGGAACTAATGATACGGTGTACGTTCTGTATGTTATGAGGGATCGAAGCGCAAGGGAATGGAATGGTCTGTACATTAAAATGAATCGCAAATCAGGGACGAAGTGATGGTGAACCGAGACTGACGGGAGCATGGTGGGAATTCGTGTACAGTTGGAAGGGGAGTGGATTAATGGGCTGACGAAGGTGTGAGGAAAAGCCGGGTATAAGGGACAAGAAATTCGGAAGGGGTATTCGTGCAACGGTGTATTCTGGTAAGACGCATGAATGGAAGGTAGAAAGCTTAAATCTTTGCGAGGCAGGGCTCGCGGCAGTCAAACTAATGGGTGAGGGTTTCGCACCGCCTACCAAACGTATCAGCTTCCGATCGACATGCTCGACGAGTCTCTTCGATCCTGATTGTGGAACAGGAGAAATGCAAGTCAAACTCACTCTAACACCGTCTGATAGATAAACTTGAAAGACCACACGCTCCCCCTCAATCGTTTGATATTGAGCAGATACAACCCGGGCAGGTTCTTGATTTTGCAAAGCTCGACATTGAACTTGACTTCGTCTCCATTATCCACGCTGACGATCGTCTCGTCAGCTACTACTCAATTGATGTTTCAAAAGCCCCATCGAGGGCCGAGCGACTCACGAGTGTTCGCCGTACAAAGGCTCATAGGGAGTTATGCCTATTTGAGGTGAGGCTAGACCCGCTGACGACGCTGAAGGGGAACCTAGCATATCTGATTCGCTGCGGGTCATCGCGGGGTGAACTGAAGAGTAGGAGCTTCCTCGTCGGAGGATCATGCCTTTCAGCGTTGATCCGGAGAGTAGACCAGATGATGGGCTCGATGGGATGGGTAGTCCCCGAGCGTCCGTCTAGATTGGGGATAGGGACGTCAGCTTGATTGCTAGGCCTGAAGGTGAAAATGACCTACACGACTGGACGAGGCATTGCCCATCAGGTTGAACGGACTCAATCCTGACCCAGTGCTGATCACACTCGAGAGTCCCAAACCAGTAGTAGCGCCCGCCTTCTTCCTCCTCACACGGGTACATCTCAGCTTGAAATCATTCTCCTTCTTGATCTCCATACCCATAGCCTGCAAGACCCTCATGACTTCAGCCATGACCTCCTGAGGCGGGCGGGACGACAAAGCCGACTGATCAACAAGACCCGTGTGGACCTGCATCTTACTCTCGACGTGCGACGTGTATGCTGCTGGTGAGATCGAGTTCTTGGCCGCAGGAGGTGGCATTCGTGCTGAATCCTCAGCAGCAGTAGGCGTACGTCGCGATTGAGATTTGGATCTGGAAGGTAGTGGTCCCGCTGTCGTCTGAGAGCCCGGCAAGTCCGAGGTCGAAATGTTGGTCTTACTGGCTGCCGACGTCAGGGGCTCACGAGCGAGTGGGTGAGGCGGAGTGGCAACCCGAACGGATCTGGCGGACTCAAGGGTGGACGGTCCAGTGTTGGTGGATGGAGCGAAGTCGGTAACGACAACTGCAGGAGTGCCTTCATGACCGATACTGCTCGTTGACGACATAGCCAAGGACAGATTGGCATCGACATGACCAGTCCGTGCCAATTCTGAGCGGGGAACGCTAGTAGAAACTCGGACGAAGGACGAAGCAGAGTCGCTGCGGACACCAGCGGTCTTCAGGCCAGCAAGAGTATCCTTTGCGAGACTTTTACGACGGAACCAGTCCATCACCTTCTTGGCGGCGCTGCTCGACGCCGTTTTAGGACTTTGATGAGCTGCAGCTCCTTGAGCAGCCACCGCATCGATGGTGACAATGGAGGGCGAGCTGGGTGCGCGTTCATGAGTTACTTGCGGTTGAATGCCATCGGAGTCAATGATCACTGTCGGCGATGTCTTGGGAGCGGCGTTCGTGTCACGAACAGAGAGAGGCGCGACTGTGATAGGAGCGGGCGACTGAGCTCCTGATCGACTGACCGAGTTGGATCTACATAAGTGTCAGAGCTTGCAACCACGAGACAACATCAAAAGGACGTACCGAGTCACCATGAGCTGCAACGTCTTGCGTCTCGATTTCTTCTCCTCTCCATCAGGCGCCGTACTCGGCCGGGCGATCGATGACCTCTTCACATGACCAATAGATTTACCTTGCGCTACCTGGATTGCAGCAGCCGACGAACCAGAGCTCGGTGGAGCACGCCGCGATTCCTCACCATTCTGAGACGAAACTTGACCGAGAAGCTTGGCGAGGCCAAACTTGTCCAGAGACATGCCTTTCCTCGAACGATCTCGTTTGGGAGGTGGAGCGTTGGGTAGCCCAGCTGCGTTAAGAGGCGTGGCCTTGTCCGCTGATTCGGGTTTGGGCTCGGGCGTGACTTTCTTCTCCGTGGTGATTGGCAGTGGAGGCACCCGTGACTCGGGAAGCGGAACTGTGCTTGACCTTTTGGAATGACGGGACGCCTTGGGAGTGATGGTCGTTGTCGTTGAGTGAGAGGCGCGGGGGGTAATAGGTCCGTCTGACGCAACAATTGCACGAGGAGTCGATGGTGAGCCAGCACTGTCTGCAGAGATTGCCGCAGACTTGACTGGGGTCGAAGGACTTGCTGGAGTGTTCGATATGTCGATAGACAGGGATGGAACAACTGAAGTGGGAGGTGTGAGGGGAGCTCCAGGTCTAGAGCGAACAGAACTATGCTGCTCCGACCCATCTTCTCGAGACGTTTCGTTCTCGGAGCCAGATTCCATTTCCACATCGCTTGCGGAAGCTTGCGGAACATGTAAAGTAGAAGTTTTGAGCTTGAGATCCTCTGCTTGCATACCATGACCCAAGTGCTTGGCTTCCATCGCCTCTTTCATCCGTTCGTACGAAGCATCGCCATCGTACTCGACTTGGATGGTATGTCTGTTCTTGTTGGACGACATTGGCGGCTTGACTGCGTCTGGAACGTGAGCAAGCTGGGTAATTTCGGGCGCTGAGGCTCCCAGCTGAACCAAAGAACCGATGTCTGACTCTGATGGGATGGCGAGCATCGACTCCGGGCGAGGGCGAGGGTGACCTGACGGGATGGGTGATTCGTGATCGTCTTGGAGCGGTGTCGATGATGCCATCCCCTCTGACGAGTCTCCTCCAAGAGGGGGGAGCGGAACAATTGCAGGCATTCGACCGGCGTTGCTCAGGAACTCTGGCATGGTGGTAGCACCCGGCAGAGCGCTGTGATGTCTGGTCTCCTTGACCCGACGATTCTGGTCCAGCATAGAGGACGTGACCGCAACTCCCGGTCGGCTACTCTGGCTCCTTTGCATAGCATTAGCTTCCCTCGCCTGAGTCTGAACCCTCTTGCGCTCGGCCAATTCGCGTTTCGCTGCCTGACTCTTCTTGTACATGTTGCTTTGGAAGATTACTTCATGATCCTCAACGGTCCCAGCGAATAGCTCGCGATGAGCTGCTAGCCAGGGGTGTGACATGATCTCTGGGATGCCACAACGGAATTGTGGGTTGGGCACCAGCATGATCTGGAGGAGATGCTTGGCCTGAGACGACATGTGATCCGGGAAATTGAGTTTTGTGCTCATGATGTACTTGTACAGCAAGTTGATGTTGTCGCCATCGGGATTGGCTGGGTCATCGTCGTAAGGCAGAAATCCAGACAACATGGCGTAAAGGATGACGCCGCATGACCAGATATCCACCGCTGAACCGACGTAAAGCCCTTCGGAAACGACTAACTCTGGAGCAGCATAGCAAGGACTACCACAGCTGGTCGCCATGAGATCGTCCTGTTGATGCTCGAACCGGTTTGCGAAGCCGAAGTCGGTGATGATTATGTTTCGGTGTTTGTCAAGCAAAAGATTTTCGAGTTTCAGGTCCCGATGTACAATATGTTTCTTGTGAAGATAGTCGACGCCAGAGATCAGCTGAGCGAAGAGTTTGGCAGCGTCCTTTTCTTTGAGATACCGGTTGGCGAGGATGTGATCGAATAGCTCTCCTCCTGATCGTCAGTCATATACAGATTCGCTGACTCACCTCCAGCAAACTCGAGGACGATCCCAATGTATTTCTCCGTGTCGATCACGTCGAACATCCGGACAATATTGGGATGTTTCAATGTCTGCCTGTCAGCGTGATCGATTTGTAGAAAACTGACCTTTAAGACGTCAATCTCCCGTTCAACCTTACTTGCGCGCACTTCGTCGTCTAAACTTCCCCGCCTAATCAACTTGATGGCGACCTCAACTCCATACTCGGAATGAACACCCAGTTTGACCTTGCCGAATTCCCCTTCACCCAGTGTCTGCAGCAAAACATAAGGGCCAAATGCGACGGTCGGTCTCCGTGGATGTGCTGATTTGTAAGCAGCAACGGACGGATGGAGGACATATTCGTCGGTAAGATGGTCGGGCTGGGGCGGTGAGGCGTTCTTGATGGTCGCTGATGGGTTGTGCGATTGACGTTTCCTGGTATTCGAAGCCCCCGATTGAGCAGAGTGGGAGTGCGATGAAGCGTGGGCGTTAGAAGTCGAAGCGATTGGCTCTGGGACAGGGAGGGGAAGAGGCATGGTCGGAGAATACGAAGGGCGTGATCGCGCTGCCGAGGTTGACTGAGAAGTTTGGGTGGTCGGTCCGTTCTGCAATCCAAACTCGTCCGTGTTTGCCACTCCTGGAGGGGAACTGGCAGCCGGCTGAGGCTGAGGATGAGATGATGGAGATGCTCGACGCGAGTTGTGGCCTTGTTGCGGTCTTGTGGATGAAAGTGAAGACTGAGAAGATGGCCCGGAGTGCGACGAGGCGATCCCCGGTGCGAAGAGCGGGGGAGCGACTTGCACAGGCGGCGGACCGAAAGGAGGGGAGGACGTGTATCGAGGTGCGGATTGTGATTGGGAGACGTGAGGCGGGGTGAAGGGGTCCGACATGGGATAAGGGAGAACGGAAGTCATTAAGTGTGGGCGCTGCGAGTGAGGGGGGGGTGGACGCGACAGGGGACCGGCGGGGGGTTGGGAGGACGGGGTGGGAGTGGGTGCGTGGGACGAGTTGATGCGTGTGGTGAGTGGATCAATAGACCGGGCTGAGATCGGACCGAGTCAGGCGGGTTTGAAATGGTGATGCGAGAACGAAGAGGATCGAAACGTGGGATATTACGACTGCGATGTGGGAATATGTTAGGAATAATAGAGTAAGGAGATGAACGAATGGACGATGCGCTTATCATTGTAGTGGAAACATCAAAGGGGAAGGAAAGGGAAGGAGAGCGGAGGATGAGTGGGTGGGTTGGTTGGTTGAGTGATCACTTTTGAGTGAAAGGGACAAGGAAGACTCACCCTCGCACTCCCCTCACGACGATGGCGACGATTCGCCAGCAGCTGCAGCGGGGGTGTGTGACCCGCTATTCTATTCGTGCGACCAGTGCGATGCAGTATCTCATCCCTCCTGCACCCGATTGGTGTCGACAACGAGCAACGAGGAAAGGGATAGAAGTAAGCGTATGGCCACTGCGTGGTGAGTGATCGGAGAAGTCGAAGCAACGATGGTCCGTGCTGAAACGCGGGAGATGGTCCAAGCGCGGGCCTATTATTTTGTTGTTGGGTCGGGTGAAGTCCACAGATCCTCAGCAAGCAGCGAGGGTATTTCGATAGTCGAAGCACAACACACAAAGTGTATTCGCTAGATGTATGTATGGGGATGTATGCAAAGAGTCAGAGGGGAGGATAGGACAATGTCACAAGAATGACACCAGTCCTTTACGGAGTTGTTGTGCTATCTGGTCTAGTTTCTTTGTCCCCGTCCTAGATACAAGCAAAGTTGGTGTGGGTGGCATGTACACGTAACGTACAACTTGGCTGTGCGGCGAATCGTCGACGTCCTCTTAGGATCTTGAGGCTTAGTTTGCAGTGTTCAGGGTCCAACAACTAGAATTCAAAGGGTTTCAGAAACGCGTAACCAAGGCGCGTCTCGTCTCCCTCTCCCCTCTCCTCTCCTCTCGCTGGCGCTACCTGTACACAGTACTGGAACTGGGTACTGGGTAGTGCCCCGCAGTATAACTCAGACTTATTAATTCCCGTACGGCAGCTAGTACTATCGGACGGGGTAGATAGATGGGATCATCTGCTTATCAAGCTCTTGCCTTGGATCCTATTCTGTCCCCGAGTCAACTGATCAACGAGCTGGCTTATTGTTTACCTTACCTTTGCTGCTAGCCGCGACATGTTTCGGTTTGATATATGGCGTACGCGTTCGGGTGCTTCGTATTGAGACTAGATGATTCCACGGGGTCCCAGTTGACACAAGTCCGTTGATCGATGACGAGCAGCCTGTCTACTACCATGAGTGACCATCTTGTATCGAGCTGTCCAAGACATATCGTCTGTCACTTTAAGAACCCCCGCAGGCCCCGCAAGACTTTCCGCTGTACATACCCCGCACGATAGTGTGCACAGAGTGCTCTACACTCGATGATCCGCTCCAAACATCCGATGTGCGAATCAATCACAACTTCGTGCACCACTTCTTTCCCACAGCAAATCCCAATAAGGCCATGAGGCCAAGACGCACTACGCCGACAAAAGTCAAAACAGACGAGACGCGTTCCAAGTCCAGGTCTCAACTACGAAATCCGTGCCTGATCGGCACTAACCGTCCCGCCCGAAACCTCGGCAGCGGGCCAGGTTTCTTTCTTGAGTCGCATTTCATAATTAGTAGTCCCGTCTCGAACGATGGGGGTGGACCTCTAAGGGATCAATCTCCAATCGCAGATCGATACCAGACTTAGCTACCCGTTGGCAGCGCCAACCCTATGCATATGGCTCTGGGCTGGTAAAACATGTGGTTTCAGTAATGGTGGAGGTGGCACTGCCATATGAGGAAAGGGTTTATATGGGTGGCTCATATACGTCGGGTTGTCACCAATGCCCGAAAGTGACGTTTACTCCTCATGTGGTTGGGCTTTATAGTTGCACTTATCATCGCTTTACCAACTCACCAGCAACCTGCGGCCCAAGTAAACTCCTAGCAAATAAACAAAAACTCTCGTAGACATGTCATCCCCTCCCAAGTTCACCACCTATCTCCTGCAAAAATACGTAAGTTCTTGTTCTCCTATCGACTCCCAGGCTCCATTCTTCCCAGTCCGATCCGAATGGCTGCTGACTGACTCTTGAACCCACCAGGCGAACGACTTCGAGGTAGCAACAACGAACCCGTTCCTCGTGCAGTCGGGTCAAGGCGTGATTGACGAAGCTGTTCTATGTAAATGGCTGAGGCAGGATTACCTATACGCTTTCGTCGGGTACATCAAGGTATGTCCTCATTTCCGGCCCACTCTAACTCTAATACTAACCCACATTTCTTTCCACCAGTTCGCCTCCCTCCTCCTCTCCCGTATACCCATCGCCAAAACTCCTCGCCCAACCAACTCACTCCCTTCCCGCGAAGCAGCGCTCGTCAAAGCAATCCCACTCCTCACGTTTTCGTTGTCGAATGTAGTTCGGGAGACAAACTTCTTCGTCGATACCGCTAAAGAGTTTGGCCTGGATGCCGGATTCGATGGGCGGGACGAGGGGGATGCATCGGGATTATTGGGCCCGTATGAGGAAGTCACGAGGAGTTATGTGGATTTCTTGGCGGCCGTTGCTGGAGCTGGATATGAGGAGGGACTAGTGGTTTTGTGGTGTATGGAGAAGGTGAGTAAAGTTGTATTCTCTTTGGTTGCATTTTCAGTCTCTCTCTATCATCGAAACGATGTCTTTAAAGCACAATCTTCCTTTGACTCGACTGCTGACTCGAACGTTTTCCTTGATGTCATACAGGCCTACTACACCGCCTGGTCATACGCCAAAACCCATCTCCCCTCTCCACCCATCGAATCACCTACACCGAAACAGCAAGCACTACTGAGATTCATCGATAATTGGACCAACGAAGAGTTCAAGGGTTTCGTCGACGAGTGTGAGAATGTCTTTGACGGTCTCGGCATCGAAGCCGGGACGGAGGCTGGGGACAGATGTGAAGAAGTGAGTTCTAGGCGTTCCAGGCTGAGTCTTGGTCATACTTCAAACCCTTGGGTGCGGGAGCAACGATTATAGAGCTGACGTCTTGAGTAGGCTTTCAAGAGGTGTCTGTGGCTTGAGCAGAGGTTCTGGCCGGCTGTTTGATGAGATGGGAATATGTGGGAAGACTATGCATAGAATTGATAAGCACTTGGCACTCAGTGGCTCGCTTGCCCGTGTACCACCCTCCCTATGACGCACTAAGAAGCAGACAGAGGCTGGATGGTTCAGGCCAAGATGAAATACCGGCCAGCGGATGACTGCCGGCCACACATCTCAGCTACAGTCGTCAGCATGCAGCATTTCAGACAACGCCAGATCCGAGATCGGACATCGGGAGAGAATCGTCCGATGCATCCCTCGAGTGGCATTTCTCTCTGCCTCTACTTCCACTATCATACAAGAAAATGCATCTGAGAATTCTGCAAGCGTCATGCATGTGTTGTCTCGTCTTGGGTAAATGATGATGCAGTGTGCTACGGATGTCGGAGAGTAGACCGTCGGACCGGGTGGGAGATCAAACCCGAAGGGGGTCCTTTGGCTGCCCGTACTCTTCCCTCGTGATAGTCCTCCATTTCGAGTCGTCTCATTGTTCTCGCACGATTTTTCTTATGTCAGCCTCTGTTGGTTGTACATTTCTTCCAAGCCCCATCCTGTTAGTTAGCCTCGCGCTTCAGTAAATCCATGTGGACTCGCCAACATGACCCCTCGAACTGTCAGACCACCAGATTTCCCCCTCACCCATGCCGCATGTCCCTTCCCAGCCCTTGCCGCGCCGCTCCGCACCCCACAAGGCGTGTTGCGGTGCCCATCATCCACGCCTATCCCCCGCAGATGATCAGCATGTTTAGCAAAATTCTCCTGCTCCTTCTCCAGAATCTTACCCTACCAACAGTCTTCGAATACCAGTACCGAACGGGGATGTAAAGAGACTGGCTGGTTACCTTGGAGGACCGACGTATAGCCTTCAGGTACTCTTTCGCCATTGACTTCCAGTCCTGATTCGCAACAGGACCAAGAGCAAGGGAGCTGAACATTAGCACGACTCCCCCCCTCCCCTCCCTTGGCCCATGCACGTCGTGTGCTGTTCCATGCCCATGCGATCTCTCTGTGTGCTGCTGGTGAGTCTCACTACTGTATATTAAGCACGCTTTTTTAGCCATCATCATCGAATCTTCCCACGTCTCAACTATTTCTATTTGCCGCATTTCACTAAAGTCATACTATTACACTCTCAATCCCACCATCGCCACCGATTCATGCACCATGAATCACTCAGAGAATACTTACTCTACATGGGAGAAGTTCGTTGAGGATGGGTTGGTGGAGGACTGGTCTGCCGAGCTGGCGGATGACGAGAGTGTGGAAGATGCTGACGATGTCAACGGTCTAAGCCTGACTTTGACGTCATCCACCAGCTCTTCCTCCGCAACTCACGCCACAATCTCCTCATCACCGACATCCTCGTCATCGTCCTCCCATTTGTCACAGCTCTCGGCCAGCCAAGATGACACGAGCGAGTTGGGCGTGGAACTCGAGTGGCGGGAGTCGTCGGACTCCGAAATTTGCAGGGACCTTCAAATTCTCTTCTCTGACATCAGAGAAGACGATGACGAGGCGATGGCGGAGGAGGAGTTTGAGATGGCGGAGGAGGAGCTTGGGATCTCGGAAGGCTCGGTATGCTCCCCAGATCCCCCAAACCCTCACAGCTTACGGGTACTTGGGTAAGTTCACCTTTGTCCCCGAGTTCTCCGATGTTGGCCACAATGTAAACTGACTCCCTCGCCTCCAGGTCGCCCCAGAAACATGCGATCTACTCGTTACCCCCAGTCCCCAACTACGGTCCCATGTTCACGACGACCGTAGAGGCTTTGCCCGTGACGACTCTCCACCCTGGAATCAACGTCACTTGCGAGTGGATTTCAAGCTACCCCTTTGCCGACAGGCTTCCGTGGAGCCTGGAATATGTCCCCATTCCTTGGAGCCGTCCGGAGGGAGTAGCGGAGTTGGCTGGGTTCCCAATCTATCGATTTGTGGAGATGCCAGAGACCGACTTCGTGTTCTCGACTGGGTTTGACGAGGGAGCCGAAGGACGATTTGCGGTCAGCGAGGCACAGTTCGATGAGGTCCTATCTGGGGTGGCAGAGGACGAGGAGACGCCGTTCTATGGATATGAAGAGGACGAGGACGAGGAGTTCCACCCTCAGCAACAGCAGCAACGAGGACGAGCAACGGAGAGGCAGGAGAGACGACGGCGAACATTTGCTTCTGCAACCATCCCCACCAGACGAAGGTTCCCGCCTTTATCATACGAGCGAAGTCCGAAACGTCGTGCATTCCACCAGGGTACCCGGCTGAGACCTTTGATCGAAGAGAATGAGGACCCGGAAGAGGACGAGGAGGACGAGGAAGAGGAGGAGGCGGAAGAGGAAGATTTCGAAGAGGACGAACCAATGGATATCGACACTCCCCCGTCCAGCTCAAGCTAAACGGATGACCAACCATCAACCATTTCGGCGATTTCAGATCATCTGTCCCAGTGTATCGAATAGTACCAGTGTGGGACTAGTTGTATTTGGACCTTTACTACTCAACGACCTCCCACCAAACTAGCATCGCAATACCTCTCATTCGATTTCGTCATCATCTTCTGTGGCTAAGGCTCGAGAGTATTCCACCAAAACATCTATATCGCAACTTTATAATCTATACCACGCACGACCGAATACCTCCTGCTCAGGTTCTCCAACTATAGCTTCTATAGTGATTCTGTACTGTGCCACCTACAGCGAATGCATTCGGGATAGCGCGTTTCATACTCGGCATGTTTCATGTTTGACCGTCTTCGCCACTACTAGAACAGCATGTTTCGTGCAGAATATCGGGGAAATAGATTGGCACATTGAAGAGGTATCATCACGTTCATTAGACATTAGACATGGCAACTATAGCGTCGTAAACCTCCCCTGAAAGCTGAACTCTCGTCCAAACTACCAAGCCCTTCCACAAATCCTCATCCCTATCCCACCCAACATTCCATCCCATGCAAGAACTCCACGCCCACATCCGAAAGTCACTACGCCCTAAAACCCCTCCTTACTACGTCGTTTCCTAACCCCCCCTTTCTTCCCTTTTGATCTCCCCCTCGCCCTCCTCCCCCAATCCCCAGGAACCCCACCCTCTCTCGCATCCCATTCCTCGCCCTCCAACACCAATTCCCTAGGCGGTAACCCCGCCTCCCAAGCGCCTGGACTCAAGATAGCCAGAACAGGCGGGACGAGACTACCCCCTGTCGGGTTTAGTGGTGGAGTCGTCGGTGTTTTAGGTGGTCGCAGATGGGTAGGGAGAGGGGGTACGGGTGCTACGGGGATTAGAAGGGCGGCGCGTAGGGATTTGATGGATCGTTGACGGCGGGGKTGGGGGGKCGGGKCGGGRTTTGGATTGCGTTCGGATGCTGTAGAGGATGTGCTGGTGCTTGAGATAGAGGAGTCTGATGAGGCGGTTGTGGGGTCGTTAGACTCTCGAGAGGTGCGAGGTGGAGTTGGGGGTTTGTAGAAGAAGGATTTGGAGTAATCTATCTCCAGCTCTGGAGTCGGTTCCGTCTCTATACCACTCTCGAGCTGCGATTCATCTGTAGTCGAAGGGCTTTTTGCCATCTCAACGCCATTCATGATACCCAGACCCAACCCTTTGTCCGAAGCTTGATCTAACCTCGACGCCCATGGTATGGCTGGTCTCGATTTGACCCCCTTCTCGCTCCAGCCCCATCCGGCGAATTGCTCCCCCTGCGCCCCAAAGTCCAACCGAGGCGAGAGGGTTGGACTGGTTCCGTCATCAAATCTCTCAACACTAGGGCTCGGTAGACCAACAGCCTCTTTCAAAGCCTGAAGAGAGGGTCGGAGACGAAGGGCCAAGGACGTCATAGTCCCGACGACAGTCGTTGGCGCCGTCCATTGTTCCGCCTTCTGGGTATCGGTAACTGAGATGAGCGGCGTTTGGATGGGGGGTAAATCTTCGGCATCGGTGGAGGCTGAGTCGCAGATCACTGGGGAGGCAGTGACAAGCGTTGGTGCTGCTGGTACAGCTGGCGAGAGACGGAATTGGGTAGGCATGGATGTAGTTGGTATGGCACTGGGAAGAGGGTGGTATTCGTTCGATTGGGTTCCGATGAATACGCTTCTCAATGATCCAAGCCAGGAGGGTTTGGCCATGGAGTTGGATGACAGGGCCGGAGACGATTTTGCCATTCGAAGACGAGTCGCCCGGTCGCCGTATTTCATGACTTTGGGTGCGGGAATTGTTGGCTCCACCAGCATAATCGGAGCTGATTCGGGCTCGGGTGTCATCGAAGATGACTGTGCTGGCCCAGGGGTGGCATCGACAACCTCGGGCAAGTCCACATTGAAGACAGGAGGCGAGTCGTCATCAGAATACTCGACAGCGCCTCGGAGCAAGTCACCGAATCCTCCGGCGGGACCCGAGCCCCCTGCAATATCTAGACCGACATCCACACCGTGCATTTCCATCACGTCCCTCTCCTCGGATCCTTGCCGACTACGTCCGCTGCTATCTGAGCCCAAGCTGTAGACATCTTCAGGATACCCCATGCCATAGATGGCTTCATCTTCGTCCGCTTGCGCCTCGTAATCCTCCGGCAGGGGACAATAGCCATAAGCGTCGTCGTCGAGTGCCACGGGAGGTGGAGGGGACTCGAACATGGACGCAATATTGGGTGGCGGTTCTTGCTTATAGGTATACCCATTCCCGAAGCCGGGATACCGAGTTGGTGTCTCCGGCGTGGGCGATGTTAGAACTCGAGGCAAAGGAGGTCGGTCCTCTTGTTGTAGCGTACGCGATTCCCTCTCGAGCTCCCAGGTGGACTTGACTTTCCTTACGCCCTGACCTCCCGACGCCAGACCTAATCCAAGACTGCCACCCACCTGTGTAGCTGTAGCGAGATTCTTGGCAGGTGCTGACTCCACTACGACGACTCTCCCAGTGTTCCCGTTCCCGTTCCCGTTCCCTTTCTTCGATAGCCCTAACGCAGCCAGGCCACCACCCCACCAGCTCTCAGCAGACGATGGAGAACCTCTCCGATCGCTGTGCCCAGCCGTGACATCTTGTAGAGCGAGGGACCGCAGAATGGAGGAAGACGACTTGATAGGCAAAGTAGGTTCGGTGATATGCTGAATCCGATGTTCATGTCCATTCCGTTTATTCTGCCCTTTCCCCAATCCTGACGTATGACGAGGTTCAAACCCATACACCCCATATAAACTAGTAACCTCTTCTGAATCATCTTCATCGAAAGTTTTCTTGATCCTAGACCGAGCACGTTCGGCTTCAGGTGTGAACACTCTGGTCTCTTTGTATCCGGCTTTCTGAAGCATGTCTGCCAGTGACGAGTATTCGTTCAACGGTGGAGGCATAGATGGCTCAGGTGGTGAAGGGATTTCATCGTCTATTGACGACGAGACATCGGGGATATAGCGAGTTGTTCTGGATGGTCGGGAGGGACCTGATGTAGACTGGGAAAGTGAGACGGGATAGCGGGAGACGATCGGACCGGGCTAGAGTATTGTCAGTAGACCTCGATGATATGGGATGGAATGACAACGCACCATCTTTTGGCTAACGGAGGGGAAGTGAATCCAGTGATTTGATGTGATGTTTTTTCGCTCAAGAGGAATCAAACAAAGCGATGATTATACCAAATGTGCAATTGAAGTTTGGACGACGGGGCAAACACGCCCAGCCCTGATATCGGGGCTCGCAATGGAGTATCCTATTGGTTTGGTTGAGCTTTTCGAGTACGAAGAAGGTCGAGAACAAAGATGATGATGATGAAGAGCAGTTATGTTGTGAGCAGCGAATGAGGATGGAGGGGTAGGATGGAGAGTTAGGGTCTATTGTTCCTCTGCGAACCTTCTGAGGGCGGAATAACGACAGCCAAGCTAATGCCCGGAGAAACATCAGGAGCACACTGACAAACCAAACAACCCAACCGGCGGGCACTCACCGGACATTTCACAAACGCCGAAAAGGAAATCAGCCGCGTACAACAATTGCTCCCGCTGTGGCACTTTGCACCCAAAAGTTCACATGTCCTGAGTTATATGATATGAAATGCAAGCAATGCCCATATGGATACAGGATGGTGAGGTGAAAGTAGTGGATACAGATGCAACTCCCTGGTCTAAGACGTGTTCTCGTCAATCCCCTGATTCTCAATAGCCTCCAAAGCCGCCAACCTCTCTCGTTCTTCTTTGCTGATTTTCTTCTTCTCTGCGTTATGCTTACGCATTTCCCGCCATGTCGAAGCGTATCTGATGACTATCAGAGGTATGGGGATACCTGCAACACAGATACCTGAGAGAAGTACAAAGGTCCATCCAGCTCCTATTGCATTGTACAGCAGTTGACTGAATGTGCTAGAGGGTCAGCATTTGATCTCATCCAAACGAGAACAAGGGGACCCACATGACAGCAGTTCCGATGGCTCCGAAAGCGCAACGGACAAGATTGAACTGGAGACAACGCTCTCGTCAAACACACCGTCCATGGTATCGTCATGTATGAACTCACAGATGCAGAAACCGCACCGCCTTGACCAGGTTTGACATCTTGTCCATAAACAGTCACTGAACACACAGATTTTAGTCACATGAACCCTGCATAACAAAACGGCTTGAGACCGATCTCAAACTCACCAGTACCTATTGTCCCTGACCCCAGACCCATAAAGAAATTGACAACAAGTGTAGCGGCAAGAGGAGCGTGAGCTTCGAGGCACCATCCCAAGGATGTACAAGCAACGATGAACAGACTGATACGGTCAATATTCCGTCATTAGCATCGATCTTTGGTAGGATATAGGATGTTTGCACTCACATCATAAATGGGGCGATGCATTTGATTCTCGTGAGCTCTATGCGAAAGGTGTCGGGACACTTTCTGTAGTCCCCGCCAACCCTTCGTTCCTCTTTGCGGTAGTACCAGTCAATCTGCTTTCCATTTATGACTGCCGACAACACCGAACCGAGCCCACTTGGTCTAACTCACTTTGTCAGACGGTACATCACTCAGAGAAGGGTACGTACAGGTAGCACAAGCCGATCTGTAGCTCGGTCAGATGATAGATATCCTTGAGGGCTGTCGAGTAGACAGTTCTGAACAGATGTCAGTCGCTTTTCTTATGAGCCGCAAGATAATCTCACAGGACACAGTAGAATTCGAGATAGAGAAATGAGGCGAATATGAACATGAGTAATATCTCGGGGGTGAAGAGGATAAAGAACGCCGAAAGGGGTTGATACTATGTCTCGAGTCAGCGATCCTGTCCGGAACATTCGTGCTTTCTGCAACATCGAAGACACCACTGACCTTCTTTCTCGGCGGCCTAACTACTTCTTCTCCTTTCTCCCCAGCTGCCTTAGCGGCCCTTTGCATCTTACGCCTATTGAGCAAAATGAGCGGGGAGCTATTGAGTGCTGGAGGAGGTATCGACCCGTCGCCAACTATCGATCGGAGTGTTTCAGGAAGGAAACTGAAATGGGGCTTCATTCAGCTCTGATCCTAGAATGACGAGGTTTCCCACTCACAATATCAAAGGCACGAGGATCACCCCAGTTGCAATCGTCAAGAACCAAAAGATCGCCCTCCATCCGAGAGTACTAGCGAACACTCCTCCCAGCAGCGGTCCAAAGGCTGGCCCAATCAACGCTCCACCCTGGAATATCGCCATGAATTTTCCTCGTTCCCTCGGTTCTGCGACATCGGCTACACAGCCGGCGCCTATTGCTATAACGGCTGATCCTCCAGTAGCCTGAGGAGCACAATATATATAAGCTCACTGGTGTCATGCCTCGCAATGGCCCACAATAAGATTTCAAAGAAGGGAACTGGTGCTCACCTGAAGAGCCCGTAAGAACAATAACAACCAATATGATGATGTAGGTATGACCGCTAACCCAATGTTTGCTCCGATATACAAAGAGAGTGTACCGATGTAGATAGGTCGTCTCCCGAAGCTATCGCTCATACTCCCGAAGAAACTCGGTGTAACAGCCTGGAAAATCAAGTAAATCGTTACCGCCAGCGAGATTTGTTCGCTTGACCGCCCAAAAGCCGTCGACAGCGTCGGAATAGCTGGCACGAAGATGGTTGAACCTAGTAGGGAAGATGGAAGTGATTAGCAAAGCGGAGAGTGTCTACTGTCGAAGAAAGATGCAATGAAAACTAGACATACTGATAGGCGAGAAAATCCCTGCCAATCCACCAAGCCCTACGATCAACCATTTTGTAGGATAAGAGAAGACTGAGTAAGGTTTATTTTGAGAACCTGCAGTAACCGCTCTCTGAATTGGATGTAACGAGCTCTCCCTCTCCACTCTCGTCTCCCCACTATCTGTCATGGACTGTTCACCAGCCATGCCCTGTGCTGTGTTCATCTCGTGGTTCTCTTTCTCTGACTGGATCGAGAAGCGTGTATGTGGTCGATGTAAGGAATTGCTCTCCATCGCCACCTCCTGGGATGATGAAGTAGTCGATACCGGGGTCGGTGGAGTGGTATTGGGATGATTAGCTCCTTCAACCCCCTCCTCGGGACTTTTGAGATGGTCGTCGCCGTCAGTCGTATCTTCGGATCTGCTTGCCATCCTCTTGACCTGGTCGTGTGTTTGACTTGCGAGTAGGAGTTGATGGCGTGAACCAAACGAAATCTGAGAATTGCACGATGGTGTTGACTCAATAAAGGGGTGTATGTGTATGTGTGTGTCGTGCAACTATACAGTTATGCGGTTAATACGGGAAAGTCGTAAATGCCCATTCAATCGGTAATATCCGAGATGACAAGTAAGAGTGGGCATTATCTCTCCCAACGCTCTCTCTTATAGCATGGATACTGCCATGAGCGTAACCCTCGGCGGATGCGACCCAACCCCGCGTGGGTGACAGGGGAATCGATGAGGATGGTGGATTGAATCGAAGGATGAATGGCTGAATCCCACTCCTGGCTATTTTGGCCACCCATCTCGCCCATCTCCGAGGCCGAGGCGCTTCATGGGTTTTCAGCGATCACAATGCACAACCTTTCGTTACGCGGATACATAAAACATCAACATGCATTGCCCGTCGACCACTCGTTCACGTCAACACTTCATCCACATGCATACTACTCGATGACCCCCTATCTCATCCCCGCGAATTCAATACTCCAACTCTGTGAACCTCTGACACCTCTCCAAATCCGTTCGCAATGCCCAAACCATGCGCCTCCCTCTGATCTGATCTACTCAACCCAGGCGTACCAGGTTGTGAAGCGAATTGACCTCTGAACCGTAAGGGGTTTCCTGGCTGTTGGCTTTGACTCTGCGCTGCAAGACTCGGCGCGGTCGACGTTGTCCTCCCTTGAAGATTAGGTCTATACGACGTCGAGGCTCCAGCTATTGAGTCCGGTTGAGCATGACCGTACACCGAGGACTGATGCGCCAGAGACGGGGGACTTCTGGCCAATGGTGTCGATGGACCTGTGGGTCCAGGTGTGATGCTTGGTGAATCGTAATATGACCCGCGTCCGGGAAATCCAGCGGGCATTGGGATGGTCCTGTGAGATCTCGTTGGACTGAGGGTTGGGGCAACCTCGGCTTGAGGAATCTCACTGCCTGTGTCGGATACACTGTGGTCAGGGGATATGGTTTGTCCGCCATCCAAGTTGACAGCGAGGTTTGCAAGCTTCTTCTCGACGGCTTCCGACATAGCCCCTACTGTTGAATGCCCAATGTCTGCAATGATGGGTGTGGGTGAGACAGATGGGGACAGAAGACGCGGCAATGCGAGAGTGAGGTGATTGGGATAGACAAGGCGATCTTGGATGGCAGCACGCAGCCGCGAAACAATGAGCTGTTCGAGCTTCGGAATGTCTGAGCAGAACTATCAGCAATGATCGATAACAGCGAGCCATACCTTGCAATTTGGCTCGGCTACCCAACAGGCTGGTCGTTTTGAGATTGAGATGGAAATCTGGTAAGAGGCAGGCGTGCAGATGCTGCTGTTCGTTTAGTGGGTCGTGAATCTGAAGGCTAAGCTGTGATTGGAGACGTTGATTAGCTGCAGCTTCCAAAGTGATCCCTGTTACTTTGTGGACAGAGGGCAGTCAACTCACTGTACCCCCAATGGAGACCAACTCCACGCCGAGAGAAACAGGGAGGACAGCGAACCGAGGCCGGGGAAAATTGATGAGAACCGAGGTTGACAGAGATAGATGCACCGAATCGAGATAATCGACATCAATTTCTGATCGCTAATGTAGAAAGCTGTATCAGTGGTGCAGGCTGTACCATGTGCTCCACCGACTTACAATGCGGCCTTGCCCGTCCGCAGGTCGAATTCTGGCATTTGACAGTAAAGGGTAGGCTGATCCCAATGACAGTGAAGTGACCTGTATAGGATCCTGACGAAACGGCGGCGTTATTTTCTATCCGAGCATCTCGAACGATGCCATACTTACCAGCCAGCTCATACTACCTCCAGCGGGATTTAACCATCTCTCAATCCGCTGTCTTGCACCTTCCTCGCCACCAGCTGATAGCAAGTCGTTCCGGTAGCCCTGGAGGATCTGGTTGAAGTGCGAGCACAGTCAGCATTCCAACAAAAGAGTCCAGCTTGATGGACTGACTTGAGCCAAGAGGACATTCGACCAATCTGTAGTCTCTGCAGTATGTGTGGCCATGTCATAAGAAGTTTTGGCTAGTATATGCGCAGCCGGCGGAGGTGGGACAGACGTAGTCGACAATGTCGCTCTCTATGCAACTACAATTAGACAGCTTTTCGGATGCATACGTAGCGTGACAGGCTGTTACAGCAGGTCCCGAGAGCTCACCTTCGATCGTTCAGCTCGTCGTTTCCTCCACCCTGCATCATCAACCGTCTCGTTAGGCGAGAAGACGACGTATCGGATAAATAAGAGACAAAGAAAGATGAACGATGCTTGTCCTAGGAGAAGACCCTGCGTGAATGTCCATGTTGATGAGGATACGGGGAGAATGGCCGGATGAGTGATTGATGACGCTGAAGTGGCAACGTCGGACATGGTAGCTCTTCGCTCTAGAGAGCTCGGCCGTCTTCGAGAAATGGGGTTACACCTTGTTAATCTGAGATCCAGTTTGGAATCGCTTCAATCCGAATGCGCCATGACGTCCTGGACAGCTAGTGGGACGTCGGTGTCGGGATGATGGACCAGTTGGACCATGGGCGACGCTGGCGAACGTGACTATATGAGAAACACCGACTTTCTACGAGCTTAAATAATCCCCCCTCTCTCGCGGAGACTTACAGTGCATATCAAAAACCCACGTCATTTACTGTCTTTTACGCGCCTTCTTTTGTGACTCGGATCGGGTCTGTCAGTTGGGCAGAGACACTTTGTGCGTTGAGCGAGAGGTCGATGTGCCCCCATCCTCCCGCACATCTTCCTTCACATCTACCATCACTCACTTCTACCAAAACAACATGTCCAACGTCTCCTCAGCACCCCTGCAAGCTTCCAATGGTGAGTATCATTCCCACGGTACTGGCTCGAGATTAGATCTAGCTTGCTGAGACCCCTTCTCGACCAAAGCTCAACCGGCCGTCGCCGCTTCTCAGCCATTCGTCCTCCAGAAGAAGGGTCTGCTCGGCGCTGCTGGTCGTAAAGGTGTGATTGGGATGGGGTGAGTGGTTTTCCTCGGAATGAAATGTCCGGCGTGATTGATTGGATCCAGCGTTGTCTCAAGAACTAATAATCCATTTGATCCCGGTGTTTGCAGGTCAATAGTCTCCCCGACCGATTCGACCCTGTCCCCATGTTCAGCTAAACTTAGCAACTCCAAACAACGTCATTTTCAAAAGTCAGTTCCTCTCATGATGATAGTCCTATGTGCTCTCTTTGTTTCGGGAGGATTTTAATTAGGGGAGACAAGGAGCTGATACCTCCTGCTACAGAGCTAAACCTCTTCACCTCGCATCCCAGCTTTCTTCCCTCGCATCTTCGGACTCCGCCTCGTCTATCGCTACTTCTGGTGGCCCCAAACCAAAAGTCGACTTTTAGATCGACACTTCTTCTCTTTTTATCTTCCTCGATCCAGCGCAAGTGTTATAGTCCTTAAACCTCCCACTCCCGCTTCTCGCCGAGGGACAATTTCCACATGGCGCATTCATTTCCTCTTCCAACTGACTTGGTAATTCTAAACTGTGCTTTATTTTCCTTGGCTGCTCTGTCACCCTCCTTGTGTAGTCATCCGCATTGTTTTAATTCGACTCTTCGTATCCGCAGTTGTCATGCATTGTGTCGATCTACTTCCATTTTTCGATCTAACCTCCACGTCAGTCTATTCCAAGCTTGATTGAATCATGCGAGTGGCATCGTAGTAGAGGCATCTTCGAGACTGGACTCAGTTCGAAGCTCTGTGACACATCGCCCTTCACGGAATGTACGGGGGGTGGGATACGTGTCGGATCTTTAGCGGCGTTCGGATATTGATTGGATGTGGCATAATTGTGTATGGATGGCCCACGTGCCCGAAAGGCAATCATATCGTCTGGGTTTCCCACGGTCGTATGCGCTTAGTTCGCGACTGTTCTCTCTGTCGTCGTCGTCCTTGTTCTCTTTCACTATCTCAACCTTTCTGGTCAATCTGTCCGCACTCTACTACGTTATTACAATCACAACACATACTAGAATATCATCATGGCCGCAGGTGACAGACTCGGCCCACGAGTTCCAGCAACCACTCCAGTCAACCGCAAACGTATCGCTTGCTACTGCTCACTTTGCTCAAGGGACCCCAGAGGCTATGTACTGCTGTTTCCTCGCACTGCTCACACTCATGCTCTCAATGACCGCAGGAGTACCACGGTATCACGACCCCCTCAGTCAACCACAATCAGACAGCCTCCACTCAACATGCCCTCCTCATCAATCCCGCCAAACTCATTCAACGCTGTAGACCTTCAATCTCCAGCAGCTTCATCTTCCCTTGCCAGTTCCTCACGGCGACTTGCATCCACTCTTTCCGGTCTCTCCGTCGAGGGAAGTGGCCCCTCAAAGAGAAGTCGTCCCGATCATGCAGAGTCTGACACTATCAATGCCGCCATTTATCAAGACTTGGTGGACATTGGTGATACAGACACAGAACAAGGGGGCTCGGGGTCCCAACGCTCTCCTTCTCCTGAGATATCTCAAACAAGGGACATACCTCTGTCCGGACTATCTATCGAGGACGAATTTCAGCGCTTCCAGGACACCGACGAAACATTCTCATCGCCTGAACCTGATCAAGATCACCCGGACCAAGCTGAGATTGCTGCAGCACTTCAGCCATCCGCCTTCATCCATGAAGGTATTTCCACCAGAATCACTCCTACGACCCACGTTCTTTCTCTCATTCCTAACCTCCCACCGATAACACACTCTTTCATTCACCATAGCATACCCCCAGCCGAGCGTATCGCTTATGTACAGGCTGCGGTTGCTTCGGTCAGCGGCTCCCCCATACACGCCATCGGAATGCAGCTCCAAGCTGCTAATGCTATTCTGCAAGAACTTGGAGCCGGTTCTCCCCGGCCTACTTCAGATCCATTTGAGGCATACCATCGCTTGGGTGTACATCCCGATCTTCTTATCACCCGCTTCGCAGTTTGCAACGAAAGATCATGCTGTTTTATTCTACCGATGTCGGAACTCGCCACTTACAACTCCACTAGTCACCCACATCCGTCCGGCTCTGTTTGCACCAAACCGATGTTCTCGATGAAAGGAAAAACGCGTCAGCCGCTTCGGGTCCTCCCCTTCACTCCGCCATCGACGTTGTTACAAGTTTTCTTCCGCGACCCCAAATTTGTCGACCAGCTCCAGGACTGGAGACGCAACCCGGACGACGCCGTTGGTTTTCGACCACCTCAGGCTCAACCTTCACAATGGAGTCCATCATTCCCTATGTCCTCAGTATTTGATGGGAAGGCCTGGCGGTCTCGAGATGTAAACCGTTCTCGAAAAATTGTGGACAACAGTAAGGTGATGGAGGAAGTTGAGGGAACATCGTCACAGCTGGTGGCCTTGGAGTATGGTCTCCTTGCCGCAATCAACGTTGACTGGTATGTACAGACAGTATAATTGACTATCCCCTGCTGACCATCGTTCAGGTTTGCTGTGCATGATGTCAAGAATTGCTCTATTGGTGCTGTCTACCTCACTATCCTCAACTTACCTCGTCACTTGTTCTTCAAGAGACAATGGACCGTACTCACCCTCGTAATTCCCGGACCACAAGAACCTCAAAAAGAAGCCTTCAATAACATTCTTCGACCGCTTATTGACGACCTCAAGGTCCTAGAGAGGGGAATACTGGTGCACGTTGCAGGAAGTACCTTGCCCAAGCCTGTTTACCTGCAAACGCTGTTCACGGTATCGGACATGCCAGCCACTCGGAAGGTCACAGGGAGTATCGGGTACTCTGCTGCAAAACCATGCAATCATTGCGAAATATCTCTGAACGATGTGGAGTCGTCACCTCGGGCTTACAACTGGCGGGGTAAGCTTCCACTGCCCTTAAATGTTCAAAAACAGCACTGATGCGTTAGACCTTCCACTGCGAAACCCCTCAACTCAACTTGACGGTGCCGCACGTCATCAACATGCCAGTACCAACTCCAGAAGTCAGATAGAGCGAGCTCATGGTGTGCGGTATTCGGAGACCATCCGCTTGACAGGGTTCGAGCACTCTAGCTTTGCACCACCAGATGCTATGCATGGTACTGCCCTTGGTATGCTATTTTCACGTTGCCAAATCGACGAACTGACACTGCTTTCCAGGTATGACCAAAGGCTTGGTGGTGTGGATAATACAGAAGTCCGGCCTTCTCTCAAACCCTGATCAAGAAGGTCCTGATAGGTATCAGATACTCAACGAAGCCCTATCGAATTTCACTTGGCCCTCACATATTGGTCGGTTGGCATCGAACGTGGTGACTCAGGTTGTGTCAGGCGGTTCTGCAACTTCAGTGAAGGCAGATGAATGGAACCGAATCCGATCGGCACTTCCGACAGCTTTGTGGGAAGCTTTCAGAGATCCAAATGAAAGTCAACTACCTAGCGGCTCTACCCTAGAACGCCGACGACGAGATCTCTACCGCGCTGTGCTAGATTTCACGGCAGCCATTCGGATGTTCACAGCTCGATCTATCTCACTCGACAATGCTCATGAAGCAACCGATCTTCTTGCTTTAGCTTGCAACGAGCTCATCAAACTCGGGATGAATCTCACAATCAACTGGCATATTGCGATGCATTATCATCAAGCCATTGAGCTGTATGGACCAATGGGCTCGTTTGCGACATGGCCATACGAAAGGAACAATGGGACTTTGGCCAAAACTCGATTCTTCAAAGGTGATATTCAACAGATGACGACCACTGCCGCAAGAAGATGGGTCAAGGAACAATTGCTTAGGTCTTTGATCGAGAATCCAGCTCCAGATGCTTCTCCCAATGAGAGAGAGTATTTCGCCGACCTACGTGATCGCCTTGACAGGAATGCAGTGAAGGGAACCCTGTTGCTCGATGAGCATAGGGGGAACGCTGCCTCTCGGACTATCCACCTTCCGAAGCCAATGAAGGGTTCCTTGAATCTCCGCACTCACAAATTAGGGCTTTACGAGCCAACTTACCAGTATCTGAGGGCGAGATTCACACAATTCGAGGTTCGAAAAGATGGAGATATTTGGGGTCAGGGACCAGTACTGCATGCAAATGCTCATGAAGAGTTCGGGACTGTCAAGTTCAATGGATTTCGGTGTGTGTCGCATTACTTACGGATTGATAACCACCTGCTAATCATGCACGTAGCTTTTCTTCGCTGAGTTATCACAGATCGACAAGAGACAGATGGGCAATGGCTCTGCATCCGGGCTGTACTCCAGAACCTTGCAGAGTCGAATCGATATTCCGCCTTGCTTTACCCAGAGCATGGGGTGAACTTCCAGATACTGAAAGACTCCTCACAGCAGTTCGCTTTCTCCATCCCGCCGATGATGAGATGCAACCCTGGAGTCAACGGTATGGTCTTGTCATTGCGCTGTTGCTGATACTCTCTTGAAGATCTCGACTCCTGTCTCAGAGACTGGTTCACCTTCCGGATGATGAAGTTCCTGTGACCATTATACCTGTCACTTCACTTCTTTTCCCTCTGGCTGTGTCGAGTGTCGAGACGACAGAGGGAGAGCGCCTCATAGTGGTCTCTTATGATAAAGTGAGTCGTAAAAAATGTCAGATGGCTCTGACTCCTGTCAGGAAGGTCCAGAGGAGGAGGTTTACGTCGAAGACTCCGAAGATGATGTTGGTATGTCCTGTTGTTACACTGTTCATTGCAGTGCTAAAAAGATTCTTTAGGTACACTGGGCTAGATGCAGAATTTGCAGACTTCCGCTCAATGGTTACGGAGACCAAGGAATTGCATAAGCTGATCAAATGAACCAAGAGAGAAAGAACCGACCATACTGACTATGGATGCTACCGAAGAATAGTATTTGACAAGGATAATATTGGTGCTAATGAAAATTTATTGATCGTCCGAATCTCCATCCACTTCCTCTACATTCTCTGAATGGCTGAAGACCCCTTCTTTACTCGATCCTAACCCAGCAAGAGCGACACGCAGTCTTCGACTCGGCTTCTCGCTCACCGGAGGCAATGGGCGTGGTCGCTTGAGCGGAGAACGGCTTCGCGAGCGGCTGTAACCCCTCCCTACCCCATCATCCAAACCGTCAACGCTGGCCAACTCGGGATGTTCAGTTGGTCGAGGCGAAGTGCTCGCCCGCGCATGCTTGCTTGGAGAGTGAGAACTTCTACCCGCAATCGAAGCGCGATCAAGACACCATTGAAGTTGAGCCGAGTCGTCAAAGCTGGTCGGTTGATCGACTGGTACCACATTGTTCATCACCAATGCCGCATTCTTCTCAATATACTGAGCAGAAAACTGCCATCTCTGCAAGTATCGGAAGGGCTCGACATTCGTTGGCCAGGTAGGCTGTTCCATCGATTCAGTGCCAACTCTCAACTTGGACCGGTCAATGCTGGCCGTCGATCGTAGTGGAAACATGGCTTCCACTGGTAATGGTTGCGTTAAGATGTGGAACAGAGCATTTTTAGCCTGATGATTATCAGCTGACATCCTTGCGTGACCAGATTACTTACCATATCCGACATCCATATCTCATTGACCCACGACCTCTCCGATTCCCCGACTTCTCTCACTTGGGAGTGCACCTGGTCCAACACCTCCCACTCTGGGCCCACGTATTCGGGAAACCAACGCCTGCGCAATGCTACTGCCTTTGCTAACTGTCAACCTATCAGCAAGTTGTTCAGCGATACGGAGGGGAAATTGGGAAGTCTACTTACGATCTGTCTCCTTGAATAGAGTGCGTTTCTTGATCTTCTCGCAACCACAGGCCGTTCTACGACAGATTGGATTGACAGCTCCATCGCAGCGGACAGAGTGGATGGACCCGCATCTGGAATGTCAACAGTGGGTAGGTTCCGTCCCTGATGTTCTCGCCAAGAGGTTCGAAGGTGGTCGAAGTAGTTCCTACACGCCTCCCTGAAAACACTTGACGAAACGTCTTTCGCATCCAGCTGATAATGTAGATCTACAGCCCAGTTTCCGGTGTTGCTCATGATGAAACTAACGACGCCATCAATTGCCTCCATATTGTGAATGTGGGTCACCGAGTTGGTGAAGTCAAATCGCAGTACGTAATCCCCTTCTTCTTCACCGTCTTTAAATCGAGGCCAGAGACTGGTATCGATGGGTCGAGTGGGAAATGGTCGCTCATTTGACTGGTATAGATGTTTCACCGCCCAGTGTGTGACAACCTCCAAAGCAAGTCAGACCTCTTCCACCATGAACCCTGGCAAGACACAAAACGCTCACATTAACACTTTTCCACACAGATTCTCCTACACGTCCCTTGGCAGACTTATCCGCAGATACGACCTTCGAAAGCGAACCCAGAGCCTTTCCTATCTTGGACTCAAAACCATCCATGATTACGCCAGTCTCCGACGACACTCCTCTTAGGGCGCACTCTACTTGATGGATGCTGACATCATGCCCCTCCATTCTTGCAATGACTTCATCAACACGCTCGTTAATCTCGCGGCGAAGGTCAGATATCTCATCCTTAAGCTCCCTATGGAAATTGTTGATGAGGTTCTCCAAACCTTTCAGGCTGACAGATTCTAACGTTTGTGATTAGTATGGCCTCCTGACGAAGAAGTTCGACGAGACTGTATCGACGCGTACTGGACGGGGAAACGAATTGTTCTCGAGAGACACGACGCGAGGGAGTCGAAGAAGATTCTCCCTGCTGTGGACTACCTGAAACAACAAGATTACTTTCAGCTATTTGCTGTTTCATCTTGGTCCTCACTAATTCCTGCTCCTGATGGACCGAAGCGACGAGTGCTAGAACCCAAAGATGATCTGGACGAACTTGGAAACGAGTGAACGGAGAAAACATCAGGTGTGGGGGGTGGGCGCGGGGGGCTCATGGTACAAGTGTTGCGTCACTATGAGCTATGATATAATATGCATATGCTATAACAATTGGCCCAGGGTCGAGGTCCGAAATTCAAGGGGTGACGTTGATACCCGGCAATTGACACGTATTTCTTTTCTGCATATCCGCCTCCCGGATACGTCTTGGCTACTGTGCGCATCCAGCAGGTATCCAATCTTGGGATACGTGACATATCCAATTATGGATGCTCGAAGGATATTTGCAAATTCGCCACATATTCTTTATCCGGATCCTCCGAAGCGCGCGATGTGTCTGTGATCCGGTGACTTGCAATACGGAACAACGCGGGCGGCTGGAGGTTGACCTCAAATTCCTCAATTTAGCTTCGATTCCTTTGTGCCGGAACTTGGACTGGAGGTTTGTGTCAACCGTTGTCTAGCTAGTCTGTCGTCCAGCATATGGTCCTGGCATGGTCAATCGGCAATATGACTTCTGATTGACTCGTACACTCCTAATACAAGCCAACAGATCCACTTATAAAGATTCTAAAAATTAGCTAGTGATCTCGATCTAGATCTGTTCACCATCCAATCACTACCTTGTCTGCTCCCCCCACATAAAAAGTCCGGCTGCTTTGTCCTAGCTAGCCCTCAGTCGCTTCTCATTTCCCCATCCTGTATAAGCAAATCAAAAGCCTCAAAGTATGTCATCTGCAACATGCTTCGAGGGAACGAAGGCTAAGTACTGACGCAAATGTTGATGCTTGCAGCTTGAGCTTGGGCTTTAGAAGTCCCCATTGGTAGTGTCGGTCTTGGTGTATCTGCCAGGATGGGTAATGACCAATCTCGAACTTCGGGTGGTGCCCAGGCGGAGGCCGAGGATCGCCCGCCAGACTATTATGAACTCCTTCAAGTCGACGAAGAAGCGACTGCGGACGAGATAAGGGTAAGCTGGGCGCATTGTCCCTGTTTTTGACCAGATGGCAATGCTGACATTGGTGTTGTTAGAAATCGTATAGGAAACTTGCTGTATGTCTTGCGCACTAGCCTAGAAATCCCTTCTGACTGAAGCCCTCGGATAGCTCGTCAATCACCCCGACAAGAATCCTCATCGGATAGACGAAGCTACCAAGATCTTTGCTGATCTGCAGCAAGCTTATGAGGTGAGTATCTTTCTTAACATCCCAGCCCCAGCTGCTGCCTCCTAAGATTATCGAGATTTGGACGCTGATTCTCTCATAATCTTGCAGATTCTGAGTGATCCTAATGTGCATATTCTGTGCCTTTTGTGATGAAGAGTAGTCTGACAGAGAGTTCTAGGAACGAGCGTTCTACGACAGTCATCGAAATGCGCCGTTGGCTGCTACAGATGACGACTTGTACGACCATGTTCGAGCTGGGGACGCGGCTTCCAAAGATCCGAAATCGAAACTTAACAAGAGAAGACCTGGAGATCCAGGTGTGAGACTGGAACAGCTAATGCGTTTCTTCGACCCCAAATTGGCCAGGAAGATGGACGATTCAAATGAAGTGCGTTAGCTGAGTCTAGTTACAAGCCAGTACGGCTTTATACATATAGCTGATACGAGTAATACAGGGCTTCTACTCCGTATACAGAACTCTCTTCACCCTTTTAGCGTCCGATGAAGCCCTCCACACACCCGAAGGCGGGCATCCTCCACTATCGTATCCATCCTTTGGGGACTCGCAGACCCCCTACGCTCCACCCCCCGGTTTATCGAGGGCTGAAAGGAGCTCTCAAACATGGGCTAGGGACTTCTATACCGTGTGGTCAGAGTTTACCACAGAGAAGCGGTTCGAATGGGTTGAGAAGTGGGATGCTGAGAGAGGAGAGGATAGGGGCGTCAGGAGGTTGATGGAGAAAGAGAACAGGAAGGTGCGAGAGGATACTCGGAGGGAGTACATCGAGACTGTTCGTGTGAGTTTGGATTCTGCTCATTTTCTGAATTCTATGGTTCAACGTCAGGAGTACACAATCTGATTTCTTTGACCATTTAGCAATTGGTCATGTTCATTCAACACCGAGATCCAAGATACAAGGCCCATCAGACAAGACTTGCCCAATCTCGGGCTGCAGCCGCTAAACTCGGTAAGACCCGAGGATCGACTCCCTCTGGACATTCAGGATCTTCGACACCAGTACCAACGGCATCGGAAATACAAGCGGCCAAAGAGAAGGAGCACGCTCGGCAACGGGCGTCAGCTGCTCGGTACGAGGAACAAGATTGGCAACGGATACAGGAGGATGAGATATCCGACGAAGAGGAGGTAGAGGAGGAGGGCGATGGGACTGGAGTGAGGGTTGATGATGGCGCTGGAGGAGAGTCTGTTGAATGCGTTGCTTGCGGGAAGACGTTTGCGAGTGAAGCGAGCTGGGAAAATCACGAGCGCAGTAAGAAACATAAGCAGGCTGTTTACCGGTAGGTCTACGCGGGATATTCTCGACAAATACAGAGCCTCATTTTGATTGCTGATCTATGCCTTAGATTGAAGAAGAGGATGCAGGAGGAGGATGCGTTACTGGGCATTCCCCAGGCCGATTCGGACGAGGATGAGGGAGATCTAGTAGATCCCGACAGCCCTTCTGAGGGGGAGGATGCGGACCTTGATTTGCAGCAGGCAATTCTTGAGGGAGAGAAGGATACTCTTGTTCACCGTATGGACGCCGTGAAACTTGACGAGGGAGTTAACGATACGGATAAAATGGAGTCGGGAGCAGAGCTGGATGGCAGGTAAGCTGGTCCAAAACTCGTTGGGATATAGCTAACAGCTATACTCTCAGACCTAGCAAGAGAGAAAAGAAGAAGACACGACCCACAAGCACAGACACAGAAAAGCCGAAGGCAGCTGCCGAAGCCGAAGCTCCCGCTGACAACGCAGAAAGTGATGCCAACGACGACGAACCATCAGCCACAAACTCGGTTGCAGGGACTGACGGTCGTCCCCCCGAGCTTTCGAAAAAGGAGAAACGCCGGGCGCGGGAGGCGAGACGCAAAGCTGATGAAGAGGCAGCTAAACAGGCTATGAAAGAGGCCCGGAAAGCTGCAAAGAAGGGGCTCTCACTACCTCAGGAAGCTGGTGGTGTCCAGCAGGAACTAAAAGGTCGGGTGGTGGGTAAGGGTAAGGAGAGGGATATTGAGGCGGAGCTACCAGCGATCAGTAAGGGGGGCAAGAAGCAGAACAATGGGTGGACCAACTCGAAAACGCCCGCGAAAGGTGGACAGAAAGCCAAGGTCAAAGGAGGAAAGGCGGCCCCTGTGGTGGATGAGTTTTCAGAGGAGAAGATCGGGAAAGTCGTTGATGGTATCAAGGAGAAGAGGGAAAAGATGGTGGATAAGTGGGGTGACGCCTGGACGGGTAGGTCACTATAGCTCGAAGCTCGACGTAATATCCTGAGGGCATAGCGCTGACGAAAGTTGCCCGTGCGAATCAGGGCTCGTATCTCGTCTTCTCCCCATGCTACGGGCAGATTTGGATGGTAGCTCGTCACTTAATGTGCTCTGTCTGGGCCTCGGGAAAGTTTTTTCAGATCGAACGGCTCAAATACAACTCGCTCTGATACTTGAGCTTGTAGCGGGGCTAGAGGTGCGTGTGCGAATGCCAATATTTTCTTTCCAGTTGAATTCAGCCGTCCCACACAAGACCTGACCTCCCTTGCGCCAGGCGCCAGCATCTTGCATTGAAGCATTTGACCCGGTCTGGGACGAGGGGGACAGGAAAATTCTTTCGAGTTTGAATATCAAAGTTGTCGAAGACAATTTGGTGAGTCACCCGGCGACCCTGCCTCATCCCAGGGTTAATCCTTACTGATCCCAAACTCAGCTTGGAAAGCACATTTTGTCCCCTAATCATCCAAATCTCCTATATCTCCCCCACTGTCCACGACCATTATATGAATCTGTGCTGCATACGAATTTCTTCCCCGACATCCTAGCGGGTCCGACCGGGACTGGAACTGGAACTGTGTTACTAGGCAACGATCTTGCAGAATATCTTCCTGGATTCTCGAGATCTAGCGAAGAGGTTTTTGGGGAGATCGGGCAAACGGGGGGTGAGGAGGTAGAGGAGTTTGTGAAGGCTAAGAAGAAGCGGAAGGGGAAAGGCGGCGAAACTCGGCAAATCAAGGATGGGGTATTGCAGCGTCTTGGTGAGTTTCTCACTACTGGTCCTTCTCCTTGGAGGATTGTTGCTGATGTCTGTGGAGCGATGTTTAGTCCCCCACATGGCTTTCATCCCGTTGTCCACGTTGCCAGAGACGAATTTACCAGGATTCGCTAGGTCATTCTTGTCCCTTGGGTTTATGTGGTTGGAACCCGAGAAACGAGGGGAGATAGATTGGGAGACAAGGCTTCCGGACGTGGAATGGCCCGATGATGGGGAGGTCCAATGAAGCCTGGAAGCAGTGACCGGGAAGATACCCTGCATATGACCGATTACCCTCCCATCTTGATCAACAGGGTACTGTATACTTGCGTTTGCTGTCGAGGAGACCTTGTTGTCATTTGGCAAGAGTAGCAAGCAGCATGGAATCGATGCATCACTTTGCGAACTTATGGATATGACTATGCAGATTGGTAAATGAGTTTGAGTTGCTTGAATATTCCGCGCCACTGTTATCAGAAGCCCATCTCTGCGAGGTAATCCGACTTGTATGTCAGCTTATCCCCGAGTAGTTTACAACTCACGACCTCGAGATAGAATGTAGCAGGCTTAAACGAGATTGGGTTCCCCATCCATCCGGAAATAGCGAATCGGACGTGATTGACCCATCCAACCCTGTCGCACTCAATGTCAGTCTCTCCCGTCTCGGCCTCAAGCTCTCGAGCACTTACAGATCCAGATGGTTTACACCTAACAAAGTGCCTCTGTATTCCCCCCACCTGGCACTATGTACCGAGACCAGCCCATCATTCGGTCCCTCCTTACTGAGTATAACCGAATGGGGCCAACGGAACGTATCCAGAAGTCCAGGGTCGAAGCTAGCTCCCCAAGAATAGTATTGCACATCGGGATCATCGACGACTTCTGCGTTGAATTGCTTCATCGATCTGGTACTGAGTGCGTTGAAAGCGGATCCATCGCCTGACTGAGGTAGTCTGAATGATTCCAAGATAGCTAAGAGCGATGGAAGTCTTTCCCGGCCGATCACATTGTCTATGAGGTAATCGGCGAATGGGGAGCCTCGATGTGGGGTCGAGATAGTCGTTAACGAGATGACTTTGTATTTCTTTGGTCGGATTTCGGAGACGAGATACCGGCAGTCAAGACCACCCTGAAGCTCCCTTAGCTAGTGAAAAATGAAAGTCAACTCACCATGCTATGACCTATCAAATTAACTTCTCGACCGGGAAATTTTTCCCCAATGAGCTCATCCAGAATCGCTGCTCGGTCTTTAATGGACGCCGTAGCTGGGACTCTTGCAATGAGGACTTCAACGCCATTTGATTCGAGGACTTCCCGGATTCCCCGCCAATGGGATATTTGCAAGCTGGCACAGATGTCAGAGAATTCCAACGACTAACACAGTCACTTGCCTGCCGAGCAAGTGCAAGAAAAACTCACGGTGGAAGACTAGCGGGCCCAAGATAGTCGAATCCCAACAACCCATGACAGAAGACTATAGGGTGTCGAGGAGTCCGATCTGCTGTCAGCGACGCAGCGTTGGACAAGTCCTTACATTTCTTCCGCAGTTTCTCCTTTTCCTCGTCAACAGTGTCCGCTTGGTCCTCTTCACTCATCATCCGATCAACTTTCCCCTTGTTGCCACCCCACCACCCAGTGGCCCATGAGGTCCAATCCTCCGCCGGAGCTGAGGTGCTCAAACTCCGACTAGATTGCGGTCGTCCACCCAGGCGTGTGCCGGGAAGCATTCCACCAAGACTCGATAAAGTAGGAAATGTGCTGGCTTCCTCCCTTCTTGGGCTCTCGAGTAAGCTTGTAATTGTCCTCTGCAGATGCAGAGAGGGAGCCGTGTCTGACTCGATAGACGCTCGAGGGGAGTCGAGCGGAAGTCCAGTCGAAGGATCAAGATCAGGAAAGGGATCATCTATTGTCATGGCTTTCCGCCAAGAAGTCGAGCTCTCACCAAGCTGAGGAAGGCCGCTATGGGATGCAGCTCGAACATGCCGAGCGGTCTCGGTAGAGGCATAGCTCAGACTTGACACAGGCAGTGTAGCTCGAGTAAGCTGAGAGAGGAGTCGGGGTTGATTCAATGGTCTTATAGGTAAAGGTTGATGAGCTCGAGGTGGGGCGAGTATTGATAGACCCTCAAAGGTGGAGTCGATGCTGGATGAGATTGGGGATATAGGCGTATCAACTGCTTCCTGTATCCTGGAGCTGAGAGGGCTGTCCGTTGGTGACGCAGGTTGCGGCTCTGCTCTTTGCTTGCCCTTGTCCTTGAGCGGCGTCGAGGTTGCACTGGCTGGGTGGGCATGTGAGTGGTGGTTATGACCATTCGTGTGGTAATGGTGGTGAGGCATGCTGGATAGGACGAGCCTATGCCTCATGGACAGCATACGATATGGAGGATGAGAGGAGAAGAGAAGAGATGAAACGCACCCAAAACGTCATCGTTAACGTGGTTGTTGCGCGTCCGGTTTGGTATTTGGGCTCTTGTTTTCCGTCTCCCATTCTGGGTATCTGGGTATATCATCAACATCATGAACTCCCCCCAGAAACAAAAGGCTACAGCAATATCCAAACGGATACCCGAGCCCATATTACCCCTACATATAGCTCTGGCGTTCCTTGCCGTCAAGGTATTCCCTATCGCTTCCACAGGCCAGCTGGTTCCTGTCTATTCGGCACCGTTCGTAGCCTCTATTCTACAGGTCATTGCCCGGGAAATATTGGAAGTAAGCTCAATTTG
The DNA here is from genome assembly GCA_001599695.1 of Phaeotremella skinneri. Lineage (NCBI taxonomy): Eukaryota > Fungi > Basidiomycota > Tremellomycetes > Tremellales > Phaeotremellaceae > Phaeotremella > Phaeotremella skinneri. The sequence goes on from BCHT01000004.1 coordinate 735,353, forward strand.
TTTGTCTTCTACTTATGATAGCTTTCCGAACAACCCGTCAGCTATGAGGCCCTGTGTCAAGAGACCGATGAGATCATTAAGAACGAGGCGGAACGTATCGGCAAGGCCATTGAAAAATCCAGAAGCAAGGGATATCCTGCCCCGCCTCTTGCCAGGGAAGCTGAAAAGATGGAGTCCTGGTTGAATGAGATGGTAAGCCCTTAATAGTGAGAAAGTACGCTGATAATGGTAGCGACAAGGCTTCAGCGAAGTAGCAGAGGCTTGCTTATTCCTTGACAGTGAGTTGGGATTGTAAAGTCGTGCTGACGATTTGTCCCAAGTACTCGAGAAAGAGTTGATGAGGCGCATCAGTGAGCCCACAGAGGAACTTGTCGAGTATCCAGAGCCCATCGTGAGTTACGAGTCTATCAATCATGCTGACTTGCTAGGAACGTCGCTCCCCGCTTGGCCTCTTTCTTCGAGGTCTATTGATTACCCTGCGCAAGTTGTCGTTCGATGAGACTGCTCAGCTGGCACGGCAAGTCTCCGGTTGGTGTGGTATCAGTGTCGGAGGGCCTTCTCGCAGGACATTGGGCGGATCGTCGAATCGTAAGTACGAGCTCAGACGGACTGAGCTGAGGACAGGTAAACTTGCAATGGATGATACACTGGAGAAACGGACGACCGCGTTCGGAGAGTAAGTCCGTCATCTGGCATCCGCTGACAGTCAGCTACGAGACTGCATCAGTATCAGGAGACTACTCTCGGGCTCTAGCCTCACTCCGTCGCTTTTACGACTACCAGTTTCCATCGACGTCTCGGTAGGTCTCAATACTTTGATCGGAGCTGAAAGTCAGCGGTCAACACCAGCATGCCCTCCTCAACCTCGCCTCCTTTCACTATTCGACAGGGGGGCTCAAGTCTGCGAGAGCTGTAGGTGCCCGGTACATGAGCCTGACTGATTGAAAGGCTATCGATGAAGCCATTCGAGTTGCTCGCGCAGAGGGAGACACGGCTTGCTTGCAGCATTGCATCAGGTAAGGGCCGGTGCACAAATCAAGGCTGATACCCAGTTTATCCAATCGTCTCTTTACAGAAGTTCGCCCTGCACCAGTCAGATCCGAGACACATCGCATCCGCCAGATTCCCATCAGTCAACTGCCAAAGACGTCGACTCCCATGGATGAGCTTTGGGGTATGAAAGCTGCTCTGGACATGGTAAGGGTCAGAAATTGATATCGCGTGCTGATATACTCAGGGAGAGCCGGTGAATATCGCCTTTCAGAGAATATACCTCGCCTTGGGCAGGGCAAAGCCTCCCATTAATAAAGAAGACAAAGATTCGAACAAGTCCCAAAGCTGGCCCTCACTGGATGTGGCAGCCTGGCACGCAGCGCAAGTTGGCTTATGGACAATGATGGGTAGGTCGAAACCCACCTACAAGCTATCTGACTTCTCAGGCTCGGATACGCTTGTAACCCTGCATGAGGACTTAGCTTTAGCAGAGGACACGGACGGAGATGCACGTCTGACTGTTCTAATTTCTCGTGCCGAGAGAGTGAGTGACGGTCGCCGAGTCACGCTGATTTCAGTTGACTGGTCAAGGCAAATACGACGAAGCAATGGCCTCGCTGTTGGATATGACGGAATTGCAGGGAATAGGAATAGATGGCTATCATAGGCTGGCACGCACTGTCTGGACGATCCTTCACCGCTGTGCGACTCTGGAGTAGGTCATACTGGTTCGAGTTTCACTAATGTGTCAGTGGGGATAGCGAAGGTCTAGCTGTGGTCGAGTCCTTACGGCCTCCGGGCCTCCTCGAAACAGGTCCGGGAGCGCCAAGCCGGGAAACTGTTCAACCCTCCTCGCACTGCTCCTCCCAGACACTCACACAAGTTCAAGAAGATGTCCGAGCCTCTCTCAGGAAAGCGCAGAAGATGCAGGTGATTTTACTTTTTCCTATGATAATTTACCGTGCTGAATAACATCCGGGATTCAAAGGAAGCAGATGCCCCATCCCATCTCATTCTACCCATCATTCTCTCATCTTTGGAGATGGCGGCAGAGCTTTCTCTGATATCGCTATACCGACGAGCCAAAATAGTCCTCGCGGACGTGATGCTTTCAATGGAAGTAGAAGGCCTGATTTCAAAGGCTGTACAAGAGGTTGATGACGTTTGGGATCAAGTTCTATCCAGTGGTGATACAGAGTCGATAGCTCTTGGGTGGTTGGTGTTGGGAAAGGCAAAAATTGGGCTTGGACTTGAAACTACGTCGTCCCCAGACTTTCTAGGTAGGCAACTCTTCCCTGTTGGAGTTTTTGACAATTAGCAAAACGTTCCACTGATTATTCATAATCAACAGAAGCGAGATCAGATCTGGAGAAAGCTCTCTCTGCGAGTCGGAAAATTCGCTCTAAGAGGTTGATCATACAAGCGACCACTCTGTTGAGTCTCCTAGCGGAGTTGAGGGGCGACGAGAATGGCCGACAAGAGATGATAGACGAATGGCAGCGGGCAAGGGAGGACAGCACATCTGGGCCAGAATTGGCAAAGGATGTAGGAGAAGCCATTCGTCTCCTTGGGGTGAAGGTTGCAGAAGGATGGAAATGAAATGTACCCGCACGCACCCGTGTGCATACAGTATCCGGGGCATGCACAATCGATAGTGCACGGGAGCATTGATAATGCATCCAAATCTAACGCCCAAACTGCGATAGCTATAATGATAGATGGTCGATGGCTAAGATACATAAAACCCAATGATATTCCATTCCTCTACTTCGTTATTCCAGCCCAGAAAAGCTCACCTTCATGAGCAAAACTCTATGTTTAGTCATGCATCAAGGCAAATAATCTGAACTCCTTCCCGCCGCTGGGATCTAGCGTCTCCTTCATCAACTCGCAGTGAAGCGTGTGAGGTCCCGGTTCAAGTCCTGAGGCGACTTCCGTGACTCTGCAAGAAACCTTTTGTCAGCCTCTCACTTCGTGACTGATACAATGACTAGGGGAAGGGGACGAGGGGAGAGGAAAGAGAACGTACATTCCCATATTTCTAGCAGTCAGATCCCAATACCCATCGATCCTCTTCTTACTGCCCTTCGCCCCGTCCACCCAACACTCCACACTCCCCAGTCCGTACATCGCAGACTTTTGGTAAGCGATATGAACTGATCCAGTCTTGCCTGGGAACTGCCTTTTCCCGTGACTGTGACCGTGTTCGTGTCCGTGTCGGAGTCCGTGAGCCTTTGGTTGACCGGGGTGCAGGGTGATAAAGTCTATCGAGAGAAGGGAACCAGGTGTCCGGGCTACCAAGTATCGTTTCTCTTTCCACGACCATGGTATCCTGAGAATCGTTCGTTAGCATATAAAACAATCTGATGAGATAGTAAGGAAACTCACCATCCGGTCGAACCTTCGTTAGGTTTTAGACCCCTTGCCCCAGCGATGGTGTCGTCATCCCCCTTGGAGCCCGAGACGATGGTGTGAAGCATTGGTGAATTCATCGACCGACATTGTGGGTTTTTGACCATTGGCTTGGCGGTGGGATCGAATTTGTATGTTAATTCAGTCTAAATTGTTCATCATGATCAGCGATTCGTCCGCATAGCGCAGGTAGGAATGGTAACTCACTGCGGGTACTTCCAGGATTTCCACAGTGGCTTTGCGCATGCTGCTAGACGCCCATCGACCCCATGAAGCGATCGACGAAGGTTTGGCGAATGCATTTTCAATTTGTTCCTTCATGTACCGAATCGTAAGGCTTGCTGCTAGGCTGTGGCCTTTACTGGAGATCTACGAATGAGTTATTAGTGGAGATCCGATGCTAATCCTTATGGAGGTAGACTTACATGCATGAGGTCTACTGGCTTTCCGCCCCATTCCCGGACTTTGGCATCGCCGAGCTCGACATCCGGTCCGGTCCTGAACCATTTGGGCAGCTCGTCGTCTGGGTGTTGCAAGATTCTGGGGAGAAGGACGTCTCGGATGGATATGGAGGGGATATCGTAGAATGTCAGGACATCGAGGTGGAGAGAGGCAGAGGTGAGGAGGGATGGGAAGAGAGTGGTGAACGTTCTGTAGACGACTATCAGCCTCTATGTCGACACACACTAGGGAGATGGCCTACTCGATATTGATGACCGCTGGTCGGGACTCTAGTTCCAGAACACCTCTAATCAGATGTTCGAAGGATTGAATGACATTCAACTCTTGCAGGTCATTGATTCCCAGCTCCACCAAGACCAAATCCGAGTCCTCAGGGATGTGCTCCTCTGTATGACAGGTCAGCAATGACACCTTGCTCATCGTGTCAGATACGAAACTCACTGAAGCACCATCCGAAGTATGAGCTTCCCACACCGCCTTGAGCGCCGTTCACGAATCTGTTTTCAGCGTGTGGGAAGGTGGCATTGAGAAAATCGAAGATGAGGGAGTGCATATTCTCGGGGGAGTAGAGAGTCGAAGCGCCGAGATGGGCGAGGGGATCAAGTCCATGCGATCCAGGGCGCTCATTGAGGTCGTCGATCTCGTCTCCAACATGTGATCGGGTTTGAGGGCCCTGTTGTTTTTGAGTGGTTGGCACTAAGCCTCGACCTTTGGATACTGATTCCGGGATTAGCTTGAGATGTAAGGAGAGGATAGGTGACAGCTTACCACTTCCGCCAATAACGGATACAGTAAATGGTTGGCCGGACATTGCTTTCTTCAAGAAGGCCTGTATCCTCCCCCCACTTCCTATGTATTGGAGGGACCGGAGATATTCCCACTCTCTGTATCCCATCATCAGCAACAACGTAAAGTATCTGTAACAGTGACTCACCTCATCTTCGAGTCATTGACGCCGTCATAGATATCGAGACCGCTCCAATAGTCAAATCTCTTTCCGCCTCTTATGCTGGCTGTTGCACCGCCGTCCCACCGGCCATACAGCAAAAGAGCGGACAGGGCACAAGCAGCAATGACCAACCAGAACACCCTCCCCAGCCCAAACCACCTGCTGCCGAGTTTCATTGGTTCGCCAAATCTATTATCGAAATATGGTGGACAGAGTACGGATGCCTGGGGACGAAACGTTCTAGGTGAAGTTTGCCGAGGTGTGGAGATGGTACTGGAGTAGAGCGGGCTATGAACGTGTGGTTTATACTGATCAAGATTAGGGGGTCTGGAGTGAGTCGGAGAAATAGTTCGATGGGTTACCGAGCTGAAGCTTTGATACGAGACGGTGGGGGTGTAGGGCGACTTTTCGAACGATCCGCTGGCGGGAATGGATGGTGTGGAGCCCTCGGATGGATTGCTTTGTAGCCCATGAGGGTGCTGTAGGTGAGGGGAGCTGGGGAGTGAGTTAAAAATCGTAAAGAGTGGAGGTCGGCTCGGAAAAGCTGAAGTGGATTGCGTGAGGTGGAATTCGAGGGCGGGCTGCCGTAAGAAGCTGGAGATGATGTATGAATTATGGGAGGTAGTGAGGCAGACTTCAGAATGCAAGGTTGAGTCTATTGGGATGGGTTATAGAGCCTAATGGGTAAATAGTGAATGCGGAACGGAAGTAGTGTAGTACGGATAGGTTGGCAGAGCCGTGAAGGATGAAGAGGATGAAAGACGTGGTTGAGCTTCAGTATAAGAAGCTGGACTCAGGCTAGCCATGTCACTACCGCTCGATCGACATGCCGTTCCAGTCAGGCTGAGACGATGGTTGCCTCGTACCAATATGGCAGTGGAAGATGTGTTGCATCAGCCATGTGAATGAACGGGAAATGAATTCGTTCCCGCTACGCCCTGCTCCGGCCCTTTTCTCCGCCCGGCCCTCTGATCGCCTGGATCTGGGGCGCGCGCCCTGGAAGGTCCCAGGCACGGAAGGAGAACTGCCACCCGGGGGAAGCATCGGGACGCGCGCGAAATGGCTCACTCGACGATCACTCTGCCCGCCTGAAGCGGGCTTTACTGTGTCGCTCAGGCTCTCGGAGAATCTATTCCCACCTTGGGGTCATGTCCTGCACTTACTCCTCTTTGCAACAAGCCCTGCACTTCAATTGTAAAATATCCGCAAGCGGGATCTAGTCACGCAATGCAGATCGCTCGAATCGTGTACATCGTGTAGACTCCGAAACCTGCCCGCAGATGTTCACACTTTATCACCCGCTCTTTAGGGACACCTCACTCAAGACTCTGAACGCCTCCTTGTATGCGTCCAACAGCGCTTTCACCCTCGTCCGTTCCGTTACCAAAGCCTCATCCTCAAACAGCAATTCTGCGAATAGATCAGGCTTGTATAGAGACGTAACAAGGCGCTGTTGGATCGCGTCGCGTGAGAAGTTGACCTACCCCAAACAGTCGCAGTTAGCGCTTTCCCCGACAACTTATCGTCAAGATGGCACTTACGAGCAGATGCATAATCGCTTTAGGGATGAGATCTTGAATTGTTTGCCGGACGATACCGAAATAGCTCCCGATGAGTGAGCGAATCAAATTGGTTTCCATCTCCTCCCGCGGTGTGAGGTGAACAGGATGGTCACTCGGTGCCTATAATGGTATTGTTAGCCCTTTTTATTAGCGTACGAGATCCTAGCGTCCTCACAGCTTCTAAATGTTTTCCCAAGCTCTTCATATCAAATGCGGTAGTCCCATTCTCCAAACCCGATCGACTACCTGCCCTCCGCCCACTCCCAAGATCAGGCAGAATCTCACGTGGCACGAATCCGGCGGGAGGTCGCGAACCACTTGTTGCTCCTCTGTTCTGAGCACGTTCCGTCCTGTCTGTCGAGGGTCCAGATGACATAGGCATTCCAGGTAGACCGGCAGCGTTAGGACCACCGAAGAAGTAGTTCAAGAACGTCTCCTTAGCAGTATGGGGGGAGCTGCTCAGCGAAGCTGGACCTGGTGGGTGAGAGGGTTGAAGCAAGGTTTGCGGTCCGGATGCTGTGCGGTGATGATTTCGGACTTTGGGCTCGTTGAGCAGGTGATTCTTAGGGGCAGTGACTGGCCGGCGGATGTCTGGGACCGATGTTGAGGCGGAGCGGGGATGATGGTTAGTCTGAGGAGTTCCGTTGGGCGGTGCCGAACCTGCTTCATCAGATTCGGAAGCCTCCTCCTCCTCGACTGAGCTGTGAATTGACGGGACCTGACGTTAGTGGATGCAAAAAGCTCAGCACCTCACCTTTGGGGGCTGAGCTGGCCCTTCTCTAGCAATCGCTGCAGAACCAGCGATAAAGTCGGGATGGTTTGTATTGATATAAGCTGCCTGTATGGATATCAAACTGGACGCGTAATCTGACGTTGGGCCTAACCGTTCGCGAAGCAACTCGGAGACAACCTCGACCAGCTGCGTGTGCAGGCGCGGAAAGCGTTGCAATTCCTGGAATTAGCTAAATCGTCACAGGTAACTCACTGGACTGGTACAGTTGTGACAGATTTTCATTAACTCTTCGTACACCAGTTCGACACATCGCAGACTCGGCGCCTCCAATAGCTTGATTTGTGGCTTGACTAGCAAGTCAAACGCAACTTCAGGGACGAACAGACTCGGGCGGGGTCCTGTTGAGTTACGAATGGCCGTTCGGATATCAGACAAGGAGAGGTTCTGAGTGGGATCAATCGATTGTAGGGCGGATCCGAAAACTTCGTTAAAGATATAGTATATTCTTGCACCCCCGCACAGCTCTTTGGTCGATATTTCCAGAGAAGTACCCTCAATAGATGAGACAAAGTCTTTCGAGAATTCGGTCATGAGTTTGAGGATGAGTGAGCCCTGCAGTCAGCGGTGGCCAGACAGTTGAACTTACTCGATGTTGTTCACCGAGGAATGTCGCATCGCCAAAGGCGTTCAACTCCTGCTGTGTCTGTCCCATCAATGTGTTCAACCTTGCCTTCATGTCGGGAAGTTTATCTCGGATATGGTTCATCAAGACCTGCAACGTCAGCTCAGTCGCAGTCTGCAGCACTCACGTGGTTGAGAGTCTTCGCCAAGTATTTCGTCCCGCATCGATGGGAAATGTTGCGGTAGACCGGATGATTACGGAAGAACTCCTCTTCTTTTTGGCGAGCATCATCCATCGGTAGATCTTGTAGGATATCCTGCTGGCTTCGATTGACCACACCAACGAAACCCAGTTTCAAGGGGTAGGTCCGGCCAGTCAAGATGTCCAACGCATTGGTACCCGCGTCCATGAGATCGAGTTTGGTCAGAACACCAAGTGTCCGCAGCCCTCGGGGATCAACGGACCGTGCTAGTTTGAGAGCATCCGAGTTTGCCAGATCGACGTTGGCAGGAGAGACGGCAAGAATCACCCTGGTAGTCAGTTAAGAGATTGTAAACACGACTTACGAATTAGGCTTCGACACGTAATCCATAACCAGATTCCTTATTTGCTTTTCAATGTCCGAAGGTTGATCACCGACAGGAACTTTGGTTAGGCCGGGCAAATCGACGAGCGTGAGGTTCAGGACACCGGGTCCGTATATCTTCAGATTGATTGGCAGTTTGGAGACGCCCTGGAAGTCAGCGGATTCGGAAATGGTCACCTACCTTATTCTGTCCAGCAACGCGATACGTCTCCGCTTCAATCTCCTTGCGGATCTCATCGAAGTCGGTAAACCGCCGGTTGATATGGAGAAACTCAGCATATTCCGTTCCCGTGCTGGTGTCCATCTTCCGACCACCAGGACGCATGACGCCAGCCCCTGCGGCTGGGGAATCGAGATTCACCGAGTAGCCCTCATTAGGACCTGATAAACCATCTCCGATTCGAGGAGACCTGCGAACAGATGAGGATGAAGGTATAGGTGGGAGTGACGAAGCCGAGGGGCCAGGTGTGTGAATAAGTTGCAAAACTAGTGGTCGTCGGGTGACTATCCCTGAGCCGCGAGGCAGAAAGTCCCTGCCGACGATTGTTTCCAGTACCGAAGATTTACCAGACGATTGCGAGCCGACAACAACTATCTGAGGGAGATCAACTGCGTCGCCACCGATGGCGTTGAACGTGTCTTGGAGTTTATTGACAAGAGCGATGAGGTCGCCGTCCATGGACATGATGCGGGATTTACGGGAGAAGATGGAGATAAGAGGCTACAGGACGATATCGTCTGGCGATCAAAGGGTCGAGAGGGCTATATATATATGACAGCTCGGTGTCTGTGACGAACAATGAGACCAGATAAAAGTGATATGAAGACAGGAAGAAGATGTGAGTGAAAATGAATGATATAGGTTACGCACCTCGAACGCATCATCGGTTCGGCAAGGTTGTGTTAGGCGGCGGAGCGCATACAGATAGGCACTTCATCCGTCGCGCGCCTTGTCGATTCGGGCTTGGAACGGAGAACATCGAAAGTCCGTCCAGATTCAATGTAATTGTATCGAGGTATGGAGACAACGATAAACTGGATGTTGAAACGACCACTACAGCTGAGGCGAACGACATATCTATCCGCTTCTCCTCAAGAAGGGCTGTGACCTGTTCCCCAGTCACCTTGCCTACGGGTCATCGCTCGTTATGCTGTCAGAAATCTAGGTCGTTTACCCCGGTGTACCAACCATCAAGCAAAGCTGGAGCGAACGGGCGTATGGGCAACAGCAACCATTCCACCAGATGAAATACATCCCCCCAACGTCGACCTCGACCGCTGATTTGAAACTCGACGATCTTCTTCCTGTCGCCTCAAGAATAACCAACACATCGAAGAACGCGGTCAACCCGTATGTTGACTCAATGTTGAATCGACTTATGACCGATGTCCGAGTCAGTTTGGATTCTGCAAATCCGAGCGACCAAGAACGACTTGCGCATCTTCGCAATCACACGCAGTCGCATCTCGTAGCAGTTAACGATGCCATTGCAGCAGGAGATCAGACCGATATTGCAAGAACCAGGGGCGAAATCGCTGCCGGCACAGACTTTCAAGCTGGAGTGATGGAAATTGCCAGTAATGTACGACTATCAGCCGACACTGAGTCCATTCATCAGGAGAGGATGGTGATTCAGGAAGAGATCGAAGCCAACAAGAGGATCATCGAGGAGAACGAGCGGCAGATCGCTCGCTTGAATGCGGTGCTCATCCATTCTGAGGTTGATGAGGCCACCAAAGGGGCCCGAAATGGGGAGTCAAGACTGCAAACTACCGGGAATGGGAAAGCAAGTCCGAGTAGGAGCATGAACGCTACTCCGCCAGATGGTGACGCTCGAGAGCAGCTCGAGGCTAGGATCGCGCAATTGAGCAGGGTTGCTGAGGAGGAAGAGGAGGAGCGGAAGATTCTAGGTGAGGAGATTGGTAGAACCAGACTAATGGCAGTGATCGAAGCCACACGCGAGACCGAGGCCGCGTCCAAAGCCGCCAAGCAGACCAAGGATCCGTACATGGCTCTGGAGGCGAAGCTCATCGATCTTGTGAGTTTCAGAGTCACTGGCCTCAGCTGATAACAGTATGCCGATCGACGACGCCGGGAAAAGGAGGAGACAAAGGCAAAGAGTCTTTGGCAGGCTGATATTACTAATGGTGAGGGATTAACGTGCAAACATTGCTGATTGGTAGTGAAACGACAATTAGACAAGACCGCATCAGAGAAGAAGCGTTACGAGGAAATATCGCGGGCTTTAGCTAAAGTGAGTTCCTCATCGTGGCTGCAAGTTCTGATGGGAAGGAACGCAACGTTCTTCGAGACGATCACAAGAAGCTTGAATCGCGAATGAAAGATTTGGAAGAAACTGTTCAGAAGCACATCAAAGCTCTTCCGACAACCTACGACGACCCAGTCAAGCCTATGGGTACCGCACAACCAGCTCTTTCCCCTTACAACCCGCGATCCAGGAGCGAGCAACCTCACGAAATACTCGTTACCGTATCGTCAAGATACCGTACCGATCTCTGGTTCCGAATCGCCCGCGGAGCGAAGCTCAAAGTCCTGTTTGACACTTGGAAGGAGAAGATGGCGGAAAGTGCCTTCGAAGAGGTTCCGGCGACCAAGGGGAAATCCAAAGGCAAAGGCAAACGGAAAGATGCTAAAGCGGCCGTTGAAGGGCTTCCAAAATTTGTCTTTACGCTCTACGGCAAGGCTCTTTCCGAGGAAATGACGCCTTACGAACTGGATATGAGGGACAAAGACGAAATTGCCGTGTTCGAATTATTGGACCTCACCGAGGACCTGAGTGTGAGTTACAATTTTTGTCGGCATGAACTAACGATAGTCCAACTTTCCCAAAGAGTCTGCCAAGAAGTTGGAAAAGTATTGGCCGACTAGTACGAAAGAGTGGGTTATAGGTCGCGGAATTAAGCTCATGTAATTCAGCGCCCTGGACTCACTCGAGGAGATATTGGAGATAGTGTAAGTGTCGCTCAGACCGATGTTGGACTGATTTGCAGTACTCGCGAACGATTGAAGAGCGTAGTTCGACAATATGAGCTTCGGGAAGAACACTTGGCTAGTGTACTCCATTGCAAAGATCTCGAGTTGCTTATTGCTAATGCTAAGGCTGAGGTGAGTGTTTCTAACCAAGTGAAACACTGACCGTGCAGGCCCTATCTGCTCGACTCAATAACCAGCTCTACGTGAATGGAAACGGTCCAAAGACCAATAACCAATCAGTCACATTCCCATCTCATCTCCCTCTACCCCCMCCYCCMCCTCCCCCGGTCCATCCCCCTCCCCCTCCTCCAGCAATCCATATACCGACCGACCCCGCCTCCACGCCATTCGCAGTGCAATCTGCCAGGAACCAGGCTATCAACACCAACGGGAATCGAACAGCGTTCTCTCGGCCTGTTAAACCCCTTCCTTCGTCAGCTTCCGGATCCTCCCCCTCACGCACTCTCTCGACAACAGCGGCACCACCCTCCAAACCCATGTTCCAATTTCCGACCGATCCTGAAGCAAACACAGCTGGCCATCTAACTAAAGGCGACCTGGCGTCAATCCATCTGCACATCAACTACGGCATGATAAAAGATCAAGTAGCCTCCTTAGCCACCGCCGTAAATCGTCTACTATCGGTTAACACCGAGAAGGGGGATGAAAGCTCTACATCGGCGTCTGTACCAGGGCTAGCACCAGCATCAAATGGTGCAAGTACCGGAGCGGAATATGTAAGGGATGCAGCTACGGCTGTAGCAGATATCAAGAAAGTCCAGATGGAGCTTGAGAGGATATTGCCGGTCCTCCAGAGGACTAGAGATGATTATGGGGCGGACGAAGAGACCATGCTGAGAGTTAGGAGGATGGTGGCTGCTCGACAGGCTAGGGGTCAGGGCTCTGCTGGGACCAATGGGAATGTAAATGCTGGGAACGTTGGTGCGAATGCTGCTGGGAATTCTGGCCATAATGTTAACGGGGTTCCGTCATCGGGGGGAGGCTCAAGGTCGGTTGGAGTCACCGGGAAATTGAGTCTGTCAACTGCTCCGAATATCGCTGTGAGTGGCGATGGAACTGGTCTTCCCATCACAGGGAATGGTCGTGGAGACGGGATGGCCGGAAAGTTTGAGGAGAGTGACGGTGTGAACCGCGGAATGCCGACGATGGATGACATAGATTGAGATGAGACGTGGAAGGTGCATCAAGCTACATCTTTTCCTTATAGCACGATGCAAATCTTGTATCTACCAACTGATCACTATGGCTACAACTGACTCTCGTCATCTACGAATACCCGTACGCCGCCTCCACCCCATCGCTCCATTACCGCGCGACCACTCTGCGTGGGCTGGGAAAACGCAACGTCCCCCTTGGAAGGGGAGAATGTACAGCCGTACACTGCGTGGCGACATGCTGCGTCTAGTAGGAGCTGGGCGAGACCGAGAGAGCGGTAGGAGGGGATCGTGAAGAGTCGATGAATGCCTAGTGGGGTAGGCAACGATTTTGGGCTTGATTCGCGGAATATCAGCGATACTCTTGAGCATCGAACGGATATATAGAGAATACGGGTCACTCACTCGCAGACCACTCCGCCACCACTGTCTACCACCTGTGAACCTTTGCCTAGATCCTCACCTTCCCGCAGAACTCTCATAGCCCACTTGATACGCTGTGCGACGACTACTGCAACGACTCGTTCCTTCGGGACCTTTCCTTGCAATTTTGTGTCGCTCACTCGGGGACGGGGTCGTTTGGGTCCTGAAGGTGGAGGCGAGGAGGTGAGGAATAGAAAGATCTTGCATTGGTCGAGGATCATTGAAGGGAGTGGTGGCGAGGAGAGGACTGTGTCGACTGTTGAGAGGATGTCATGAAGCTGGAGGAATAGGTATCAGTTATCTAATTATAGCAGGGGAACTCAGCGATGGTGAATGCATACTCACTTTACTTCCTCCCCAAATCCCTTCGGCCAGTACTATCCTGCCTCGTCCAGTGGTACTGAATTTGACTGACTCGGATAAAACCCTCCAACCGCTCTCTTTCACCCCATCTTGCTTCCCCACTCGGGATTTTCCCTTTCCCAGTCCGTCCCAGGGTACCCCGCGAATTACCCGGGAGTGATGACGATCGTGGACACCCTCATCATCCCCTCCTCTGACGTATGACATCAGACACTGTGGACATGTATGTAAAAGCGGTAAGTGGGCTAGCTGGAGTTGCGTGAGAGGTTTTGAGGGGGCTAGAGGCGCTGGACTTGGTGGATCCGCAGGAACGGCGTAGGACGGCTGCAGAGGCCGTTTCTTGCTTGGTACAGTCACGAAGAAGGAGTTTAATGTCCCTTGTTTGGCTACTGAGGATGCTTTGGAAGAGTTGCACGGCGGTTGACGAGGAGCATTCTCCTCGGAAGAATCAGAGGGAAACCCGTGTTTCAAGGTTGGAGAGGTATTTAATCTCAGGTGTCGATGTGAGGGCGACGTTTGAGGGGTGGCGAGGAAGCTCGAGGAAGGAGGGGAGGACGACAGGAGATAAGGGTTCAGTTGGGCAGCAGCATGCGTAATTGCCTTGGACGATGAGGGCCCAGCAGCAGGAGTGGAGATGTCGTGTGCAGCATGGGACGAGGAGGCTTTGATTTTGCCGTATGTTCGCCGCACCGCGGGTCTAAATATTTTGTCAGCGAGCACAAGAATTGGATCTTCTCACCTTGAAGCCTCCATGGCAAGGCGTGATATAGCAGCAAGATGAGCAGGGAGGATGGGAAAGTAAGCGTGTAATGTAACGGTCTTCGCGATAAACATTATCTGTGGCAAAGTCAAACGCGTCCTTGCAATGGAGGACTAGGAGTTAAGTCCACGTCATTCCCCTGCTGTGTGATACCGGTGTCCGATTAGTCCCGATAGGTATCCCAGTTTGTCGGCCTCGTTACAAGCGGAGAGTGGAAATAACAGGCGTAATACAGAAATCAGCTGGTCGTATTCTCAGCCCATCTCTGCTTGATCTGCTTCCCGCTCGACATCTCCTGCCCTCACATATGCTCTCTCGCTCCATCCTACGAACGGCTGCCAGCGTACGTCCACCTACTTACTCCTTGCATATACACCTTGGCCAAAGCACTGACAGCCCCTGCGCTATGTATTCACAGCTTCCAGCCCGTCGACTAGCTACCGCCCGAACTTTCGCTTCATCGTCCATCATGGCGGAACAGAAGTACCGTAAAGAGAAGGACACATTCGGGGATCTCCAGGTCCCAGCTGATCGGTATTGGGGAGCTCAGACTCAGCGATCGCTGCAGAACTTCGACATTGGTATGTTCGCCTTGATCCCCTTATTACCAGAATGAAGTACATGCTCATCTACATCGACAGGTGGCCCGACCGAACGAATGCCCCCACCCCTGATCAAAGCTTTCGGTGTCCTCAAAAAGGCAGCAGCACATGTTAACGTTACCTATGGTCTGCCAAAGGAGATTGCCGAGAACATCTCTAAAGCTGCGGACGAGGTTATCTCTGGTAAACTTATCGAGGAGTTCCCCCTCGTGGTTTTCCAGACGGGTTCCGGTACCCAGACCAACATGAATGTCAACGAGGTCATCAGCAACCGGGCGATCGAGCTGATGGGTGGAGAGCTGGGAAGCAAGAAGCCTGTTCATCCCAATGACCACGTCAACATGAGTCAAAGTTCCAATGATACGTGAGTGATCTATTTTCAGACAGAAACGAGTGGGAATTCGTCTTGACGCTCCTATCGCAGCTTCCCTACTGCCATGCACGTTGCTGCCGTCACCGAAATCAATGCTCAGCTCCTTCCAGCTATGCAGGAGCTCCACGACGCCCTGGAGGAGAAGCGTAAATCATTTGAGAACATCATCAAAATCGGTCGAACTCATTTACAGGATGCTACCCCTCTTACTCTCGGTCAGGAGTTCAGTGGTTACGTCACCCAAGTGGACCGGGGCATTGGGAGGGTCAAGGCGACTCTGAAGAACTTGAGCATGCTTGCTCAGGGTGGAACAGCTGTTGGAACCGTGAGTGACCAGACAAGAGGTGGAAAGTGATTGAGCCCAGCTGATATGCCCAAGGGTCTGAACACGTACCGGGGGTTTGACGAGAAAGTCGCAGCCGAGATCTCGAAGATCACGGGCTACGAGTTCATCACTGCTCCTAACAAAGTAAGTTTTGTCCTTGTATGATCTGTGAGCACAAGCACAATGCTGACGACATCAGTTCGAGGCTCTGGCCGCCCACGACGCCATCGTCGAGGCTTCGGGAGCTCTGAACGTCGTCGCAGTGTCTTTCATGAAGATTGCCAACGACATTCGATACCTCGGTTCAGGTCCTCGATGTGGTCTCGGAGAGCTGGAGCTGCCAGAAAACGAGCCAGGATCGTCTATCATGCCTGGAAAGTGAGTATATCCCCCAGACCCCATGATCGATATACTGATATGAATTGGTAGAGTCAACCCAACCCAATGTGAGGCCTTGACGATGGTTGCCGCCCAGGTCATGGGGAACAACACCACCATTTCAGTCGCCGGATCCTACGGTCAATTCGAGCTCAACGTCTTCAAGCCTGTCCTCATCAAGAACCTCCTCCAATCGATCAGATTACTCGCGGATGGTGCAAGGAGTTTCACCAAGAACTGTGTCGTCGGTATCAAGGCTAACGAGGAGAAGATCAAGAAGATTATGAACGAGAGTTTGATGCTGTGGGTTGATTCGTGATTCCTCTGACATTTATCGGTTGCTGATGCATGTCGTAGGGCTACATGCCTGAACTCGACTCTTGGTTACGATGGTGAGGCATTCTTAATATCGTCATTAGCAGTGTAGCTTTATTAACCCCCTACCTCGCTTGTAGATGTTGCGAAGATCGCCAAAAAGGCTCACAAAGAGGGTCTAACGTATGTCCCTGATACGAAGTGATAACGGGCATTGTCTGACGTAAATGATTATAATAGTCTGAAGGAGTCCACTCTCGCTTCCGGGCTCCTTACATCTGAGCAATTCGACGAGAAGGTCCGTCCCGAGCGTGAGTCATCCATGTATACAAATCACGCTCTGTCTATGCGCGTGCATTCACCCGTGGAGAAGCGCTAACAGAGGTTCCGATTTGCAGTCATGCTTGCCCCCGATGAGCCACCAAAGCTCTAAAAGGGTTGAAGGAAACGGATGCGAGCATTCATATTATGCATGTCATTACGTTTTAAGCTTTTGTCCCGGGTGTGGCGTTTGGAACTTTTGCTCGCTCTCTGCTAGTTGCGATGTTCAGAACAGGCGGATGGGTTTGGTGTGCCTCGAGTGGTATGACCTGTAGACTAGACGGAAGATCGGCACTGCAGCACGATGATACGGCGAGGTAATGGATAGAACACCATGCGGGCTGTGCTGCTGTGCTATAGTGCTACCTACTGCGGAATGAGTGATAAGAAAGACGCCACCTTGAGGCAATGCGTCGATCAATCCATCACTCAACATCAAACAACTCATTCTCTTCTTACACATAGACCCAGAAATCCTAGCCCTTCGTCCAACTCACATCTCTCCACTCGTTCAATCCATCCATGGCGCCCCTGCCAACCACCCTATCCCCCGAAGTCGAGCACATCCTCTTCCGACGTGCAGTGGCAAGGATCCTCGTCCCAAATTATACCCAGAAGTGAGTTCCGCCTCCCTTTGTCTACTGTCTCCACCCATCTAGCCTAGGTGGAATGCGCTGAAATATCAGCTGGTCAGGGTGACATTGATCGTTGCTGCGTCCTATGTGGTTGCTATTGGGATTCGTGAGTGGCTCATCTTATACTCAGATATGAGGTAGAACGTAGTTCAACGCCGCTTTCGCTGACGCCTGCGTCTGCGTAGTGGTGAGCTATCCACTTCAGAGAACCCAAGTAATGAATGGCTGAAGCCAGAGCTCTTGTCGTGCTTTGGGTAGTGGTGAGTCACTTGGATTCGATATTATGACAAAGACAGACAGATTGATAGCGCCACAGGCATGGTGAGTTGTACCATCCTCTGCAGATGAGTTTGTTTAACGCTGGCTATCTGTAGTGCCATACCTAAACACCCTGATATACCCCTTCAAACTCCTTGTAAGTGTCACAATAGCTGTCCCGGCTCACAGCTGACGCAACACAGACAGTGGGGATGCATGAGATGTAAGCCCGGCACTAGCTTTGTCTGTTCCAAGTCGCCAACCCACCTCTGATGAACGTTCTAACTTGGCACAAGGTCTCATGCAATTGCTGGGGTAAGTTTTTCCCCAACTTCAACCCAGATAGGGGACTGACGCGATGGCTAGGTGTTAACATGTGCAAGGGTTGAAAGCATACAAGTGAGGCGATAATGTGCCACTTAATGCGAGAAGATGCTAATAACTTATGATCTGATGGTCTCAGCTCGATCCCGACGAGGGCGGTTCTACACGAATGAGAGGGGGTATACCAGCTGTAAGTCGCTACCCTTCGGTAAGCGTACGCCATGACACTCAATGGCCCTAAAACCATTTGCCAGATCACCCTCCCTGCGGGATATCTTGGATCATCATTCATTGGCGCATGCCTAATCACTTGTGTAGGTGCATTCTCTTTCGCTGACCGGTCGATGTGCTTCGATAATGTTCATTGCCGCCAGCTGATGCAAAATTCTACATACCCTAGGGCTTCGACACGGATGCGTCAAAAGTCGCGGCGTTAGTTTTAGCTGTTCTCTGGCTCATCACTCTATGGTGGGCTAGACGAAGCTTCATCGCCTACATAACTATCGCCCTCATGGCGGGATTGATCATCGTGAGCTGTGGCGATTTGCTTTCTGCAATTAATTCCCTGATGTTTGATCTTTTAGTTATGCTGGCTCGTAGCTCATTCAGTGGCTTTGAGATTCTTGGTACTCTTCATTGGCGTGATGTCATGCTTCTACTCTATCGTAAGCTGGGTTCCAGTGATTGCCATGATGCACTCCTGGAAAACAACAGCTAACCCTAAACAACTCAGTGGGACATCATTGATGTATGTGGTACAAGCCTCGTGTTCAGAAGTGTTTGATATAAATGTAAAATACAGGACACTCTCGAACGTAAAGTCAATACCTCGGACGCATCAGAGTACGCCAACATGATTGGATGCTGCAGTTCGCGGTTTTGGGGTAAGTGATACCCACCACAATAGCAAGTGGAAACCAACTGAAGTAGTCGGTTAATGGCGGATTCAGGCGCAATCTGGTTGTTACAAGCTTGCTGCTGTGAGCGTGCCCGTGCTACTAAGCGAGACTTGACTTAATGCTCTGACGGGTAAACAGTCTTCGTAGCTGCTATATTGGTAGGGATCGTAGCCTTTAAAGACGACTTCTCGGTCCAGGCTTCCAAGGCTGACCATTTCCTTGGCGGTGAGTTACGGTAGCAATGCCACAGGAATAATGACGACTGACGGTTCATCCAGGGAGTCCCTGATGGCGATCATGCGTTGATCTTGAGAAACGGTGTCTTGTCCAGACCGAGACAGATGCTCGCCATAAGAGATTATCGCATGAAAGACCTTTTATCTATACCCTGTTAAACTATCCACCTCAATGTTCACTATGCTACCTAAAACCCAGGAATCACGACCTGCTGCACATAGTCCACTGCGATGCCCAACCAAATCAAGCCTCCAAGATACCCATTACTGACGAATTTCTTCCAGCAATCAGCGCGATCGTCAAAGTTGACTTTGAGGCATTGCCAGCTCAGATGTCCGGCAGCTCCGAGACATGAGATGAGGTAGTATGCTGGACCGAGGTTGGCGAGATGACCGGTCAGTGTTAAGAGGGAAACGAAGGTCGTGGAGAGACCTGCTATAAGGTATCGGGATGTATCTGGGAATCTAAGGGCGGTAGATTTGACACCAACGAGGATATCGTCTTTCTTGTCCTGATGGAAGGGTCAGTGGATGATCGAGGCACATTGTCGTATCGAAGTCAGACGAAGATGGGAAGAAAATCACCTGATGAGCGTAAATCGTATCGTAGGCCACACACCAAGCCGCACCGCCAAGATACATGGGGGTTGCAATCGTCCAATCCACAGCGCCAGCGACAGCCGACCAACCGAGAAGAGCGCCCCAGTTGAAAGCGAGACCTGGCGGGGGAGAGGAGTCAGGTCAGGTTCATTCAGTATCCCAAAGCAGACGCATAGGAAAGCCGATGTAGACACTTACCCAGAACGATTTGCGGGTAGTACGTGATCCTCTTCATGAAAGGATAGATGACCACTAGACTGAGGGAGGAGGCTCCGAGAACGATGCTGTCGTGTATGTATTAGCGCCTTGTCACATATTTCGAAGATCGCTGATAGGGACAGGAGGAAGGAATATGTGCTTACCTGTACCAGTTGAGCTGTGTTAAAATGCCTAGACCAGCAGTGAGCTGGGCTCCGAGGAAGGTTAGAGCGCCAAACTGGGTAACGTCCCCTCGAGCGAGGGGCCTGGTTTTTGTGCGTTCTACAAAAGCGAAATCAGTTGCCAAGAAATTGAGAAACGAATTGCTGGATGAACGCAGGAGACGACATGCTATCTCATCTTTGGGAACGATGGGAACACTCACCGACAGCAGCATCAATTCTTTGATCCCACATATCATTGATAGTACATCCTGCGCCTCTCATGATGACTGCCCCAGCAGCGAATAGCGCCGTGTAGAAGATCGGTACAGATGGCGGGAGGTGATTCACAGTCGACGCCATCGTGATTGACCATGCTACAATTTTTCATCAGTCACCCTCCTTCTGAGCAGTTGGTCACACTACTCAAGCAGCGGGGGGGAACACTTACCGCAAGGCCAGTAAAGGAGAATTGATCCAATGGGTTTATCGATCCTCGTAAGCAGTAGATAAGGTTTAGCGCTTTCGGCCCATTTCGGGAGGATCTTATCAAGAATTGTCAGGGGTGCTGGGGGAGGCAATCTACTGAGCTCAGAGGTCAGATCTGTGTTCAGCCGTGGAGTTGGGGTTGTGAAAGTTCGTTTGGACGATGAAGCTGGGAGATGGCGGAGGATGAGGGGAATTGAGGTTCGCGATTGGCGTAGAGGATGGGAGAGGGTGAGGGGAAGACGGGAGCAGGAGGCTCTGCTTAGAGAGGAGAGCATGGTACGGATGCTGAGGATGAGGAGAGGATACGATTTGTGAGATATGTAGTTGGGGAATGTCTAAGGGGTATGGTGAGTACCCTAGCTGAAATGTGAGTTAGGTAGTTGGTAATTTTGGTTCCGTGCAAGTTGCATGCTAGGTCCCCACTGATGCCATACCAACACACCCCATCATGCCTTCAGATGAGGACTGCTTCGTCCAACTGAGATGACGGAAAGCGAGTCAAACGGAGGATACTGGAGCCGGAAAGGTCATTGGTATAAATTACATGCAGCTGGTATACTACTACCACAGCGGGATGTCCCCTGGCCAATCGATCTCCTTCCAAATCTATCCTCACAGTTGTTCATCTACTTCTTTCCCTCCTTTGCCTCTGGATATCGATTACATCACATGGTCAGCGCCGAAAGTTCCAGAACCCATCTACACCCAAAGAATATAGAACTAGAAATAGACATACCTCGCCGCGTCGCATCCTCCAATAACGTCGTATCCACACTTCTGGCAGGCATGCGGACATACCGCACCACCGACCCTCTGATGAAACAGTTTTTGACAGCCATCTGATCATCATAGATATCAGCTTCGGTTTGCCCTCTTGAACCTCTATTCAAGGCTAGACGCTAGCTGAAATAGAGAAGGCTAACCATATGGGGATGTCTCTCAGGATCTTCAACGGAGATGCCATCTAGTCGGATATTTAAGAACCTGCACCTCAGTCAGCTACTTCCTTCGCGTACGGGTGATCATCATCCTCAGAGGGACATCACCTGCATGGCAAGAAAGATTGGGAATACGCACTGGTCAACGGATTTGAGGGTTCCAGTTATCGAGAGATCGTTCTTCAGTTCGACGGTGATAACCTGGTCCGTCAGGGTTTTGAAGAAGCTGCACCGAGCAAGATTTTCTCGTCAGATACTATTCATAGCAGAGACGCGACACGGTGAGGGTATTCGCGGGGGCAACACTGAGGGTAGAAGGAGACTTTCGTGGATATCCTGGGTAAAACATGTAGAACTCGACATGGCAAACTCACGAGAAGATGAGCTAGAACCACGGAGATTTAGTCAGTCGTCACGCATCCTACTATCTGGAGCTTTGGATGCTCACCATTGGAACGAAACACCTGTGAGAACGCTCCGATACTGCCTATGAAGATCAACGAAAGCTGGAAAGTTGAATTCACAGAGACAGACATGGACACAGAGACCAGCGTCAGTTAATGACGTGTCATTAAGTTGATAACCCATTACTCTCGAGATTTCCGCCGAGTTGTGTTTTGAATTATCTCTCCAAGAATCAAGGCCAGATAGACTTTGACAGTATATCGCGAGAGCGTCAGACCAGCGGGATGGCATTCAAAGAACAGCAGACGCCTCTGTCTGGACCAAGCTCTATCGCTCTCTACCTCGTCAACGGCGTAGCAACAGTGTGGGATGCTCAAGGTGAGTTGTATCTGTTTCGCCCTCGCACTCCCTACCGCTCAGCTCACACTCTTCCAATCATACAGTCGCCGCAACGCTCCACTGTGTCCATAACATATCGGGTCTCAGAGTCGGTACATTACCAGGGGTAGCTCAGCAGAATGGATTTCTGGGGTTACCTATAACCCTAATGCCAGAGGAGACAGCCTACCTCGTTGAGCAGGGTAAGTCTACACCCATCTTCCCTGTCTCACCTGCATGTACTTATCCCGCTAACCCTCTTATCACTAGGTATCGCTCACTTGGTACCTCTGAACCGTACGCCGGTACCTCCGTCCGAGGAGATCATCAGAGCGCACACCGCTGCTCGGGTAGAGCGTATCCGAATCATCGAGGAGACGTCCAGACTTGCTGAGGAGCGACGGATTGCCGAGTCTAAGAAGGCTTTTGAGAAGGGTGGGGAAGGAGCTAAAGCGAAACGAGAGGCTAGAGCTCGAGCCAAGGCTGAGAAATTGGGCAGTGCTGAATTGTCCGAAGATAAGGTTGAGGGAGGATCAGGTCAGAAATTCGATACTGTCATTCTACCGGTAGTTCAGGAACATAAAGAGGTGACAAAGTCGACTCCAGCTTCAACGACATTATCGCATTTCCACGCAGTCCCCTCGCATCCCCACTTCCCCTTTCACACTGTACCGATAACATCTGTACCACACCCCGAATTCCCCTTCCCTTCTGACGCCCGCGAACGAGCCCTCCTCAAAGTCTTCACAACCCTCATCACGAGCGGATACAGGATGGGACTAGGTCCAAGGTTTGGTGGGGAGTATCTGGTCTACCCAGGAGATTATCTGAGATATCATGCCCATTTTACGAGTCAGGTCATAGTTGGGGATGAGTGCATCAAGCCTGGAGAGCTCGTGGCGTGGGGTCGGTTGGGGACGGGCACAAAGAAGGCGGGGCTCTTGTGTTGTTGGGACGAGCAGGATGGTGCAGATGAAGGGGAGAATGACGAGGAGGTAGAGTTTTATAGTCTGGAATGGGCGAACTTTGGATAGATCCAGTCTGTTGAATCATTGACGATTTGTGTTTATGGTATATGTTCAAATCAACATTGCCAATTGTCTGGTTGCTGAAAGAGAAATCCTCGACTTCCCCAATCCAGGCGGCGCGGTGATACTGTACTATACATCCAGAAGGAACGTGAAAGCGTACCTAAGGGCTTGGAAATACCGACCAAAGTCATGTAATAAATGTAAGATGGGACAATGGGGAGGCTATGAAGGTGGATGGGTATAAAGCAGGAACAAAATGCGTGGTAGCCACAATAAAATCCTGCCATCAGGCGGCAACGGCTTGCGCAAAGTAGGGATGTTGCAGTGCTCGCTTGGCTACAGAATCGGGTGATCAGCGTGAAACAAGGTACGATGTCTGAACCTGAAGCTCACCGGAAATTCGATGGGCGGGATCGTAGATCAACGTTTGTGCCAACAAGTCCAGGCCAGCTTCATCGAGCCCCTTTACCGTAGCCTTCAGGTCTACGGCGTGCCATTGTGGGAAAGTCGGCTTGTAGTCTGGCAGAGCCTGGACACCTGGCCAAGATTCCTCGTCGGGTGTACCCAGAATTCTGCGGAGCGGAGCGAATAACGATATTCCTCATTAGTCTCTTCTTCGCAGGGCAACAAGAGCAACGGAACTCACCGGAAGATTCTGAAAATTTCATCAATCTCTGAATCCCCTGGGAACAAGGGCTGACGCATTGCCATCTCGGCGAGGATGCAGCCTACAGACCACATGTCGATCGCTGTCGAGTAGTGCCGCGACCCTAGGAGGACTTCGGGCGCTCGATACCAGAGCGTGACGACCTGGGCGTGTTAGTTAAAGAGACTTTGTAGAGCAGGACGACTCACTTCGTGGGTATATGTCCTGAGAGGGATACCGAATGCTCTTGCCAATCCGAAGTCTGCATCTCAGCATCAGTAGGATTCTTGAGATGTATGAATTTGGGTGATGACGATTTGATCGTCAAGATTGAATGAAGCCAGAACCCACCGGCAAGCTTGAGGTTTCCTTCTTTGTTGATCAACAGATTCTGCGGCTTCAAGTCACGATGAAGAATTCGGTGAGCGTGGCAGTAGTATAGACCCTTGACGAGTTGGTATGCGAATTTCTGAAACAAGATCAGTCCATGCTCCCCCTGCGCCAACCCACCTTGACCATATTGGGTCCAAGTCCGTCCTTGTCCCCGACGGAATCCATGTATTTCTTCAAGTCCGAATCGAGAAATTCAAATACCAGGTAGAGTTTCGAGTCGGAATGAACTATATCCAGGAGCCTGTACACATATCAGTCAGTCATGTCTCTCACAGGGTGATGAGTAGTTAAATGAGACCCACTTGACGATGTTGTCATCTTTGCTCAATTCTTTCAGGAGACTGATCTCTCTGATAGATGTACTGGGAACACCCTCATCTTCAGCTTCCAGCCTGATCTTCTTGAGCGCAACGATATTCCCCGTCGTCTGATCACGCGCTTTATACACAACTCCGTATGTACCTAAGAGTAGGGATATGTAAGCGGTGGAAAGTGACGTTTGATTGAGATCAATCCGTCGCAGTAAACAACACCAAGGTACCACGAGACTCACCCTCCCCAATTTTCTCTAGCTTGGTATAGTTATCTAATGACATGGTTGTAGAGAAAGATGCGAGCTGGTATAAGAGATGCGAGGTTTTTACCCGCGGTAAGCGGCGAGTGCCAGTGCGAGGCTGGATGTTTGTGGTTGTCAATTCCGGCTTGGAGTTGCCTCTCTAGTGGGGTGCACAGGCTGGTAGCTATCCGAGTGCTGAGTTCTGTGATGGAAGTCGGTGAGTCAGGAAGTGAGCGAGATGGTCCAGGATGCGACACGGCGTCCTGATGAGTGAACAAGAGAGGTTAGATGAAGGGGTGGTGTGGTGATTGTTACCAGTTGGCTTGTATGGTGTATCGGTGTAGTTGGGATGGTTTCAGGGTTGGACGCGTCGTTTCGTTAGGCGCGGAACAAAATCAACCAACCAACGGACATTGCATCAATCTCCGCACACCAGTAACGAAGTCTGGCAGTCTGAATGGCAGTGCGTGAGCCCTTCTCATGTTTGTTGTTTGACGTGGGTTTTGGTAAAATACAGCAGGAGAGGACTGCAACAGCTTAGAATAAATCGCTGATATCGTAAGTAGATATAGCTCCCTGAATAGGCCGCTTCGACGTATATAAACCCTCGCCATGATATATATTAGGTCTCAAATGAATGCCACCACTATCGCCATCAGACTTCACCCGCTCTCCTTCGGACCTTCGCTGAAATCCCCCACCTGCGAAATGAATCTAGCCGTCGCCGCAATCCTCGTCCCCACTGGAATGACCCTATGACTGTATTTCTTCTGCAGTTCCCTCCCCTCCATAATCATTACATCCTATCACCCCGTCAGCGCATAGCACTCCCAGATGTCACCCTGCTTTCCAAACATCATGTAGACTCTTGAGAACTCACTCCATGAGATAGCGTAATGCTCAACGCCGGCAACACTACACCTCTTGCCCTCTGGGCGGCCGATGCCACTCCTTCCCGTCCGACGTAGTAATTTGAATTGGACTTAATCCGTGGTGCTTTCTTCTTCCACGACATGATCGCCTCGCTCCCCAAGCTTAAAGATGCGACTACGGGACCAAGCCCGTCTTCGCCGTCATCGTGCCATGACATCTTTTGGCCTTCTCGGTAGAGGACCGAAAGGATCTCGTTGAAATCCTGGCGAGGCGGGGAGCCCGCCGACGACAAAGCTTGTTCGACTGTCATGGTAATCCTAAGTCCCGCAGCAAGGATTGGCAATGTCATTTGATGTATAAACTTGGAGTATCGGAACAACTTACAAGTCCAATGCATCCGTTACGCATTTTGGAGAATCATCGAACGATAGACTGGTAGAGTCCACATTATATTTGTAGCTTGCTCCGGAATTCACCGCAAAGTGTTGGGCGAGAAGTTGCCCTTTGACTGCACCTGTCAATGCAAGCTCAACCCACTAACACCACTGACCTGTACTCTAGGGTTTCTATCAGCTGGCATTCGACCGCGACTCTTTCACACGCAACTTCCCAACCTCTTCACACACTCACATTCTTCAGAGCCCTCCTCTGGAACAGTGGCACATCGGTCTTCGATGCCTCCAGCTGGTATGCAGTGAATAGTGCATCTGCCCTGCCTTTGTCATCCGGAATGACATGATAGATCCGGCCACTGTATTGATAAGCTCGGGCAAGGGAGGGGACACGTACGATTCTGGTAATGCGTAGACTACGACAGTAAGGCGGGAATTGTCAAGGCGGCTGATCCGAGTAGTGATACCGGAGTCAGGGTCGACTTGAGCATTCCCGAGAAAGCTGTCTTGCTCTGAAGCTATCGGTGTTGCTGTGTTGTCTGGATTCAGAGGAGCGATCTGCGTCCTACAGTTGAGACACTCCTGTAGAGGCCGCTTCAGCTGCCATGACTGTAGCGTTGCTCACCCAAACTTCCCACCGGTAACGACAATTAGCCCTGCCGCAAGAGCCACAAACCCATCCTGCATGTCAGCACAGTCTAGGTGGACTAGTTTTACCTTTCCAGAGCGTCCTTCCAGGCACTTCGTGATCATCTAATACTCCTGTCACCGGAGGCGGAGGCACGACATTGTACGGAGGAGTTAATGCCTGAATAGGTGTTGGTTCTACTCGGAGGAACTTTGGAGAATAAGTGAGCTGGAAGTCAGATTGTAAGGTGCGCAATCCGCCGGATGTCATGAGCCTCCAGAAGTGTTTGCATTCCGGATGTAGACAGATCCACCCTTGTTGATAAATCTGAACGGAAGTTTGGTAGCAGGTTCGACAGGCTTGTCGGAGGTCGCGACTTCAGAATCAGCGTAAGAATGATGGGGGCTCTTACAATGTGATTTTCTCATCGATACTACTGGCTAGTTGTCCGAATGAGGATAGAAGATGATCCCCGGGAAGGCGTTTTGGTCTGTTTGGAATGACGGTCGAGGCCAGAGCTAGGACTGAGACCGATTCTATCGGAGGGGTGACTGGTGGAGTGAGAAGGCCGAATGACATAGGAGGACAGTCTGGCCCATCACATGCCGGTACGAATATGGCTTCCTTTAGGGTATTGGGAGTTGGGCTTGAGCTCGATGATCTTTCACCCGCTGTAGTGTCTGATTTGTGTTCAGCTGGGGATGGCGGAGGAGCTGTCGTAGGCTTTTCGAGGATTGGAAGCTGTTCAACGCCTTTTTCCCACCAGGGAATTCCTTGACTGGGCACCCAATCAAAGCGAACCTTGCACCGAAGGTAATAACCCCTGCCATTCTCCCCTTTAAGCCCCTCAGCCAATGGTTCAGCCTCGAACCAAGTGGCCGAAACCCAATACCTGCACTCATATCGAGTAAGCCCAGAAACACCTCGAGCTTGGCACTTACCATCCAAGAACAATATAAGCGACCCCAGAGTCCCATGGAAGGCCTTCATATCCTCTCCCAGCAATCAGGACAATCGGTATCTTCTTCTCAGCCGCCTGGATAAGTGCGTCAATGCGGGGATCACCAGGAGATTGATCCGCTTGAAGGACGGCCCCCCCAGGCTTCCCATTCCCGTAGCCAATTCGTACGGACTGGCCACCACTTTACGTCAGTGGAGATCCTTGATGTTTCTCACCCATGAGAGATAACGATTCGGCCATTCAACGCCCAGATATCCCGGCTGTTATCAGCTATCGATAGTCAGGATGGACTTACGGTGCAGGGAAAGCCTCTAAGAGGTAGCCATACGTTACGCGATTGTTCATGTAGAGGCCTGCTTGGTATGCCCGGTAGTAAGGTAATGCCTCGCAAAGCTCCTGCCTGGTCTTTTCGAGTCAGCCTTGTCGAGGGGAGCGGACTCACTTCAGCCCATACTGGGGGTCTGACAGGAGGCTTAGCCTGTTTTGGCCGACCTCTTGTGGTCGACATCGATTCGTTGGGGCGAGAAGCGGAATTGCGGCCTGTATCGTTGAGTTCGAAGACCGTGGATTTATCGAGATCATCTACGTTGTTCTCGATGGGTTTCCCTGTATATTGCAAGTCGGGGTTGGAAACAACCTTTGATCCATCCCTCCGTTTCCTCTTCTCTTTCCGTTTCGTCGTCCCTTTTAGCT
Organism: Phaeotremella skinneri; assembly: GCA_001599695.1. Classification (NCBI taxonomy): domain Eukaryota; kingdom Fungi; phylum Basidiomycota; class Tremellomycetes; order Tremellales; family Phaeotremellaceae; genus Phaeotremella; species Phaeotremella skinneri. The sequence goes on from BCHT01000004.1 coordinate 763,396, forward strand.
CCATATTTCCTTTCAGCTCTATCTCGTTCTTCTCGCCTCTCATCGTTGCAGCCGAGCGTTCGTCCTCGAGCACCACAATCAAGTCTCCGACCTCAGATTCAAGTTTGATCTTCTTCATCCGGTCTTCCTTGACTTCCCCTTTCTGTCGACGAGTGCGTTTCCGCTTTTTCTTAGCGAATTTGGGCAGGGTGACATCGACAGGAGTTGCCGGGCGGAATCGATTCCGCAACGCTCGAAGGACAGTCATATTCCTGGCATCTTTCATACGGCCGTCGAATACCAGCCACAGGACCTGTGCTCGAAATACAATACTTTCGTGAACATCGCTCGGCACTGGCGGGRCTGGCAAAGGTGAAACGTCGGAGACGATATCACCGGGAGGGACCAGAGAGAGCATATTGAACCTATAATGTTGTAAAACCTCTACATCAGCCTTTAATTGTTCACATGGCACACCGTATCCTTTTCTCCCAACTCCGCCTCCAGCGCTTCTGCTGCCATATCGTCCCATTGTCGACTACCTTCGGATGCCGCTGAGCGCTCTCGAGGACTGCTAGTCTGCCGCAGGAGGTAGATGCAATCCAGTCCCGGAGTAATAAAGCTTCTATTGAGACATGACGAGATGACTGTGGAGCACGACATGGGAGTGTATGGTGTATACCATCAGGACCATCAGGTATACACCAGGGAGACGTTGGCTGTCCATTTGTTTGAAATCCCTGCTTCTCTTGCTCAACCTTCTCAACCTTCTTAGACACACAAAGTGGAGGTCCAGGTGATGTGCCTAACAACAAGCCCTGTGATAGTGTGATAAAATGTCAGTGTCATCTCACGCGCGCGTCGGGTTGTCCATCACCATCTTGTCAGATCGTCAGAATTCCAGCATATCTGTTGCATCTGTTGGCCAGTATCCTCAGTCTTACCTCAACATGTCGGAAGACCTCGAAGAATGGGTCGCGAGCTCCAACGATGCCCTATCTCTGCAGCTTGGTGCGTCTTATCCGCTGTAGGCAGCACGTCCAAGTGCTGACAGTGTTCCATAGTACGAGCGCCAGAAGACATGGACGCACTGCAGGGTGACGAGTTGCGGTTAATTGCGCCTTTTCATCCTGAATTCACCTATCCGATATTCGGTGAACAGGAGAAGATATTCGGGTATAAAGGGCTAGAAATCGATGTTCGTCAACTTCAATCTCCTTCATAAGAGTTTAGCTGACTCTGCCGCGACCGTTCAGCTCAAATTCGCTTCAGGCAGTCTGAAGCAGTATCTCGAAATCAAATACGATGCCAAGATCAAAGCCCACGTCTCAAAGAGTATCACATCAACCGATGTACCAGCGGATGACATTGAGGCTACGTTGTACGATTTCATACCGGCAGATTACACCAAATCAACATACGCCTTCGGTAACACTGTTGATCTGGATGCAGAGTCATTCGTACCCCTCGGAGACAAGATTGGAAGTTATTCCAGACCCTCTGCTAACTATCTGGCCAAACAAGGTGGAGGGAAGGGGAAAGGGAAGGCGGGGAAGGGGAAGGAGACAGGCAATGGTATTGGAGGTGTGAATGGGTCTGGAGCAAGTGCGAGCGAAGGTGTCGCAAAGCTGGATGAAGACAGCGAAGACGTGGTGGTTTACGAGATGTATAAGGTGAGTCTCAGAGCGGCTGAATCGATCTAACAGATTAGGCTACGTGGAAAACGCTGGGGTTCAAAGATTTCCATCGAAGAATGCAGATATACATCCTACTCTTCATTGAAGGCGGCAGTTTTGTTCATGTGAGCAGTTCATTGGCCGGACGAGAGAACAAACTGATCGTAGTGCAGGAGGATGAGGAGTCATGGGAGTTCATAACGTTGTAAGTGTCATCCCAAGTTGGAGCTCATCATGAGAGAAGTTGACTAAAGTGCGTAAATGCAGATTCGAAAGACGGAAACGTCCCGGTACAGACATATTTACATATCATTTTGTCGGCTACGTTTCGGTGTACCCCTTCTGGTGTTATCCAGACATGGTTCGATTGAGATTAAGGTGGGAATAGCGACTCTTTCTCTGACGTTTGCTGATCAAAGACACGTAGTCAATTTGTCATCCTTCCTCCATATCAGCATAAAGGCCACGGTTGTAGGTCAATTTCAAGGAAGCAGCGCCGAGTGAGCTCTGTGCTGATCTGTTGCAGCAAAACTATACTCGACGTTATTCGCTTCAGTCCAAGGTCGACCTGAGGTAGCCGAGCTTACGGTTGAAGACCCAGCCGAAGCCTTCGAGGACCTGAGAGACAGGAATGATTTGGCGTTCTTGGTTGGGCAAGGGATACTGGAGGATCCCAAGCTCTACGAAGGGGTTGGCGTGGAGGCTCGGGCTCAGAGGGCAAAGTGGGAGACGGAAACCAGGAAGAAGTTCAAGATAGCCCAGGTAAGCTTGCTGTAGAGGATTGTCAAAAGATGATGAACTAATGGACGATTTCAGCGGCAATTCGATCGGTTACTGGAGATGCTACTATTGAAGCAGCTGGATAAGAAGGATGCGGCGAAGGTCAGGTTGTACAGACTACAGGTCAGTCAAGGCTCATAGCTGGAGTGTTTGGGACGATTGCTAACCTAGTCTTCAGGTTAAAGCAAGATTGTACAGATTCAACTACGTATGTCGAACAACCCGTCTTGCTCGGAATCCGCTGACCTTTCCCTCTTTCCTCAGGAAATGCTCTCGCAAATGACGCTAGATGAGCGGAAAGAAGCATTGGCCAAGACATACGAGTCGGTCGTCGAGGATTACGGGCGTATCCTGAAAATGACGTTCCATTAAGTGGACGAGGACGGGGAAGATAGTCTTCTGACCTAGATACATGCACTGAAAACACTACGACCTGGCAATTGAGCCCTTCGTCTTGCCGAGGTTGTCGTTTATCTTATCCAATGAAATGATGAGCCCCGTTTCCACTCAATACCGTATCTCTCCTAATGGCTCCGCCTTGATCTCGGTATACTCGATAGAAGCGTCTTTCGTTTCGTCGATTTCTGCAATAATGGCGCTGAGGGGATATGACAGTCAGCGAGATAAATGAGTGAGCAGCTGGGGAAATCATACACGTTATCCCCCTTGATCATGTATAGCCCTAAAGGAATCATCTCGACTCCCTCCTCTAACGAGTACTCGCGTTCTACACAGTCTGAGAGGATCAGGTTACACCGGATGTCACTGCCCTTGAGTTTGCCCTTTAGAATAAAGGTTAGTGAGAGCCTCTACGACGACAGGAAGCAGCATTTGATTTACGACTATAATTCGCCCGTCGTAAAGAATGACTTGGACGAGATCTGACATTAGTCAGCGGTCGTAGACATATCACACGGGTAAGCCCAGATGTTGTCCGACTTACGATCAACAAAGCTCTCAACGGCCGCCATGGTGCTTCCGAATCGAGCTGAGCAGCTCCAGGACGGAGATCGACAAGGCCCAGTTTGACCCCCTCAAAGCCGATGTCTGCTTCTCGCTAACTCGTACGAGGATGTCCTGCGCAGAGTGTTTGAGACGTCTAGTCCAGAATCCAAGCTATCCAAGAGAGCATGCCTTGAAACATGGAGAATACAATCAGACCTGGACTGAGACGTGTAAACAGGTAACGCCGTGAATCGCCGAAGAGTGGCGGCTAAGGGACGCTCGCGGCTGGTCTCGAGGCTGATGGAAAGGAGGTCGCTGGACGGGCACTCGCTATCACTCACCATCCCCCAACCTTTTATTCCCCCTACCTCATCTTGCCCTCCCCCCCCCCTCTCGCCCAATCTCATCCCTCCCGTCCTTCACATCCGCTCGTCAACCGCTCTCATCTACCCCGTCCACTCGTCTTGTCCCATTATCCACTGCATGTGTTTCACCAGCCCCACGATTCATTGAAACCTCGCAGTAACGCTCAAGCCCCCTCCGTCTCTCTCTCTACCTCTCCTCTCGACCTCTTTTTCGCCATTTTGATCCGATAGATCTTGTGCCATCTTGCTCTGGTCAATCTCAAAATTACCACGATGGCTACCACACATATCATCTCTACCTCCAATCCAGGAGCTCACCTTGCTTCATCAGGCGGTAGTCATTCCTCGAGCTCGAGTAATATTGTTGGTGTGCACTACAAGGTTGGCAAAAAGATTGGAGAGGGATCGTTCGGTGTCATCTTTGAGGGTACCAATCTGTTGAACTCGCAAACCGTTGCCATCAAATTTGTAAGATCCTCGCAGTTGTTGTCGCGTCCGGATGTCTGCGCAGGACTAACGATCTTTTCCGTTGTCGATAGGAACCACGAAAATCCGATGCACCCCAACTGAGAGATGAGTACCGAAGCTACAAGATCCTGTCTGGTTGTCGTGAGTCCATAGGCTAGTACTGTGTTGCTGCAACTGACAGTTCGGCCAGCCGGAATTCCGCAGGTATACTACTTCGGTCAGGAGGGTTTGCATAACATCTTGGTTATCGATTTGCTCGGTCCCTCCCTTGAGGATTTGTTCGACATGTGTGGGCGCAAGTTCAGCGTAAAGACGTGCTGCATGACTGCGAAGCAGATGGTGAGTCACTCAATCGCAATAGAACGATTATTGTAGTTCTGACGCAGGCGTAGCTCTCCCGTGTCCAAACAATTCATGAGAAGAACCTCATTTACCGCGATATCAAGCCTGATAATTTCCTGATTGGCCGGCCTGGGACAAAAGGTGCCAACACGATTCACGTTGTCGACTTTGGTATGGCCAAGCAGTACAGGGATCCTAAGACCAAGCAGCATATCCCATATCGTGAGAGAAAGAGTTTGAGCGGGACAGCTAGATACATGAGTATCAACACTCATCTTGGGAGAGGTACGTGCATGCACGTTTAACGTTGCTGATGTCAGAACAATCCCGGCGAGATGATCTGGAAGCACTGGGCCATGTCTTCTTCTACTTCCTGCGAGGTGGACTTCCATGGCAAGGATTGAAGGCCGCAACCAACAAGCAGAAGTACGAGAAGATTGGGGAGAAGAAGCAGACAACACCTATTCCCGAGCTTGTGGAGGGGTATCCTCGTAAGTGGCTTCGTGCACAGGGTCTTTCGTCAGCTGACACACGCACAGAGGAGTTTGCCATCTATCTCAACTACGTCCGGAAGTTGACTTTCGATGAGACACCCGATTACGACTTTTTGAGAGAGCTATTTACAACGGCGCTGAAGACCACTGGCGAGGAGGATGATCAGGTCTACGATTGGATGATGCTGAATAACGGAAAGGGATGGGAGATGAACGGAGTGAGTCAATCAAGCTTGTCTGCGCGGAGTCCTCTGCTAACTTCAAGCAGACCGCGCCTGTTCAGCCCGAGGTTGCTCGTCAACATACTCGACGAGGGGAGAAGGAAAGGGGCGATCGTGTAGACCGCCTGCGAAATGGGTCCGCCGTTGGACCCGGTGCCTCGCCTCTGTGAGTCACATCATACTTTTGTTGGGTTGTATCTACTAACAGACACAGCAAAACAAGAAAATCGACGCAAGGCAACTCGGTCCTCCCCAACGCATCAAATCAAGCCATCATCGGCGTCTCAGCTCCTAGCCCCCTACCAACATCTCGTCGTCAGTCGCAGCAGAACCATCCTTTCGCGTCTGCCAATCCTATGCACAATGATCGAACGGATCCTACCTACGATCCATCAACATCGGCCATCCCATCACAAGCTGGTATGGCGCCGATTTCACCTATGAACGTGAACGGCCGTGGCGGGAACACGGCAGGGAACTCGCAACAAATCCTAGGGGAGGGCGACTATGCTGAAGAGAGGAAGGGGGGTAACGGATTCCTGAACTTTTTGACTTGTCGAAGCTGTCGGTAGTACGTGGCTTCGGAATAATTATGGGTATGTCGCTGCCCTACTTGTTGGACTTAGACATAGCCAACTGACCTGACTCTCAAGGCATCAATTCTTATCGTCCCAACAATCTTAGATACCCCATATACCCGATAGCACCTGCCCCTTGGGTGCGCTTGAAGACCCATCTTAATAATGTCTCGACTATGCGAGCCACGAGCAATATTCTTTCCATTCCCATTCTTCAAATTGGGTCAAAACGTTGTCTACCTTTTTCATATCTTTTTAACCAGGGTTGTCAAACGTCCCCGAAACCCCACCCCCTATACCCTTCCTAACGTCTCAAACACCTTGTGTCAACTGTCATTAGAACTCCATATTACGTGGCCAGGACACGCGAGTGCAGCATGCATTTTGGTACTCATGCCCAGCGTATCGGAGGTAACGAGAATAGGGTTCCGGAACGGGCCCAGTTGCCGTGGCTGTGGCTGTGCCGTGCCGAGTGGAGCGGCGGATTTGGTACTAAGTTACCCTTTCCTTATAAGCTTATTTGTTTGTAAAATGGAGTTGTCATCTCTGAACACCGCCGACTATCCTATTCAACATCTCATATAATATCTAATACGCGAGCATCATGTCATTCCTACCCCAATATACAAAGATCCCAGATGTGATTGACGAAGAAAATCTACCCTTAACTTGGAAGGGAAACGATGGGGGGTCGGACGAAACCGCAATCTACCCTCCTCGACAGGCTGGGCCGTCGGGTCTCGATACAGGAAGACGAGCACCGAATGTGACCTACATCTGGAACCCCAGATGGCCAGTGCCGGGGGAGAAAGAGGAGGTGCTGGGTGTGTTCAGTGCTTCCAAAGATGTTAGTCGGATTCCTTTCAGATATCCAATATGTGATTCCCGCCGCACCGTACCGCCAAATTTGGTACTCTCGGTATCGGTTGCGGGTGTATCAGATATAGATTTATGGCTAGGGAGTTGTGCTGACCAAGTGAACATCCATAGGAGACAATCAACTACGTCCGAAGAGGGTTCCCAACGCTGTCCGATTACCCAGACGAACGTATTGAATTCCTGGTCCCCAACGACCCGGAGGCCAAGACCGAGAGCTGGGCGCGGGTACTGGACGAAGCCTGGGAAGGATTCATGGAGTCTCCGCCAAAAAGAATAGTTGTTCAGATATCCGATATGCCCGGGGATGCTTCGGCCAGTAAGTGATAATGCTATCGCATGCTGTCTCATGGGTATTAGACCGGTTGCTGATCTATGGTATCCATAGGGGAATGGCGGTCAGCGCGATGGTTTCTGGCATTCGTAGGAGTTGTGATCGGTCTGTTGGTACTCCTTATTATCCTGACTGCTACTGGTGTTATCTCTGATTCGGAGCCCAAAAAGAAAGACTAGGATGAAAGGGTTCGTAGTTGATGTACCCGTCTCCTTTCCGCTTGCTGGCGTGCATTCGTGTATCCCTTGTCCGGTTAGTTTTGCTTGTATTACATTCTTTTTTAAATTGGGACCTGTTACATGCATGCTCCCTGTTTTTCTGATATTCAAAACGATTCGAGGATAAGCATATACCTGAAATCTACTCAGCGCTCAACGGTACTTCAAGGCCACGTAGAGGAACAAGGTTAAAGCTCGGGTTAAGGGTACCGGTCTACCACCTTGCCACTCGGCTCCACGTCGACCAACATCCCTTTCTCCTCTTGCCATCGACATCTCCATCTCCATCTCAATCCACATTCGTTCCCCTAAAGATGCTCCCGCAATATAAAAAGCTCGCAGATGTCGCCGAAGATCAGGTCCCACTATGGACAGACGAAGAGCACGAAATCTCATACCCTCCGCGACCACAAAATCCCAGCGGCGGCGGCGGCTCGACCGTGTCATACATCTGGAACCCGCGATGGCCCGTCAAAGGTTCACAGGAGGAAGTATTAGGTCTATTCCAGGGTTCCAAAGAGGTGTGTTGCCATTCGCTGTATCCCCACTCAATTCTACAGGTTCAGTGCTGATGCGTGGATGGATAGGCTACACTTGATTATGCCCGAACTGCTTTTCCGGCACTTGTAGATTACCCTGATCATCGGATTGAGTTCTTAGCTCCAGCTGGTCCTGAGGGGAAAGAGTGGGCGAGAATGATGGATGATACTTGGACTGGATTCATTAGTGATCCACCAAAACGATTGATGTTGCAGATTGCTGATATGCCAGGGGACTCTAAACGACGTGAGTTTTTCTCTTAATTTACCTAGTATTAGTCGTATTAGTCTTTCACTTGCTTGCTGGAGATCGGGAAGATAATGGTGTTGGATGGATGCTGACAATCACGTAGGGGCTTGGAGGGAGGCGAGGGGTCCCATCATCGTGGTATCCTCGATGCTTCTGGTCATTGTGGTCTTCTTTATCTTGCTGGGCACTGGCGTTATTCCGTCATGATGAAAACGTTATTTGGTCGATTTAGGGCGTGGATTATACATGTATCACAAGGGTTGCGCATTGGTCATTGTAGGTAGCACTTATGTCATACATGTAGCATTCTCTTCTTGTGACAGCGAGGCCTTGCAACAGCTCGTATCAGCGACCAATCGTCATTTCCTACCGCAGAGGGTAGATGATTCAAGGATGCAAGGAAAGAAGAATTATCCAGAAATATCTGATACTGTAGATCGTGAACGATACAAATACAACATTTGAAGGTCTATTTAGGCCAATACTCCCGAATCCCCCGAGACAGCCTCTAATCCCTGCCCCATAAAAGCCCTTGACAAAGGCTTCATAGTCCCCAAAGCCATCTCCATGACCATCTCGACCCTAGCTTTCAAATCATCGGATTCTGACGAAACATTCTGAGTACTCTGTCAGTTACCGCGACCGCCATCGTCAATGTCATACCACATACCATGGAGATCAGGTCTATTCTCGCCACCCTCTTATCTACTTTCACGTCCATCACTAACAGCTCGTCCTCTTGGCCATCGACTACGTTCATGAGGGGAGTGGAGACGTCCCCAAAGTGCGCTTCGAGGAATAATCGAAGCGTATCGAATTCTCCTTGACCAATTGTTCGGCTTGTTCCACCGTTATTGTGAGAATGGGAATGGCCGTGGTCATGGCTATGTGCATGTGCATGTGGAGTCGTGGTTACTGGATGTCAATACTGCTGCAACACCCTAGGACCCACATTTCACTGTCGCTGGACTCGAGTCTATGCTCAACAGCAAAGCCAGAGCCGAGTCCGCGATCATGTCGTTACTCGTGCTCGACACCCATTGAAGTTGTGCCTCAGTCGCAGAAATGTGGACCACCTTCAACGCGTTCATAATCTTCCGTCAGCCTCATCCCGATTATGCAACTCACCGCCAAGGTTTCCCGACCCTCATCGACGCCATCCTCAACTTCACCATACATCCCTTCCAGATGCCACCGAACAACTGACCAATCGACGCCTAGAGGAATGCTCTGTTTCTGCACAATCGTGCTCGTAGATAGACCGGTGAAGTCTCGTAGATCCTTTGGATCCAGCAAGGTGTACGAAAAGTCTTTTGAGACTAGTAGACCCTTGATAGCGGCTCCATGTTCCGGTCTTGACGCCGCCAGAGACCCAATCGCCTGTGGGTTAGCGACATCTAATACAACACAACGCACCTTTACCACCCGTTCTGCTCTGAAGCTTAAGGTTAACGGCTCGCAATTCCTCGGCGTATGTATATTAATCTCCTGTCCTCTCGCAGCGTATGTGTCTCGTAACGCTGCCCGCAATCTTCCCATCTGCGACGCTTCCCCATGGACCAAGACGATATGTGGTGCACCAATTTCCTGGATAAACTTGGAGTTTTGGGCGTAATCCACATGTGCACCGAACGATATCTCCTTGACAGTCAGACGACGCGGTATCGTTCCGCCTCTGAGCGACTCGATGTGGTCCGGCTCCCCTAGAATAGTCTGATTGTCAGTCGCAGTCGCCTCAAGTCACTCACCCTTGCCATAGTTCCCTCGATTGAATAACCTGTCACAATCACCCCATTCTTCGAATCAGGAGCCCATTCTTCCAAAAGATCCCGACTCAATCCAAAACTCATAAACTGCGCTGAAGCCATGACGACACATGGGCCCTTTGAGTCCAGTCTTTTCGCATCTTTTAGCCATTTGACGTACTTGAAATCGAAGGGGTTATCTCGTCGAGCAAAGCGAGACCGGATATTGGCGTTCATGGTGTGCACATAAGTTTTGTAAACTCTCATTCCACGTTGAAAGAGTCCAGAAGCAAAATAGATGGGCACCGACTGTAGTTCCGGGTGATCGTGCCAGTATTCGTCGAGGAGTAGTGCGAGTTCTTGTCCGTTTCCGAAAGATGGGATTGGCATCAGACATCGTCCACCTCGACGGACGATATTACCGACCAAAGCTGAAAGTTAGTCGGGTCCAACAAGGAAGACTCACTGGTGAATTGCTCCTCCTTATCTTTCCTATCTGGTAACGTATGTACGCCGAAGGTACTCTCACAGATCATGACATCAGGTCTGACGGGTGGGATTTCTGCAATGACTAAATGTCTATCCTCCTCTCGCGAATAATCCCCAGTGTAAAGGATTTTCAGACCGGCAATTTCGATGAGAAACATGGACGCTCCCAAGACGTGACCGGCGTGGTAAGGTGTAAAGCGGAGACCGCCTGAGATGACAATATCCTGGTGATAGTCGACAGCAATAGTAGACTGCCATGAGGATTGAACGTCGGCCTCGTTGTACAGTCGACCAGATGGGTCGGAATTTTGGTCACTGGGATTAGCCCACTTGCAGATAGTCAAACTTACCTGATACGAACTGTATCCATCATTGTCAATCCGTAGATAGCCTTGGTCGCATGAGTCATGTATACCTTCCCATTTCCATCTTTGAAATTGGTCTAAACGTTAGTGACGCTCGTTGTCCGCTACTCACTTTCTCCATGACATATGGAAGAGCAGCAGCGTGATCAACGTGAAAGCTGGAATTAGCGAGTTCTTTTCGTCTACGACTCACTGAGTGATTAAGATAGCGTCTACTGTCGACCAGTCCAGCTCATCAATGAACGGTAAGGATCCCAGACCAGGATGAGCGGGATGTAATCCAGCATCACAAACAACCGTTTTTCCTCGATACCGAAGGACGCAGCAAGATCTTCCGACTTCTTGTCCTGCGCCCAGCATGGTGATGCTCAAGGACGGAGCATCTTCCTCCCCCACGACTTGCACAGGAGCCGCCGGCTTGAACGCATGTCGCCGGGCTTGACGTGTGGCCATGACTACAGTGCGGGAAGAGAGGAGGAAGAAACAGAAAAAGTCAAAGTCGGGTTTGTTGAAATGTCTAAGTGGAGGGCGGTCAAGCCTGTTAAGCTGTCCCTTGTCCGGGCTTTCTTTCTCGTCTTGATTGGGGTTTTTACCAAAAATGTTGACGGTGAGGGTCAGATTTCCAGAAATTGGATGAGCATCGTGAGACACGCATCACGTTAGGATGTTTTTTGCAACCAGCAATTGTTCAGACTCGGATGGACTCCTCACTGTCATGAACTCCAATCCTAGCGTACGGATGCCTCCTCACCATTCCTAGCCCGGATACTCGTCCCCACTTTTGCGTAGCCCGACAAGCGCTTTATCATGTACACCCAGAAGCATGCCTCTGGTAACAAGACACATACTGCAAATTGGTGCACTGTGTTGCCTTCCGTCTATTCATCAGAGCTGAAACTTCCTGCATACTCTCCTGATACACCAGCAAGCAAGCAAACGCAAGCGGGTCTACAAATCCAGAGAAGCTTCTCACCGGTTAATCCCCAAACCTCGATTTGACTTTTGCTTTCTCTCCCTCCACCTCATTTTGCATTCACTCAAGTATCAACCTCAAATACATTTCATCATCTTCCATCATCTGCGCATCAGCTCGACTTGCATATTCCATCTTCCCCGATCACCCTTCCATGTCCGCAGATCCCGTCTCAGCTACTCCCTCCTCGCCATCAACCGCACCCTCCACCTCAGCCTCGGCGAGCGGTAAGCTACCCTCGAGCATGACGACTACGACCGTCTTTGGGGATGCGGAGAGCTCCAAGATGGCTGCAAGGTAGGATTTCATATCTCTTAGCGGTTGACTGACTCTCGCAGTTTCGATCCAGCATACCACGCCATCAACCTTGCTCACCACATCTATTCCGTCGGATTCCTTCATTCTCAGTGGTCCGATATTACTCTCACCTTTTTCACCAGTGCTTTGAAGCTGCATCGAAGTAAGCTCCCTTAGTGTGAAGCTATGTTGACCGATAGTCGTCCTCGCCCGCAGCCCATACCTCGCTCATTTGATCAAAGACGCTCCGCCTGGGGCGACGATACACCTTTCGTTTATTGATGGTAATGTTACTGAACAGGTAAATACTATACTACCTGCACATTTCCGTTGTCGTCAGAAACATATCTAACACCACTGCTACCAGGCTGTCATCATTGCTATCCAGCATCTATATGGTGAGTTGATCACTCCGCACTCTGCTGACAACAGATCCATCCCTACATCTCGTCACCCCCGACCTCGCTCGGTCAATGCTCGCCACCTCCCACCTCCTAGGAGGGATGCCTGAGATGGTTCACCTATCCTACTGTCTCATCCGCGAGTCCATTTCCCAGACGACCATCGTCGACCTCATCCATTGGCTCTCCCGATCCTCTCAAGCCGTCTACCACAACTTGGGACCTCACTCGGCCTTTGGTTCTGCAGCTGGTGATCACCATTCATTGAGTGCAGAGCCCGAGGGCTGGAATGACGGACCAGGAGTCTATGGAGAATGGTCGACTAGGTTAAAGTCTGATATGTAAGTCCCCTCCATCATCAATCACGCTGACGTCAGTGTCGACTACCTAGTCCGCATCCTCCCCCATGAACTCGACACCACGACTCTTCAGACCAACACTGTCCTCCTCAAACTCTTCTCCCTACTCCCATTCGACCTCTTCAAGCTCTGTACCGAGTCACCGGACCTTGCGATTAGCTCCATGCAAGATCGGTTTGCATTCGCGAAGAAGGTGATAAGTCTGCGCAAGAAGTCGGTGACGGGTGGAATGGAGGAGAGTGTGGTTCTTGCGTTTAACGGGGGCGGGATGGAGGTCTGTGTTACCAGGAAAGCTAAGAGAAAGGCGAATCTGTGGAAGGTGGAGGGATAGGCGTGAGCAGTATCTGAAATAAAATGGCGTTGGGGGTGGAGGAGGGGCAGTTGTAGCATTTCTGGCCAGCATTGCCAATCTAGGTCTGATCATACATTACTCATGTCACACGTGCATTTAGTTCTGTAGATGCTTTTCGAATACCTAGGTCGTCCTTCAAATGTGTTACGGCACTGCTTGAATTTAACGCGAGTTGCCAAAAACTCCAGATATCATGGAAATTGACCGAAGATATGACCATGAGTGTGAAATGTGGTGAATTAACTATACATATGGTATTGTACAAGTACAGACAACGATTATCTTCAAGATACACTTCCCGTGGTTCCTCATTAGCCTCTAGACAAACCATGTGTATTCGTACCGGATATACTCAAAGTAGATGTGATGGAGGTAGAACAGCAGGAACGAATAGTACACCACCAGGATGACAATATTGTCGATCTATTCGATATCAGCTGTAGGTTCCATTTTTGAACTCAACCAAAGAGGAATACACCACCTACCAGTTTATCCGAATATGGATAAGCACTATCCGTCCCATCATATCTACTTTGTCCAAGATCCGTATAGACCTTGGACAGAGACCAAAGCTTGATACCAACTGTAACAACCATCCAAAGCGACCAACAACTAACGCCAACAATCCAAGCCATCCCATGTGGTCTGGCAGGGCGAGTCCAACCACTCCGACTCCAAGCTGGGGATGGGACGTACAAGCTAGCCAGTATCAGCAAGAGAGGGACGAAGATGAATGGAAGGAGTCCGATGCCGTTGGCGTTTGCGGCTAGACGGGCGATCTCGAGGGCGTGCATTGCGATGAGAGCTAGGAGGAGGAAGGTGGAAAGGATGAGGCAGGTGAGGCGGGTTCGAGGCCATTTCCCCGATCCCCAAATCCCCCCCGCAGGGGCAAGGAGACGACGGATTCCCGTGTGGTGTTGTGTTGTGGATGGTTGGGCTGTCAGAGGAGGGTAGGTGGGATGTGTCCCATCGGGCACAGAGGTTTCAGAAGGGATGGCTTCGATGTGGGTCCGTTCTTTGGGGGTGTTAGCTTGATTTTAACAACTGGGCGGTAAGTGAGAAGGGGGAGAAGACGCACTGAGATAATCAGATTTACCTGATCGTCTCCGCCACATCACGCCTAGAAGTACAATGGTGAATACGATGAACACCATAGACCCCAACGGTTCGAGAAGGACATCATCGAAGCAGGTCGTCAGGACATGCAATCCATTGTGGGTATAGTATGGGCCCTAGATCGAGACTATCAGCAGGAAGACTGGGCGGTGATTCGATCACCTACAAAGTCCCCGTCGGGTCGGTTCGAGCAGAGCATTGTTGGTGTGGGGGTGTTGTCAACACTATGATGAATCGATGATAGTAGCTGTTGTGACACTGTTCTCTGTTGTTAGGGAGATGTGATGGAAAGTAATTTTTACATTATGTTATTAAGTTCTAATATTTATAGCTATTTGTGGATGGGAGGGGTCAGGTGGATCGACGTTTCGGGCTCAATCTGGCTGTTCCGTACCTGGATCTCATAACAAATAATGATACGTCATCACAAGAGAGTAACCCGCCACATTCATTCCTCGATCTGTCTGGCCTGTCTGAGGTTGCATGGTAGACATGCACGCCTCTTAGGATCTTAGGGATGGGCGTGGAACGTACACACAAGAGGATGATTGCGAGATAGAAGACACTGGCAGGGAGATGGGAATCGATACGTTCGGTCCCCCCGGGGGGGGGGGAGGGTGGCAGAGGCAGAGTCGGGACAAATCCTTCTTAGAGAGACATGCAATTCGAATAAAGCAACTTAAAAAAGTATATTTAACTTTCCGTTCCCCATGAAATTAGCATCCATCCTTCAGTCTGTCCCGAGACACATCCACGCTGAAGGTCCTGACTGTTGCTGCCAATCGTCCTTTTTCTCGTACTCGTCAGTGAGCAACTAAAGACCCCAGAGCACGATGCCTGCATCAACCGATAGAAATACTGTATAAATCTGATACCATGTACATTGGTTATATATACACGAATTCCCAACGATCCCATCAGACCTTCAAATCCCGCCGAAATTGCATCTAACTCACATAACCCCTCAGTGGAACAGCTAAACACAGAGCAACCCAAACCACCGCCATCAACCCGCCAACAACCAGGATATCCCTGACGACGGCACTATGCATCTTCTTGACTCTCGGATCCTCGATCAGCTTTTCCGGTCCGAATTTGGCGACCCGTTTCTCACGTCGGGCAGAATCCTGTACGAAAGTCGGCTCGGAACGCCGGAATTTCACAAGGAGAGAGTTGAGGTCTGGAGTGGTTGGGGCTGGATGTTTCGGTGGGAGAGCGGGCTGTGGGGAGGCCATAGACATGGATGTAGATGCGGAGGGGGCTGCGGTATCATGCTGGGTTGTGAAGGTTGATTCGGACCGGGGTGGCGAGGATGGACCGGATATCCCACTTGCAGTTGCGGGTGGGGTAAGAGGGTCTGGAGGGGGATTATCGAAGGGGGAGATTTCGGCTTTCGACTTTTCCGGTGAACCAGACGGTCGAGGGGAGGGGAAGGTTGTCAGAGTGACGAGTGGGGCTGCGAGGGATTGGTGGTCTTCTGATGCCGGCGCAAAGGGGAAGACGAGAGTGGCATTGGGGACAGCAATGGTCTCTCGACGAATGTTGAGTTGTTTGCGAGCCTTCTCACTCGGCATATCTTCGTCGTCCTCAAAGCCCGGCATGGACGGGAACGTCGCCCGTTCCCATGGAGCCAGTGCCGTTGTCGGAGGGGGAGTGGCGATGATGTCGCTCAAATCAGTAAGCGGGTGAACCCCGTCAGGGAGGTCCAAACTCATCTCCTTATCACCCAGGGGTGCAAATGCGCCGTCCGAACCGAATCCTAATCTTTCTCTCAGAGCATTCCCAGACCCGTTGTCGGCACCTGTACCCCGGATGTCGGCTTCTTCGTCCACAACGTCGTCCATCTCCCAAGGTCGGATCTGTCGACTAGATCGGCCCCAGACTTGAGTACAGAATCCGCGATAAGCAGAGTAGGCCTGCATCGATCCAAAGCAGATGAAGATCGCAGATGGGAGTCGTGTCGCTCGCAATGCAAAATGTTGATTCGAAAGAACAAAGGTTAGAATCAAATAGATTGCTAGACCGATGCACAAATCGGTAAGGCCAACGGTATACCTGAAAGATCAGCAGGAGTCGCAAAAGTCTTTGACTCACCAGAAGACCTGTTTGGGACGATTGATGTTGGTCTTGGCGTAGCTGAGAAAGTGCGGCAAGCTTTGAGTCTCGATTACCTGGTAAATTTCCTCATAAAGAGGTAGGAACTATATGGTCAGCTCTGCTCTGGAATTCCAAGACTTACGACTTCCGGAGCTGTACTTCGTTTCAAGCAGGTGCGTGTGAACTGCCTCAAATCGTCACTGACTCCCAACTCCCTACTTCCCCCTTTCCGGAGAAAGGTCGAGAATGCCCGTTCTGCTTCAAGCCTCATGGGTTGATCAGCGGGCTCGAGCAACGTCGTACCAGGAGGAGGTATCGCGGGGTGTTGGGAGGAATGGTGAAGAATAGGTTTCGGTTGCGATGAGAGTGAAGATTTAGGGAAGAACGAGAACAGATCTTTCGCGGTCGACGACGAGCGATGTTGTTCGCACTCGCACGCTCGTTTCCCATTCTCTGTCCATTCGCATCGCCCGAAATCGTGTTGAGGCGGAACAGGCTCTCTCTTCGGTTCCCGAAGTTTCTTCTTCTCCTTGATACTTGCATTTCGTTCCTCGAAAGGAATGTTGAAGACGACATCGCTTCGATCGGCTGACTCTTTGGCAACATCCTCGATACGCTCCGTCATCGCTTTATCGACATAGCTAAACGGACTATACCGATCTCCCAATCGTGTACTAGGTATGGGTACACCGACTTTCTGGGTCTCTGGCAAAGCCTCATATCGCGCTCGATACGATCGGAACCATATCGCGAATAGAAGATTTTCAGTAGAGAATTCTTTGTGGGTGATGAAGGCCGCGAAATCGGGGAAGGAGATGGGCGGGCATGTTTCGCCGTTGAGGATGTTTGCGAGGTTGAGGTTTTCGAGTGTCGGGGACGAGTTGCTGCGTACAAGAGAAAGGGAGGTCCCGGAAAGCGTGGTCGAGGTCGAGGTCGATAGCGAGCGGGTCTGGGATGTGATCTGCGCCATACTACCTCGACAATAGACGGCAGCGGGGGTGTTATGCACCACCGATTTGGCCTTGTGCGCTCGTCGATTTGAGTGCTACGATCGTTAACAGGTCGAACAAGTCGTTGACAGTCAGAGGATTCGGTATACGTATGGGTATGGGGTTTGAAGCTGAAACGGAGAAGGAAAAACAAGAGTCGGAACCGAAAGAAGCCAAGTGATACCCCGTCAGCCCTTGTTCCTCACGTTAGACCAGGATCAGGACGGAATCGAGAGATCGTCGTGGGCTTTGCCCTCTAAGCGAGGTGTCCTTTAGCTGAGGGGGAAGCGAAGGCGGGGATGGGAATACGAGCTCGAATCAGGATATGATCAAGTATCGAACTGAGTGACAGAGATATCCACAACGGATCTCAATCCTGCGCCAGGAGACGATAGAGGATGGGATGGTTGTCGCATGAGGTGGATTCCCAGAGTACACATTCAGGCTGCAAGAAGCCAATTCCATAGTTACCAGCAGGGCCGTGCGGGTATTCAGGGCCATCATCAGGGTCGAGTCAAACCCTATTGGTACCTGGTGCCTAATGCGGAACAAACCAAAGGAGAAACCACTGGAGCCCTCTCTCGCCTCTGTGCCTGGCTGGCTTCCTTTGGGACGATCTTCTGGGCGCCATGCCTTGGAAGGGAGGTTTGTTCCAGTCGCCGTGGCGAGCCTTCTTCACTTTGAAGTGTCTGAAATTGATGCGATCGCCTGTAGCCACCATGCCGGCAGGAGGGGTGAGATGACGATCAGGAATTTAGATCAGCAAGCAGAGGCTGTTGTGGACAAAGCTCGACGTAGGAGTTGATCAACTTCTGTGGATACATGAATGCGCCATGCTGCATGCTGCGCCTTTCGTTGAATGTTCTCTCTGGAGGTATCCAACGAGCAGACATACTTACCCACATCATCGAGTGCTTGAGTGTTAAATGGACCCGGAGATAACCAGCCTCCGGAGGCCTGAGGACTGCTAGGTGTCTGAGACTGAAACTCGAGAATCTGCAGCTGCAGAACAGGAGCAGAATGGGACAGAGTTGCAAGCCTATCTACCAATCCCATTTTGCTATTGCTCTACAAGTCGAGTACCTCTCGTTCGGTCTGAATCGTGCATGAGAAAACGGTCGGCCATCTATCTCAAGGCCCGGAGCCCCACACCCATCGATCGGCGCTGTATCCAATTGCTTGCTCTTCTTGCCCCACTTCATCACTCCACTCCGACTGCCTCATGTCCACAGCCGTTATCCAAGGCTCCTCTTCCGGCTTAGGACTCGCCCTAGTCCAGCACATTCTCTCGAAGACCAACCTCAAAGTCTACGCTTTGACCCATCGACCAGCTAAAGAAGTCTCTAACCGCATCCTCGAGAAAAGACCTTTGTCTGATTTCCAGGATCGACTGACAGTCGTTGATGGAGTTGATGTACTCCGGGAAGAAGGAGTGGAACGAGCTGCTGCGCTCGTCAAGGAGAGGGAGGGTAAGGATGTTAGACTTCTAGTTTGTTTGGCAGGTATTGTAGGTCTTCCCCTGGGCATTTTGTTCGCGGTTGGAGGGGACAGTATAAGCGGAGATCGATATTGACTTGGTGAACGAATTCAGCTGCATCCCGAGAAATCACTCAGTAGCATCAATTACAATACGGCCTTAGATTCTTTCAAAATTAACGCCTTGGGTCACTTGATGATCTACAAGCATTTCGTACCCCTCGTCCCGACTTTACGGGATTTATCAAAACTGGACCTGTCAGAAGATCCTGCCAATGGATTGGTCGGGAAGGGTAACAGTCTTTGCTTCTCATTGAGTGCTAGAGTCGGGAGTATCGGGGATAATCATAGAGGAGGGTGGTATAGTTATAGAGCGTGAGTCCTACCCCCTTCACGCCAGCTTATAGGTAGCTCGAAAGCTGCCCTCAACCAGATCGTTCGATGTTTGGATCATGAGGTGAGTGCTTTGCTATGACGGCAAATTGATATCTTAGCTTGTAAACAAATCGTCTTCCGCTCTGGCGATGGCTTATCATCCCGGGACAGTCCTTACGTCCTTCACCTCCCCGATTATTGGGAACCCCTCACCAGACTCTTCCAAGGGGCTTTTCACTACCGAAAACGCTATTTCCCACATGACTAACATCATGTCCAGAGCATCCCGACAAGATGAATGGGGTGGGAGATGTTTTGATTGGAAAGGCGAAAAGATCGAGTGGTGATGGCATGCATGTATAGAGAGACCTACGACTACACATTTGCACCAGCATTCCCACCAGCTTTCTCCCACTTCCCTAATGCTTCCCGAACCTTGGCTGCCACCTCCTCAGCAGTTGTATTCTTCCCAAACGCATCGACGAATTGTCCAAGGGGATCCATGAGGTAGAAGAAGATGCTGGTTTTCAGCCCGAAATTCTAGATACTAAACTCACCTATGATCGACTAGATAGTCATCGGACGCAGTGGCGTCTGGAGGAGTGGAGAAGTACACTCGATATGATTTACAAGCCTTTTTGACAGCTTCGTAGGTTCCTGTAAGACCTACTAACCGAGGGTGAAAGTCTTCAAGTGACATCAGCATTGGTAGGCTCAAGCAGAACACCGCTTGGAAACCAATATTGCAAAATGAGTAGCTCACCTGAGACATAATGCTTGACCTGTTCGACTGTATCCCTAGCAGGATCACAGCTAATGAAAACAGGTAACAGAACCTCCTTCCCGGTCTCTTTGTCGATCTTCTCCACAACCTCCCCCATCTTATCCAACTCCTCGGGACATATATCGGGACAATTCGTGAATCCGAAATAGATTAATGACCAATTACCCAGAAGGTCCTGATCGGTGAATGGGGTATTATTCTGTGTTGTCAGTGCGAACGGACCGCCGATAGACGGTCTCCCGATAGACGACGACAACAACTCCTGGCCTGATTACATGTGGATGTCAACGATAGAACGAGGAGAACAAGGACGAAACTCACGTTTGCGCTCAGTCACCTTCGCCTTTTCCTGCTCAAAGTAGAAATATAGTCCGGCGCCTGTAATAATAAACAGTCCTGCTGCTTTCCATGTAAATGGCTACTTAGTCAGTTGAGACCTTAAGTCCAGACGTACCCCAACAGCTGCTTTGTCTCGAGCTTGATTAGTAGACTGATTCCCGGCTGCAAAACCCCGACGAGAGAGTGCTATCCGAGATCGAGAGGTCGTGGCGATTCGGGGACCTAGTGTCCGTGATGCTTGAGCTACGGTAGTGCGTACAGACATGGCGTTTTGCTATCTCTCAAGATGCATAAGATGGAGATGATTGAGGAGAACGAATATTACAGATCTCGTCAGCGGACTTCCTGAAAAGTCACGTGACCAACATGCGTTGGCCACCATATTTTGTTTTCAGTCTCCACATTCAAATCAGCTTAACATAATCATCGTACTAGGATGGATAGACTCGCAGCAGCACCCCCTGCGTTCGGGGGATCATGGGCAAATCTGAATCCGCCTCTCACACCATGGATGTAAGCTGCTCTCATCTTTCCCCGTGGATATGCTGACTCCGAAAAGTCTCGATGTCATTCACAAAATGGGGTTTGTGAACATGACACCCGTCCAAGCAAGTACCATACCGCGAGCTATGAAGAACCAGGACTGCGTCGTTGAGGTAAGTATATTATAATTGTACGGAGCTGATTGGTAGGCTGTGACCGGTTCTGGGAAGACACTGGCATATGTCGTACCCGTCCTGGAGAGGATATGCCGTCGTGAGAGACCTTACAAAAAAGGCGAGATCGCTGCTATAGTCATTGCTCCTACTAGGTATGTATTCTGAAGGCATACTCCTATGAATGTGATAGAGCGCTAGCTGATCAAGAGATTCAGGGAGCTGGCCGCCCAAATCAACGACGTTTTCCACCTCTTCCTCTCCTCCCTCATCACCGCCCCAACGGATCCGTCGTCCTCCCGCTCACCTTCCCCGCATCCACCTCCACCCTACCCTTTGCCTCTATGTATCACCTCAGGTACTCCTACCCCGTATGAGACCTTCCTCTCCCAGTCGCCCACGATCCTCGTTGGAACTCCCGGACGACTCGCATCATTCCTCCTCTCACCCCGAGGCTTATCACTTGTCCGTGTATCCGAATTCGACGTTTTGGTATTGGACGAAGCGGATCGGCTCCTGTCTAGTCAAGATCATCGAAGAGACGTTGAGAGGATCATGAAGCATTTACCGAAGCAGAGGAGGACTCATCTGTTTTCCGCGACGATGACGGATGCAGTTGAGGAGATGGTAGGATTGGGGCTGAGAAATCCGGTTAGGATTGTTGTCAACCTCAAGGATAAGCGGAAAGGGGAAGAGCCGAAGGAAAGACGAACTCCCACTGGGTAGGTTAAGAATATATAAGACTTGACTGACTTATAGACTTCAAAATACTTTCCTGATTTGTCGACACGCGGAGAAAACTCTGCAGTTGGTCAGGCTGCTGCAGCACGAAGCGAAAACGCATGAAGCGGGGAAATTCATTGTATATTTCTCCACATGTGCAGCTGTGGATTACTTCTATAGGGTGAGTCGCAGCTTCCAAGAGCTCGACTGACGACTTCAGATACTCTCGACTCTCCCAGCACTATCTTCCTTCCACTTGACCTCTCTCCACGGAGATCTTCCACCCCGAATCAGGACAACCGCCTTGTCGACATTCACATCGCATCCGTCATCACACCTTTCCCCGGCTGTCCTCCTCTGCACGGACGTCGCTGCCAGAGGAGTAGACTTTGCGGACATAGACGTAGTGATACAATATGACACGCCAACGGATCCGAAGACTTTCAGTCATCGGGCAGGGAGAACAGCACGGGCTGGTAGACGGGGCAAGGCAGTGGTTTTACTTGGTAAAGGTCGAGAGGAGGATTATATCGGTAAGCGCAGAGTTGCATTTGTGGATTCAAAGTTGATCCCGGCCAGATTTCCTGAACGTCAGGAAGATCCCATTAACACGTCAGCTGTACCTGAGCTCCGCACTAGAGGAGGTCGAATCCCCCTCATTTCTTGACGGAGGTGCGATAGATCTTGAACAGACCATCCGGAAGATAGTAGCGACCGATCGGGAGCTCGCCGACAAAGTTAGTCATCTGAGATCGTCTTTGTATCGTCTCTGCCGCTGATACGATCGCCTACAGGCAGCAAAGGCGTTCGTATCTGCCCTCAGGGCTTATTCTAAACACGAGGCCTCGTTCATATTCCGAGTTGCGGACCTCGACTTCCACAGTCTAGCAATAGCCTATGGCCTCCTCAGACTTCCCGCAATGCCCGAGATCAAAGAGTGGAAAAGGAAGCGGGAGAAGCGGCTGGCATCCTTGAATGGGGAGACGGCATCGGAAGAGATCGTCCCGTGGGCCGAAGCGGAGATCAACGTGAGTGTCCCCAAACTAATGATTGGTTACCTTTTTTGCGCTGATGATCTGTGTTGCCTCTACGAATCCAGTGGGACACTTTCGCCTACGCCTCCAAAAATCGGGAAGCAGCACGACTGGCATCAGCGGAAAAGAAGCAGCAAATGTCCGAAGCGGATCGGAAGAAGCGGAAGATCAAAGCTGAGATGCGGGAAGCGTGGTCCGACCAACGGGAGAAGAAGGTTCAGAAAGAGGAGCGAAGGAGTCGGAAGGATTTGAAGAAGAAGATAGAGTGGGAGAGGGAGCAGCTTGCCGCTACCTCTGAGGGTGGGGCGGGGATGGGGTTGGTAGAGGAATTTAAGGCTAGGAAGGGGATTGTGCTGGATCGAAAGAGGGCTGGAAAGGATGGGGAGGGAGAGGGAGAAGGTGAAGGTGAGGGGCTTGATGAGTTCTTGGCAGACTACAAAAATTTGAAGAAAGAGGTTAAGGAGGAGAGGATGGCTAAGAAATCTAGGAGGGAGGTTCCGGAAATAGAGAGTGGTAGCATGTTTGAGGATCTGGAATAGCACTGCGTTTCCAATCAATGTTGTAACATATCTTATACAATATATAATCATGACATGTCTATCGTGCATGAAACCCTGAGTGTACATCCAGCATATATCCACAAACGGTATCCCTCATGCCCAAGGGTTATCCTCGTCCTGACCCAGATTCAGAGCATGCGCAGGAGGGGTCATAGCGACCACCGACACCTCTCCAACCTTTAACAGCCCCGCATCACCATTACTTGCCGTCGTCCCCGCCGCAGGAGCGGATGTCACAGGCGACGACCCCTCATCTACTTCGTCCGCTGTCTTCCTGAAAACCTGGGCCGGCGCCTGTCTTTGGGGTTCGCCTTTCCTCCTCTCCCTCATCCGGGCTTGCTGCTCCGCCTCAGGGTCCTGGACCACCAAATCTCTTGCGTCAGAGGGTAGTGGCCTACTGGCAGCTTCCACTTCTTCCTCGGTGTCGGGGTCGTCTACATCGATATCTTCACCAATCGAGAAGGGGGAAGTTGGATTTGATGGTGGACTCGATGTATCCGGGGATGGGGTGGTGGACTTTGAGCTTGAGGGATCGGTTCGATCCTGCTTAGCAGTTAACCACGTCCCTTCGCCGGTCTTCGACGCAGCCCGGCCTGCTTTGGATTTCCCATTAGAATCCGCCCCTGAATTTGATCAGCTCAGCCCTCGTGATGAAAGACACTATCGACTTACAAGCACCATAAACAGCTTTAGGGGTACTGTTCCCGCTTCTCTTCCCCTTATTACTCGCTTTACTACCCCGCTTCCTAAACGCAGGTCTTTCCCTTCGGATCCCTGCCAGGATAGCCTCTTCTTCCTCCCATCTCCGCCGCCGTGCCTCTTCCCGACTAACATCAACATTGGGAAACCCTGCATAGCCAATCCGTCTGGCTCTTTCATACATCCCATCCTCCCATTCCGCATCCTCCTCAACACTGTTGAACCCTAGACTCGGAGCGTCCGACTCATCCGAATCACTATCGAGTAGGCCGCCAGACGATACTGCGTTCTCGTCATACATGTCCGGGTCATCGTGAACCACTCTAGCAGCTTGTTGAGGAAGCAGAGGAGCATATCCTTCTCTCCGAGCAAGTCTCTCGTCCACTTTTCGCTTGATCGAACTGAGCGGTCCGGTCTCCCCACGTCCTCTGGCTTCATCTCCAGGGAGAGGTAGCCAGTATTTCGCCTTTCCGCCTTTAGAGTATCGTAGTCCCGCTCGAATCCTCCGTTGACGTCCGAGGCCATAGTGAAGTCCCCCTTCGGCAGGTTCGTAGGCTTGATAGGAAACTCCACGGCCCTTGATCGTATCTTTCGTGTCTTCCCATACATCTTTCATGCCGAAGGCGTCCCGCAGTGCATAGATGAAGGGTAGTCTTGCCTAAGAGAGCCATGGGTCAGCGACGTTTTGACTTTCACCATTGGCACTCACAGCATAAACAAGCGTATGGTCAATGTAGTCACTGGCTTGGAAGGCGTATTGCTGTTGTTGTCAGCCATCGTTTAAGTCTATAACTCACATGTGCGACAGCGAATATAGGCATCTCAAAGCAGATCAAAGAATCGACTAGAGCCAGAGACATATGTTCCGGATCCGTATATGGTCCGACTACATCGTCAGTCAACACGCCTACTCACACGGACTCACCTCTCTTGATGGCATGGACAGCGACCAATAGCGAGATTCCAATGCTCTGCCAGAAAGAGAAAAACAAGATTCCTTTGACACAGAGGAATTTGGCTGATCGTCAGCGTAGGACATAGTGAGACTACTCACGGACTGGCCTAAATGGCTTCAAATCGTCTGAGACGCAAACCCAAAACATGGCCAGGCAGCTGATGATAACGTTATTGGTATTCGATATGGACCATGGAAGACTTACTATAAGCTCAAACAGATGCTCAGGTTGTATACAATGCTGATGTACGTATACCCTGAGTCTGCCGCAAATCGACCTTCTTGGTACGTCCCAGTAGCTTTGAGTATAACAGTAGCCACCACCAGAAGAGGTTTGATTTGGACATATTCTGTCGGATTATCAGGAAATGACGACTGTCGTGATGTACAAGAGCGCTCACGTAGTACTCCCCGTTTAAGATTAAGCAGGACCCAGGGATCACTAACATCCATGGGCTTCAGGAAGAGACTGACAGGAAATGGATGAGGGATAGGTGGTCTCCCATGGAGGATTATGAGCAACGATCTTTCTCCCCCTAGATATGTTATCAATAGCTGTAGAAACGTATAGATCACGAATGCCTGAATATCTGTCAGCAAAGAAAATAAGGTTAAGCAAATAGGCGTTACCTACCTCGTATAGATCTCTGACGGCGTCGATGAAGAATGCAGCTTCAAGGGAGAAGATAGCGATAAGCGACGAAATGGCGTAGAGAGGTACCCTAATCGTTTTCGTTAGCATCTTCTCAATAGTAGAGGACTCATAGCTAAAATCGCACATGACCATGATCCGAACAACGGCTCGTTGCAGTGAAGGGCGTCTATAATTCTTCAATTGAAGCGTGATGGACATGATCGACACTCCCGTCGCTGATGTCTTTGTTGTCAGCAAACTTGTGACCAGGACACAAGTGCTAAATCAGATAACCCACCAACAGCTGTGAAAACTCCACATAGCGCTAAAAGCCATATTGGAAGATGATCGCCCGCCCCATGAGATGGGGGAGCTTCGAATATTGGAGAATGGGTTGGCGAAGGTGAGGTGTGCGGTGACGAAGGGAAGTCAGGAAGGGACATCGCTGCCCGCTTGGCGCGGGACAATCCTCGTCTGCTTCGCTCTAGGATATTAGGGATCCCTTCGAGCAGTCAGAAGCAGCGGTGAAGCGTTATTTGAGAGCAGATGCAGCGAGGAAGGTGAATGTATGAGGAATTCAGGACTCGAAAGATGAACAAAATGGGACACAGGAACATGCGCGTTTGTGGTCGCCACCCGCTGCAGTATGGCGAAATCATTCTCGAGCTATTACCGCAGCGATGGCAGGATTGCGCAGCAGTCTATGTATTACTTGCAATTCCATATCAAGCGATGCATGGGTATAGAATATAGACACGAGAGCCCAAAATATACAACCAGACTAGATCGAAAATCTCTTTCTCCTCCGCATGCCTCAAGCTGTGACCTCAATTCGATGGGCGGTGTCTGGGGAATCGACGCTCGCTAGCCGTGAATGACCTTCGCCGACTGGAGTCGATGGGTCCTCAGGCGACGATGACCCTTGCCGGTCTACGGTCGGACGATCATGGTCTGCAGCCTTTGACGACTCGAGCACCTCCTCTGACGGCTGGACGACGCCATCCTCAAGCGGTTGTTCCGCGTCCTCGCCTCCTTCCCTCAGATGAATTGAACTAGCGTCCTTTTCTTCTATGATACTCAGCTCTCTCCTAGCTCTTCCACCGCCGCTTCCTTCTCCTTCGTCGTCCCCCAAGATGGTACCCATAGCTGAGACTGGCGCCGTGGCAGCCGCAGAGGTGCTAGCGTGCAATGAAGGGAATGGGACGGATTTCGATGGCGTCGTCTCGCCTGGTGTATTACCAGTTGGAGTGTTGGTTGTCCGCGTCAGATTCGGCGAAGGAGATTGAGGCGTACTCGAATCGAGGAGACCGAGTCTTCACAGGACTCAGCATGACTTCCAATAACCTTCAGGCCAAAACTCACGGAGCCAAGACGCTGAAGATCTGGCCGTCCTCTTTGGGAGGGCCATACGAATCAAAAGGGTCTGGAATGGACATAACCAGTGGCTCCAAGATCGGATCACTAGCTTTGCCAGCAATTTTCTCATAGAAGTCAAGTTGACTTCGGATGATGAAGGCGACTTTTCCCAGAACAGTCTCCCAAATCTCGTCCTCTCCCTCCAGGACTTCTTCGTGATACGCCAATTTCAGAGCATCGAGCTCGTCAACTTGTCTCTGGAGTTCTGCTAGCGCCGCTCTGAACGATTGAAGGTCTATGATGGTCAGTTGCTGCGCCCTTATCATGCAAACGCACCTCTCTTCCTCCTTCTGCCGTGTTTCAGATTCTCTGCTTCCGTTTTGCGAATCTTTGCACTTTGCTCATGCAACCCTTTCTCGTACGACGCCAAACGATCTGCAACGGTGATTTTATAGTTGTCCAAAGCTTCCAAAAGAGGAATCTCGAATTGGCGATAGATTCCATCAGCAAGGATTTGCTCGTGGTTCGAGACTAGGTACTGTAAGCCCGATGCCCCGGCCAAAGCCGAGTTGGCCGAGTGACAGCCCTTCACCCTGGAATTGGAGTCAGATACCAACGAAGAACCTGCTATTTCGCTGCAGAGGTGACAGCTTACCGTGAGCAGGCTTCCATGGCGTTCGCAAAGGCTGCTGTCGCAGAAGACAATGCCAACATTGCATTCCGGTATGCCTTCGCCGCTGCCATAAGCTGCATAGTGTCTGTTCAGCAAGTGTCCCATTACAGTCTCCTTGGCATATACATACATCTTCAAAACAGAGAATGGACTGCCTAAGATCTTTGCGAGTGATCAGTGTGTGAGATGCACTCAGGTTGACCCGGGATCCGGTGGTGGTTGTCGAGAACTGTAACGCATATGAACATCAGCAAGGCTTCTCATCGCTTTTCTGGAGTAATGCTCAGAAATATCGGGTTTCTCTTTCTCATGGGCCGCTAAACCCATTGCTGACCCAGGGAAAAGCCGAACATCAACTCACTGACGGAGATGCCGGCCGTCCACCCCATGATGAAGGTATGATGCTGGACGCTGAGCTCTTCAGGGAGTCGAGTCGTGGCCGAGTCGGGCTGGATCGACCTGCCATCACTGCTGTGATATTGAATTATATCAAGTATGGATGGATAATGTAGAGAAGTGGGGTGTGAGTCAGAAGAAAAGGATTTGTTGACGAAGAAAGCAAACGTGCACACCAGAACCAAGAGCATTAGATGAGTTACGTAAAAAGGGCCGAGATAACCCAGTTCATGTCTGATCGCGTGCACGCGTCCCATACATATTATCGCTTCATTGATTTTGACCATAGTACTTATTGCAAGACCCAATAACCAGACCCAGTTCGGTGGATATCGGCACAATGGATCTTCCATCCGTCAAGTCCGCCGTCAAGGCCTGGGAGAAGGCGTTCAAAGCCAGCAAAGGACGGGCGCCAACCAAGGACGATATCAAGCAAGATCCGTCGGGGATAGGTATGACTGCCCTTTTGAGGTGTTTTTCAACAACTCGCTGGCTGACTAGCGCTGAACATTAGCGGAAAAGTATGCTCTGTATCGCAAGTTATCCAAGTCTTCTGATTGTCAGTCACAACCAAATTCCCAGTCGCAAGGCATAGTCAAACCTCGAGCTCCTTCATCAGCTTCCACATCAACGTCTGACTCTCGGCACGACTCAACGCCAGTGTCCCGACCTATGCCTGAGTACCCGACAACTCCTACTCCGCCAGCTCGACGGGTCGGACCACATGTATCGCGACCGGTCACAAACGTACAGTCGTCGTTAGCGCCTATTCAGCCCTCTAGTTCCAGTCAACCCGATAGACATTTGAAACGGACGGCTTCCAAAGCTTCGCTTGCTGTTCACTCGCCTCCCCAACCCTCAGCGTCGACATCTAGAACATCGTTTATTACTCCCAAGAAACCTAAAGCTGCAGGCTATGACGGTCCCATCTACGATCCCAATCCGTCCAACCCATTTTCCACGACCCCCACAAAATCCGGTTCAGCTTCTCGGTCGCTCTTCACCTCTGCAGCAGCAGCAGCACTAAACGATCCAGATTCTCCATTCCTTCACGTCAACTCTCCAAGAAAGCTCAAGGAGATGCTGCTGACCAACTCGATCAAGAAGCTTAAAGACCGTGAAGGGGCTGGAATGGAGATCACGCCAAGAACAAAAGCTAGAAAGAGATTACGCGGGGAAGTGGTGGATGACACTCCTGTCAAAGATAAGCTGCCTAGACGGCGGAGAGGGGAGGGACGATCCAGCTCGAGTGCTGCCGATGCTGCAGAGGGTCTTTCTGATAACCATGTTGGGGAGCCTGACGCCGAAATGCTGGGACACTCTCCTGTGAAAGGTGGATTCGTAGGGTTTGCAGGACTCGATGAAGAAGAAGAGGAATTTGGACCCTCTCCCATCAAGCCCGGTCAAAGCGAAGGCAAGCGATACGAGTCGTTATTTGACGAAGGAGATACATCACGGCAGAATGGGGCTGGGCAGATTGACACCAAAGCTATAAAGCAGAATGGGGAGAAGACTGTTGATGGAAAACGGGCCAATCGCGGTCGACCTAGTGAGATGCTAGGGATGTTTGGGCGAATCAGTGGGAATGGGGGTCCATCGGTGTCGAGGAAGGATAATCCCTCAAAGTTGGCGAAGCCTACGACCAAAATCAAATCCAAGGCCAAGGGCTTAGCCAACGGGAACGGCACTATTAGCGCTAAACCACCACCATCGTCGGACATCGTCACAAGCCCCGACACCCCTGATAGCCCACTGGCGACAAACGTCGTTTCCGAGACAACTTCGCCCCTCGATTCTCATCCTGCAGAATCACTCTCCACCCCACCTCCCGACCCTGTTTTGGAAGAGGCAGCAAACCTTCCGACGCCATCACGTAAACGTGTCAGATCCAAGATCCTCTCAATATCGGACGACGAGGCTGACGAGTGGGATCCGGAGGGCGGGTCTCGGAGTCATCAGATCGTCATAGTCCCTACAAGAGGGAAGGTCAGGCGTCTAAAACCCTTTGGAGGACTTGATGATAATGATGTGGAACTCGAGCAGGACATTGTGGAGGATGAAGAGACGAATGAAGACGAGCAGGTCTATTCACCGCAGAATACTGATCTTGCTCCTCCACTCTTATCTCTACTCTCGTTGCATTCCCCTTCGAAATCCAGGAGCAAAGTGTCAGTTAATGACCTGAGAGTTAAAGCGATCTTCGATCCGACTGGTGCCGCTAGGCAGATGCAGTTGCTGAAGAAGGGCCAGGACGTCTATGCCAGTGGGGAAGGGGATGGAGATGCTGAGGAGGATGAGGAGATTTTGCTGGCGGCGGGACTTGAGGGCGAGGGTGCTGGGGGAGATGATGATTGGGAGAGTGAGGATGAGGGGTGGAAGAGGACTACGATGGGGGTGGATGATGAAGCTGGGGAGTGGTGATTAGAGTCTTATTTGTATGTAATGACTCAATACTGAGCGTTGTTTCGTTTGTGACATTACTGGTCTCCGTCACATGGGATGACAGTGCGACTTTAACCTTAAAAGGGTGCACGCAGTGACCGCAGTCCATAGAGAGGTGGCTCGAAAGGATCCAATGATCTGCATGATAACATCGAATACTTTACAAAAGCAAGCGCGAGCATGATGAAGCTCTCTCTATATCTCTGGAACGACAATGAGGCGAAGCAGAAGTAGAAGGTGGGGAGTGAGGTGTGTACTAGTGATTGGATGGGGGTATCGACTTGAGATAGCAGGGGGTAATATAGACCAGAATGCAAGGTTGAACTGCAGGAATAACCAATGTGTGGGATATGCACGAGGGATGGAAACCAGCAATAAGAAGCAAGGAACAAGAAACAAAAAGGAAAGGGCGAGCTCAGATGAGCCGGTCCGGGATTAGACGTAATCCTCTGTGGTACCGCATTCGCAGATGAGGTTAAGATCTCCCGAAGCTACGCATATCCGTTAATTGTTTCCGACGCAAGGCATAAAGGAGGACCGTATTGCAGACTCACCATCGTCCACCCTACTGACTGACGGCCAGAACTTAGACTTCTTGAGCGCGGCAACGGGATACACAGCCTTTTCGCGTGAATATGGTCTAGACAACGATAAAGCATCAGTTACTGTTACGGATTCCTCGGATATACGAATATCAGCTCACCGTGTCCATTTATCATCGACCAGGACAGCTAGGGGATGAGGCGCATTTTTGAAGACGTTGTCGTCCATCGGCTGAGCTCCTGATGTGATCTCATCGACCTCTTTGCGAATGGAGATGAGGGCGTCGATGAATCTATCAAGAATCAGCATCAATAGGACTGTATATGAAGAGGAACTCACCGGTCAAGTTCCTCTTTGGATTCGGATTCCGTAGGTTCGATCAACCAGCATCTACTCCTTGTCAGCTACACTGTGAGGCCCAGCAAAGGGAATCACTCACGTCGAAATAGGCCACTGAGCAGTTGGAGGATGGAACGAATAATCCTGCAGTCTCTTAGAAAAGTCGGATACCTTCAATCCAGCACTCTTCTCGAACTCTGCCAAATCGATCAAAAGCTCATGAGCAACTCGGTTGTTCTTGTTCTTGAATCGAATATTGTAGAAAGGCTTCAATCTCTCGGCAATATAGTTGGCGTTGAGCAAAGCCAATTTGGAGACTTCAGTCAGACCACTACCGCCCAGCATCTTGATATATGCCCATGAGATGATGTTGACCGATGCGGAACCCCAGGGGGCAGCGGAGACTGCTGTGATCGCTTTACTGCCACCAGTCTTTACCAAGGGATGGCCAGGGAGGAAAGGAGCTAGATGGGATTTGCAGGAGATCGGTCCAACACCCGGTCCACCACCACCGTGAGGGATGGAGAAAGTCTGACTAGGATATCAGCGCGAAGATCGAAACCTGGTAATGATCTCCAAGGAAACAAACCTTATGAGTATTAGTGTGACTGATATCACCACCGACCCTGCCCAACGACGTCAAGCCGACCAAGCTGTTGCAGTTGGCGCCTGTGGAATGTTAGCATCCTCCACAACAGTGCTACTCACCGTCAACGTAAACCTGACCACCGTTGTCATGAACGATTTTACAAGCCTCCTCAATGCCCTCCTCAAAGACACCAAAAGTCGACGGGTAGGTAACCATGAACGAAGCCAAGTTGTCCTTGTGCTTCTCAGCCTTCTCCTTGAGATCAGCCAGGTCGAGTGAGCCATCCGCCAGTGCCTTGATGGGCACGACCTTGTACCCGACCATAGCGGCGCTTGCTGGGTTGGTTCCATGCGCAGAGAGGGGAATCAGGCAGATATCCCGATGCCCCTGACCCTGCGACTCGTGATAGGCCTGGATGACCTTCAGTCCAGCGTACTCTCCAGAAGCACCAGAATTCGGCTGGATAGAAGTCGCATCGTATCCAGTGACCAGGGCGAGGTCTGATTCGAGTTCGTTGATCATGGTGGTGTATCCCTTTGCCTGGTCGACAGGTGCGAAAGGATGGAGACCGCCAAACTCTTTCCAGGAGAGAGGAACCATGGAAGACGTGGAGTTGAGCTTCATGGTGCATGAGCCCAACGGGATCATGCCGTGAACGAGAGAGTAGTCCTTCTCCTGTAGATGCATCATGTATCGCAGCATGTCCGTTTCCGAATGATGCTTGTTGAAAACTGACTGAGTTAGGAACGGGGTTTCTCGAGCAGATACCGCAATGGGGGAAGACACGGTGCTAGCGGTCAAATCCAGCTCAACGGCGAGTTTGTCTAAAACATCAGGCTCGATGACAGATTGGCCCTTGACGAGGTAGAATACGTTGACGATATCAGTGAGGTCAAGGGGTCCGACACTCTCATCCAGAGTGATACCGATGGTCTTGTTGTCGATGTGACGGAAGTTGATACCAGCCTTGACCGAGGTCTCGTGAACCTGGGCAGCTGTGACACCAGTAGAGGAGACATCGATGGTCAGGGTGTCGAAGAAGGCTTTGTTAGTGGTAATGAAACCGAGAGTCGCGATGTGCTCAGAGAGAATTCGGGTAAGAGAGTGAGTTTTGCCGGCGATGCGTCGAAGGCCAGCGGGACCGTGATAGACGGCGTACATAGCAGCCATGTTGGCGAGCAGAGCTTGACTGAGGGAAAAGTCAATGACTGTCAAACGAAGAGAGGTGTTTGCTACTCACGCAGTGCAGACGTTTGAGGTTGCCTTTTCACGACGAATGTGCTGTTCACGAGCTAGGATATGTCAGCGATGTCGATCTGACATTCTCTTTCGACTCACTCTGGAGAGCAAGACGGTAAGCAGGTCCGCCGCGAGAGTCTTTACTGAGTCCGACCAATCGTCCTGGCATCTTTCTTTTCATTTCATCGGTGCAAGCAAAGAAAGCGGCGTGGGGACCACCATATCCGGCAGGGACACCTGAAACCTGGTCAATTTACTGACATATTTTGGACAACACTGATTTACTTACCGAATCGAGCAGAGTTACCGCAAACGATATCAGCTCCCCACTCTCCTGGTGGCTTGAGCATGGTCAAGGCGAGTAGATCGGTGGCAACGACTACTTTCCCGCCGTTCTTCTTCACTTTAGCGGCCGCCGTTTCCCAATTCCCAATCTCCCCGTTGACATCCGGATACTGGACCATGGCACCCATCAACTTCTCCTCTCCTAGCTCCTCAATCTCCGCCTCGAAGCTTTCATTGCTCTTGGCGATCTTAAGCTCGATCCCGAATCCCGCGGCTCGTGTTCCCAGCACCGCAAGGGTCTGGGGTGCAACCGTTGGAGAAACGAGGAAAACCTTTTTGCCCTTGGACAGTTTGTTCTTCGGGACTGAGGCAAGACACATGGCCATTCCCTCAGCGGCAGCTGTCGCTTCATCGAGAAGCGAGGCGTTCGCGATTGGAAGGGCAGTCAGAGAGATGGCAACGGTTTGGTAATTGATCAAGGATTCGAGACGACCTTGAGATTGTTCAGGAGAGTAAGGAGTGTATGCGGTGTACCAGGCTGGGTTTTCAAGAACCTGTAACGTCAGTTCGGTCAAGTTAATGGACCCACGTTTCGCTGAATGACTGGAGGGACGATCGCGTTGTGGTAGCTGAGCAAGAATCAGTACAGTAACGAGCCCATCGATATCCTTACTCACCCCATACCGATGTAGCTCTTCATGGGTCTGTTCATGGCAGCGACCTCCTCGACCCGACGCCTCAACTCCAACTCGCTCAAAGGCCTAAGACCTCGTCGATCGCCCTCCTTGTCAGTCAGGCTCTCCACCCGAATCTCGCCCGGGATAGTGTCGTCGACGAAAGCTTCCATGCTCTCGTAGCCCAGGACCTTGAGCATCTCGTCGACATCTTTGGGACGAGGACCAAGATGACGAGGGAGAAAAGTGTCGAGGGGCGTAAAGACTGAAGAAGTAGAGGGGTGGAAGGATGAGGAGGGTGGGTAAGGGTGAGGAGAGGTTGCGGTGGTTGATGAGAAGGCTGGGGGAGATGGGTGGGGACGTAGAAGGGTCGTAGATGTACTCAGCGATCGGATAGATGTACGGGGGATGAAGCGCAGGGCACGACGGGATAGGTGGGAGACGACCATGTTGACTGAGGGCCTTATGATCTGAGATGCAAAGTGGCAGCACAAGATGAGATGATCGGACGAAGAAACTATCCAGTCAGTAGTCTACTACCGTACTCGACTTGCTCGTAGAATCCAATGCAGGAGAGAGGGAAGGGGGGGGAAGGTGATGGGGAGAGGGGAAGAAGGGTTCGACGACGGTTTTGTTCGTCTTTGAGAAGGGGTTCTCAAGAGGTGTTGGAAAATCCATACCATAATTTCCAACGTTTCAACGGCGGCGGCAACGCTCCGGCCCTGAGCGATAACTCGACCACTCGGACGCGTTACGTTGGCCGGTCCAGGCCGAAACAGTCTGATTTGTTTGGACTGCAATACAACCCATGCACACTCTCAGAGGCCTCACGAGGCTTGAAGGCATGTCCATATACACCATACCACGCATACATACATATACGGATGAGGGTTGATCCTTCGCCGACAACGAAATGTACAACGCGGATTCCCAATTCTCAACGATGCTCCGATGAGGGGAGATAAGAACACGGAGTGATGACGTGGCATTCTTAGCGGTAGCTAGATGTTTATCAACGGGAGTATTTATTTCAGCGAAGGACGGTCCAGTTGCCAGCTTGTTTTATGCCTGTATAAGTATATCTCCGTTGCAGCAAAAACAAATCACCATTAAACAACATGGGCAAACGCAGAAGAAAGAACAGAACCCATCTCAAGGGCCCAGCAAAGGGCGAGACAGAGGAGAAGGCTCCAAAATCATTCGTCATCAAGGTAAGCTTAGCACTATGTCAAGGGTGTTGAGGGTTATTACAACTATTAGACTGACCTTGCTCACGCAGTCTGGAAATGTCACCAAATCAATCGCTCAGCTGGTGAGAGACACACGTAAACTCATGGAACCCAATACCGCCTCTCGTCTGCGTGTAAGTATTCCTCACTTACTAGTTATACGGTAGAAAGCTGACGG
Source organism: Phaeotremella skinneri (assembly GCA_001599695.1). Classification (NCBI taxonomy): domain Eukaryota; kingdom Fungi; phylum Basidiomycota; class Tremellomycetes; order Tremellales; family Phaeotremellaceae; genus Phaeotremella; species Phaeotremella skinneri. The sequence continues at coordinate 798,822 of BCHT01000004.1, forward strand.
CATTCTCCAAGGAACGACCTCATGCCAGACTGAGAGACTATTTGTCAATCGCACCTACCCTCAATGTCACACATCTTATGGCTTTCACTCTGACAGACGCCGCAAATGTCCATATGAGAGTCGCGAGGCTACCACAAGGACCGACATTGACCTTCAGGGTTCAGAGATATAGCTTGATGAAGTGGGTTTTAAGCGACATTTGGTCAGTGTACAACGAGCTGATTTGTATCCTAGGGATCTGGTCAATGCCTCCATGCGTAATGTCGGTAAAGCTCCTGGTGGCGAATATAGGAATCCTCCTCTTGTATGTGGTTCCCTCCCTGAAATTGTCATCATCTATCTAATATTATCGTCGTAGCTGGTCCTGAATAACTTTCAACAACCGGCTGGATCACCCGTCCTTCCCCAATTACGATTGATGAGTACCATGTTCCAGGGTCTTTTCCCTCCAATTCAAGTGGAAAAGGTGTGTGTGATCTTCTCACTGCTCTATCCAATCTGACCACCTGAAACCCCAGTCCGCTTTACCAACTTTCCGTCGAGTCCTCCTCATCTCTTACTCCCACACATCCCACCTAATCTCCATCCGGCACTACACAATCTCCGTGAGACCACACGGCATTTCCCGACGGGTCCGTAAACTCTTAAACCCTGCTGGACCATCGGCGACTTCTTCAGCCTCTCGGAAAGCCCCAAATCTCTCATCCACAAATGACATCGCAGATTACCTTCTTCGGAGAACTGGTACACCGGGATCAGAGGGTTCGACGCAGGGATATGAGTCGATGTCAGAGACTGATGCATCGGAGGCGGAGAGTGATACCAATGCAGTGGAGCTGCCGGAGGATTATGTTGGGAGAGGGAATAAGAAGGGAGAGAGGAAGGCTGTTAGATTAGTCGAGACTGGCCCTCGCTTGGAGTTGAGGCTGATAAAGGTCGTCGAGGGGCTGGTGGGTAGTAAGAAGGGAGAGGGCGAAACCGTGTTCCACGAATTTGGTGAGTCTAGTCTCTGATTATAGCCGTGGTGTTCTTTTTCACATGGTTGTCGCCACCAACTCCCGGGAACGTTAAAGACGGAGACAACTTCGGTGCAATTTGGACAAATGCTGACCAGTGTCAATTCTCTTAATCTGCAGTGCACAAGTCCAAAGCCGACATCCAAGCCCAAAACCAAACCCACGAACAAAAACGAGCCGCCAAAGCCGCCCGAAGAGCCGAACAAGCCGCCAACGTCGCGCGCAAAAAGGCTCTCTCCGACAAGGGGAAGCCTGGAGCTGAAGATGGCAATGAAAGCGATGACGAGGAAGTGGATGTCGATGGGTTGTCCGATGTTGATATGGAACAAGACCCCGAGGAGGAATTGGATGCTATGCGTCAAGGTGATGGAGAGGGGGACGAGAGTGAGGATGAAGACGAGGACGAGGAGTTTGATTATGAAGACCGGGGAGCCACGGGTGATCTTGCTGAATCGGAGGGAGAGTGGGATGATGATGTTGGTGTAGGGGAAGTTAGTTCTGAGGAGGAGGGAGGGGAGGAGAGTAGTGAAGATGAAGCCCCCGCTCCCAAGCGGAAGGTTTCGACTGGGAAGATCGGTAGGAGGAAGTAGCGTTCATCATGTGGAGATGAAAGGTATAGGTATGTATCATAATGCATAGTGAAAAGGTCTGCCCTTTTTCACCAGAACCGGAAACACAAGAGAACCAATGAGTAGGCTAAGAAGGATGATCATCTTTTCTCGGCGTTTACAACAATTGGTTCTACTCTTTCGCAGTGAAGAAGTCTATGCGAACTGTCCAAATTAGAACCATGCAAGAAAGCCTGGCAATCCTGTCCCCACGCGTTTCCGGTACTGTATATAATCGTCCCCAAAGAACTGAACCAAGTATCTCTCTTCCGCTGAGATCCCCGAGCGATTCGTCAGTAGACTTGTCTATCGAGGCAAGTGCAAAGAGTAGAAACCAGGAACTCACCAGCTATCCGTCTTGAGAAGAAGCGCCCGAGAATGACAATGAACGCCAGTGTGCTGATGATATTGCCTAGGAGGAGCTGGGTGGAGACTGCCCAATAAAAGAAACCGGCATAGGACGGATGCCGGGAGTATCTGTCATTAATAGTGAGCGACTAACGGCGAATATGGAATGAGGACGAAGAGATGTATGGAGTGGCGTAATATGAGAGTTGACGAGGATACTTACGCGTATACGCCCCGGGTTACGAGGACGTGATCATCGTGTTTCATGGTCTGGACAACATGGTGAAAGCTGGCCGATGCGTGGACCATAGCTAAAGATCTCAGACACTGAGCTGCAATGAGCGTTGCGGTGACTGAGAGGTAAGAGATATTAGTTCATCGAAATCGACTTTACGTGATGCCAGGAGACCGGCCGATGGGAAAGGGATGATGGGAATCAATACATACTTAGAGTCAACACTGGGAGAGAGCTGAAGAAGCCGCTGAACTTCTGAGGGAAGACGTAGGATAAGATGATATATTCCGCAAGTCCGAATGCATGAGCATAGTGATACTGCTTGCCGTTGTTCAGCAAGAACGCTGCAAGTCGCGATAACATTAGCGGTGTCAATCAGTCAAATTGAAAGATAATTCACCATCCACCGTAAGCTTGCTGGTATTCCATCCCGCTGTAGTGTAAAACTCAAGCAGATGGAATACTCCCATTGCAGCTAGATACAGTCCTAATCTTGGCCTAGCCCATGCCCATTCATAAGCGCCTATAGAAGCCAAGAATCCATGGCTAGCAAATGCTAACGAGGCAAACACCAGACCACCAAGGAGAGTAGATATTATTGAAACGCTGAGGGGAGTATTGGGAAGCGATCCCTTGGCAGCGTGGTGGATAGGTTTGGGGAGGAGCGGGTGGTCGTCAGAAGAGCTTTGTGCCAGATTGGCTCGTTGGTCAGTGGTCAGAGGAGATGAGATGACCGGCTGGCCGTTGCTGGGAGCTGACGACATTCGAATTAAGTTACCAAAATATCGTGATGCTGAGATAGACGATGCGTGGGGAGAGCAAGCGAATGAGATAGTTGCTCCCCCTCGTATTGTGAGCTTCAAGCTGGAGAGTAAGTTAGTATCGACAACAAAAGACTGAAACGCACAGACATGAACAATGGCAAGTAAATCCGGGGGCCCGCACAGAAACGCCTGCGCACGCCTTTCTAGTTCTTCGCGCACCTATATTTTGTTTAATCGAGTTCCGTGCTGCTCGACTTTGAGATTTGCCCTCGTTTCTCCCCTTCACATCGCTCACATTCCCGCTTGACTCTATAGTAACACTCGTCTTCTCATAGTGAAGTACATGCTGTGTGCCCCAGGATAGTGCGAATGACAGATTGGGCCGAAATTACGATATAATAATGGCGTCAAATGTCTCGGTAGGTCCATTGCTAGTTCCCAATGATCCCTCTCAATGTTGACAACATTTAATCTGATCATGCTATCCAGGCGCGAGAATTATGGGGCGCAGTACATGAGATTCTAGACTCCAAGCAATCTTCTATAGAGTGAGTGATCGATCCTTCATATGCTACAGAAGTGTTCTGACGTCAAGCAGGAATGTTCGGGCGGATCATGATTCGTCTTTACGGAACCTACACCGGATGCTTCGGCGAACGCCAGGGCAGGGCTCAGCTTTTCCTGCTATAGATGATCTTCGTGAGGAAGAAGACGATGATACGTTGGGCTATGACACCTTTCAAGAGGAGTATAGATTGGATGTTGGGTTAGTCAGGCTCGCTCATCGAAGCAATATTCCGTTGACAAACACCTACAGACCATCGAGGATTGCCAATCTTTCTTTACCCCCTCTGCCACCTATCTCGCCCCCGATCACAGCAACTGTCTTCCCTGACGAGCCTGTAGCAGATCTGCAACCGCAGGCGTCGACGTCGACCCTCCCACCTCCAGAAGTGGACTCACCGCAACCCCGCCGTTCATCACGGCATTCAACTCCAGCTCGTCCTTCTCCGCTACCCCGTCATCGAACCCCCAGACCGCCATCACCTCAGCCCATCGCGGCCGAAAGCACCGTCTCACTCAGCGATGTCCTGCCTCAACGGCGACGTTCTTTCTCTCCAGTCTCAAAGCAAGCCATCCCTGATTGGGTGCCGATAGAGAACTACAACGTCTTGGCTACTCCTCCTAAAACACCGCCTACAATCCTGATGCCGCTAGAAACCGCCTACACATCTCAGCTACCAAGCCTTCCTCCAGTCCCTCCTCAGAACCAGAGACATCGACGGGGAAGCAAGGGGGAGGAGAGAAAGGTTGATCTGCATCGGCTGCAGGTTACTTATGCCTTGAACCCCCTTAGTGGATCCTTAAACAAGTCTTCGAAGTGTGTTCTCACGTCGGACTGGAGAGTGCGTCTTTTCATAATCGTCCTACTGCATTACGCTAACAGGCTTTGTAGATTGCTCAGCAAGAGATGCGACACATCAGGGCGATGGAGCGGATTGAGGCGAAGAAGTCGGCTGGTCGATGGAGTCTGAGGCAACCTAAGAAGCATCATGGACCGCGTGTACCTAAAGCACATTGGGACTGGCTACTGGAAGAGATGGTCAGTTACATAGTCTTTTGGCTGCAGTGTCTTGTGGCTAACTCTATCACAGGAATGGCTTCGAGTAGACTTTGCTGAGGAACGTCGATGGAAACGGATATTAGCTCGCGAGTTCGCCTATCAAGTTGTGGAATGGCATCTGTCCAGTGACGAGGAGAAAGCTGGTCAGATGGTGGGCGGCCGAGGATGGGGAATGAGTAAAGACATTCCGATCCCCGGTCACTCAGGACGAACCGTTCCAGCGCCTCCGGAATCCGCGGAGGACGATGTGGAGATGCTTATAGATCATCCCGGGGAGGACGATGTCTATGCTTCTGGAGAGAATGACGTTGCCACTACTGCCGAGAATGAGCCAATGGAAGTGACTGGGGCCGAGGTCTTGGAAGATATCATGCTCCCGGACGCAAAGAGCAAGGCACTCGAGAACGAGGCCGACGGGAACGATGTGAAGATGGAGGCAGATGAGGACGCGGAGGGCGAAGAAGACGCTGAAGGAGAAGAGGACGCTGAGGGTGAAGTGGATGCTGAGGGAGAAGTAGATGCTGAAGGCGAAGTTGACGCAGAGGGAGAAGTCGATGCTGAAGGCGAGGCTGAAGAGGTAGTTGGCGAGGGCATTATCGGACTGGATGGTGAGTACGTCAGCAGTGGCAGAGCTAATGCGCCAGATATTCCCGCTGCTCAGGAATCTGGAGAAGCCGAAAGAGGGCGTGAAGGCGACTCTCCCGACAACAAGAGACGGAGAAGCTCCGCCGGCGATCTGGTTGCTCCAAACGGTGCAGTCCTCAATCGACGGTTCTCCAGTATCGAGAAGCTTCTTGCGGCTCGTAAACCCCTGCTCGATTTGTCACTAAACACTACGACCGTCGACCTCAGCTCCCTCCCTGGTATTGAGCCTCCCAAGGAATCTGCCATCCAAGATGATACGGAAACGGCGCCCTCCTTACTTGATCTCTTCCCGGATCTATCGGTCTACAGCGGACCTACGCCACCAGAAGACGGGAAAAGCCATCGTAGGCTTGAGGAGGGACTGTCCACTGGACGCGTTGCTCATACTTCACGAATTATGGATATACGGCCGGTGTTTGTGACGACTCTCAAGCCCGCGCAAAATCAGGAAGACGGTGACTGGACTGACTTACATACTGGACCTTACTACGAAGATCCCAAAGGCTCGACGGACGTCCCTGCTGAGATCGTAGCGTCTTCGTCCACATTCTTTTCAGGTCGGGCCCTCCGACCACTGAACATGCAGCCCTTCAACCCTCCCTCGCAACCCGCTAATCAAAATCTCCGACCGGTACCAGTATGGACCCCAGAGGAGGATATCCTTCTGCAGAAACTGATTGCGACCTACCCCTACAACTGGCAACTGATCAGCGATTCGTTTAATTCTGAACGAGTGACTATACCGACGGATCGACGAAGTCCCTTCGACTGTTTCGACCACTGGAATATGACTTGGGGTCCTGCGAAGGGGACGGTCCGACCGGAGCCAGCTCCAGCTGCCGGGACGCCAGGGCCATCTGCTACACCTGTGTCAGCTACCGTTCCGCCATCAGCAGGTAATGCACGACCACAGCAGACACCTGGCCAGACCCCAATCAGCATGCCCACACTGCCCGCGACGGCGACTACTAATGGCGGACCAAGTGATCCCCCTTATGATGGACAGAACCCTCCTCCTCCAGGCCTGTCTAAGAGGGACAAGCAGGCCAAACAGCAGAAATATGAGGGTTCGAAGAAGGCTATCAGGCATCAAGTGATTTATGATGCAATGCGTCGGATGGTGAGGCGACGTGAGGCTACGAAGCCAAAGACAAGCAGTACGTATCTCGAGCTGTCTGCTTATCTTCACTATGCTGAGTGGTTCCACAGTCAAAGACCAGCCCAAGAAGGTCATCAATGTTCACGATAGTCACTCGGGATATCTAATGAATTCGATCTCAACTCCTTGGGATTTGGTAGAGGCGAAGCATCGTCGAGATGTGCAAGTTATGCAGCAACGACACGATCGGATGGTCCAAGAGCAGGCAAATCGGCAAGCGGCGATCAGACAACAGATGCTGAATGCGCAGCAACAAATGCGACCACCTGCCGTCCGAGTCGGTCCAAATGGTCAACCTCTTCCGAACATGGCTCCAAGTCAGCAGCAGCTTCTCACAGCGGTCGCTGCTGCCAATGCTGTGAATGGTCGACAACCTGGTATCAATGGCGTCCCTATTCCTGTTCCGGGACAACCGAATGGTCGACCGCTATCTGTAGGTCAGAATCAGGGCGCAAATCAGGTCACCGGGCAAGTTCAGCCACAAGGAAACCCAGCCCCAGTGCAGGTTCAGCAGCAGATGCAAATGCTGCAAGCTCAGCAAATGGCAGCTCAGCAGGCTCAGGCCCAGGCGAGGGCACAACAGGTTCAAGCGCAAGGGCAAGGCCAAGTAGGGCAACAACAGCAACGAGGAACTCCTCATTCTCAGCCTGGTACACTTTCTGCGTCTCCTTTCCAGCACGCTTCGGGCGAATTACCGAATGGTGACGTTATGAATGGCTCCCCGGCAATGAACGCAATGTCAGTCCAGACTTCCCCTCAACAGCAACAGGCCTTGATCCAGCAGCAACACCAACAGCTCCAGCATCAGATGCAACAGCAGGGCCAAGCTCAGCAGCAGCTCTTGCAGCAGGCAAATGGGACAGGTGGTCGAATCCCTTCGGGACCGATTCCAAATCATTTGAGAGCGCAGAGTGGTGGGTCACCACAGGTCCAACATGCGATGCCCCAGGGTGGAAACATGGGCAGTCCTGTCATGACCACCGCGACAATGCAAGCTCTCCTTGCTCAACTCACGGCAAACGGTCAACAACCTACGCCAGAACAGATCAGGGCTCTGCAGATGCAGATGATGCGGAATGTGAGTAGCTCGTCTCCCTCGCTCTCTTCCGACCCATAAATGTAACGCGACTGCTGATGACGGTATGTATAGGCTCAGGCAGCCGCTCAAGCTCAGGCGCAAGCTCAAGCCCAGGTCCAAGCTCAGCAAAACCAACAAGGCCAGATGCAAAATGTACAAGGCGTAGTGAGTTTGGTCATTCCCTCTCTGGTGGACTTCCACAAAGAATCGGCTGACAGGTCTGATCTTCGTAGCCCCATTTTGCCAGATCGCCAGCGATGCAGAACACCCAGGTGCAGGCGAGAAATAGTCCCCAACCTCCTGGGCAGTGAGGTATGCATTCAGCGATACTGAGTACTGGAGTGCTTGGAGGAGGAACATGGTACCATTCGTATCTGATTTGTTGTACGGTATACATGGATTTTGTATATGAACTTTCTGGGACAACTATTGCGGCCCTTATAGCATGTCCGTTCATTGCTACCGCTTTCCCGAGGCTGGCATGACCGACGATTTTGGATTTCATGTTCTGCTCATTAGAACGTCTAGACTTCATCACCTTCATACATTCCCAGCATTACAGCACACTACAACGCCAGAACGACGCGGAAAGAATAGATATAAAGTTGCAGACCGAGCATGTTTTGTTGGCCCACTGCTCAAGCTCGCCAAACTCCATAACAAGGCAACAAACAAGGCAACAAATCGATATAGCCATCAGCTTTAATCCTCAATGGGTCTCGTCGACTACACTTCGGATTCAGAATCTTCCAGCTCGACCTCATCACCACAGCAAGATCAACGACCATCGAAGCGGTGAGTCACATCCCATCTCGTCCACTGCCCCCATTTGACGCTTACCGTGCTCCGCAGGAGAAAGGCTCTACCAAGCCTCCCTGATGGATTCTTATCTGGTGAGAACATTCTCCGTACCATGTCGCCAAGCAGGCTGGAAGTGCGCTGTGAGCTGAGCGAGACATTGAACAGCACCGAAAGATGATCCGACGCTACATCAAGGTCGAACGCGATCCCGACCCTTCGTAGAGGGCGATTACAACACCCACATTTTCCTAACCTGTGAGTCCCACTCATCAACTCATATACTATCCAATATTGACAGGTTATTTGGCATGTAGTGGAAGTTCCAAAATCTCTCCAAAGAACTCTGGAGGAAGTGATGAAAACCGTTCAGAATCTTATACCAAGCCATACAGTCCATCCACTCCTCTCTGATCAGACACTCCACATCTCTCTAACCCATCCGCTTCCTTTGCGTCGTTCCCAAATATCCCCGTTCATCAGTGATCTCACTAGTCGGCTAGGTGGATTAGGTCTAGGTGTTGGCGAGGAGAGGAGAAGAGCGTTTAGGTTGAGCCTTGTCGGTGGGGTCAAGGGGTATGAGAACGGACGAAGGTTCGGGGGGGATGGGAGTGGAGGTCGAGCGTTTATGGCATTGAGAGTTGGAGCTGGGTCCAGCGAGGTAGATCGTTTACTTGTTAGTACAAAACGAATCCCCATTGACTCGTCTAGCTCAAAGCAATAGTCGACAAGGTCATCCATCCAATCCTCCAGACTCTCCATTTACCTCTCTACCATACCAATCCCGAATTTCATACATCCTTCGCATGGTGTCTCCTCCGTCCTGACGTTCCGGACGGATCGCACACACCCCAGGCTCGGATTCCCGACACCACGACTGAGAACGCAGAGAATGAAGGGGATGTGCCATCTTTGTCCGAAACGTCCGAAGGGAATCCTATCACTCTGTCAGTACTGGAGAAGATCAATGACCTGTTTGGGAAGGAGTTGTTGAGTCGCCAACCGGCTGGAGGATGGGTCATTGATAGTGTACAAGTTAAGATTGGGAAGGAGATCACACGAATCGATCTTGCTGATGTAGACGCCAACGCAAGAAGGCAACGGCCATACGGGAATGGGCATCCTATGCATGGTATATAAAAGTATAGTTTCTGAAACCGCTCTCCAGGTTGTTCAATTATCACGTCCACCATGAATTACTTCAAGGGACAGGGACGGGTACGAATCGCCGCAGAACCTCAACCTCCCACTCCTTCAACTCCCCATGCCGCCGTTTCTCAAATACCGCCTGCGGTGAGAACTGTTGATCAAGCTCCTCAGCGCTAGCCCCCGCAGCTATCGCCTCTTCCTTATCCGCTTTCTCCTGCTCTATCATTGCGTTCCTGGCATCGATAGCCCTCTGCCATACGGACCACGGAACGCAACCACCCGTTGGACCCGACTCCTTCGGTGAAACGATCCCCTCAACTGAGTCTGGCTTGGCTACCTCTTCGTTCGACTCCTTTCCCTGCGCCTGAAGAAGGACCTCTTCGTCGCCGTGCAGCGAGAACTCTCCTTGCCGCGTTCGGGTAAGCTTGACAACATGAGCGCCGCATCCCAAAGCCAGTCCTATGTCGTGTACGATGGACCGGACGTATGTCCCAGAGCTGACTGTCATACGAATGGTGAACGTCGCAGGACGCAGACCAGTTGTAGCTGATACTTCTGGCGCTGGAGCTGCGTCGAGATCCGGGACCGCTACGGGTGCAACGCGAGGCTTGTCGCTGTCTGTCACAGCGATAGTTGATGGATCGCTCTTGACTTGAGCTTCTTGGACCATCTTGGTCAGCCGATTGAATACGCTTTTCTCCTCCTGGCTCAATTGTTTCGTTGGCCATCTGTACTCATGACCCCCAACTCCTGGGCTAACGGATGCCGGTGTAAAATCTAGTAAATCGATGGAGACAGTGCACTGCCGCGAAGGGATAGCACGGGGAAGAGGCTTGGATTCTCGGGCATATTCGTATAGCGGTTTGCCGTCCATTTTCAGTGCCGAGAAGCTAGTCAAATTGAGTCAATCAGGGTAGCTGATGTAGTACTGCGATAGACTTACATTGGAGGTACCTGGGTGATTTGGCCTCTGAATTGGTCGAGTACTTTCTCCACGTCCTCTCGAGTTACATTATCAGAGGGAGATGTTGATAAGATGGCACCCTCCGAATCAAAGGTAGTGGTGGCAGCTCCTAGTAAACCGATACTCTCATATTCCTAACATCCACGTTAGAACTCGCTCTACACTCTAGCAAGGGAGCAAGCTCACCTTGGAACATTCGAGGAACCGATTCAGATGTTTCGTCCCTCGATTGACACCAATCACTACATCACTGTCAGTTGATAGTTGCATGCGGGACCACATGTATAGCGCATCTCACCTAAGACACCATCGGCGAGTGGATCCAGCGTGCCCCCCTGACCGATCTTTAGTCCAAGATGAGCAGAATTCTTCTTCTTGCTTTTAGGAGCCAGATGTCTCGGCGGTTTACTGTTATCATCAAACAGCTTGGAATCCAGCAGAAGAGGGGTGATGGCATCGATGATTCGCATGCTAGTTTGATGTCGTCATTAGGTAGATGACTTAAACGCAAAATCAATGGTTGCAGCTCACGAGGGGGGCCCAGAAGGTTTGGCAACAGGGAATAACCCGTTGAGCGGAAGCGGGGGAGATGTTGGCGCCTTGGGCATTGTATAGAACGCTCTCCGAGCGATATGTAGCGTCAGCGTGAGAAACAACCTTGATCGAGGAATGGTAGGAGGAAGTCGAGTAAGTCGAAGATTTCGGGTGGTCGGTGGTCGTAAATAGTTGTAGTTGACTGCCGTAATTGAGACTTTTGTGGTGTGGCGTTTTGAAAATACTATCTTGGCAATCTGTATGTCTTGAGCTTAGGACATTTTAGACGACGAGGTACTTGCAGCAATGGAGAATATGTTTGGAGAGGTTTCTGTCCCAGGGAGTTAGGACAGAATAGGAGGAGCAAGAAGCATTTGGGAAATGGCTACCCTCTCAGCGTATATCCTTGTTCTCTCCAAGAAGAAGCTGTTAAAGCTCGAAGTACGGCTATGGACCAGGATGTTTCGTAACGCATCTCCAGATCGCTGACCATGTCACAGCATCAAGTACCATGGCAAGGAACCCAGCTCGACTCTACAGCGAACATGCAGAGGGAGATGAGATGTGATCACATATCTTCCCTTCACTACAGCTGGACATTGGCCACCCATGCCGACACACGAGATCACATGTGTCCCTTCCCATTTCGCTGCGTCACTTGATACTGTACAAGTCCCTCATCAACGATCGATACCCTTGGGCATGGGATAGCTCCCTCCTCGCTAAGCTTTGCACCCTGACGTGAGGTCCAACCCAACAGCCGATTCATCAACCATTCTGCTACCCCTTCCCCTGGGAGGGGACGGATGGTTTCGACTTCGTGTACGGCGATGAGGCCGGAGTATGGAGAGAAAGTATACAGTGATGATGTCTCCCATGTTGCTTCCTGGTCATAGAAGGTCAGTCAGCACTTGCTTCGCGTAGTAGGGACTTGAATTCCGCTAAGCAGGAGAGGGTAGGGTGAAGTTTACCTTGTGTGGGGGTAGCCTGGGAGTTCCGTGTGCCGATAGCAGGACGCGGATTTGTCGCTGGCGATGTACAGGGATAGTTTTCTTGGACAGGAGGAGTGCTTGGGCGGGAGTGTTGCCAGATGGGGGGGTTTGAGAAACAGTCATTCGATTCAGATTGATGTGGAGATCGGTATGTAGAGCTAGAGTGTGATATTAGCAAAACTCGCCGATTTGAGCATGGTCGCCCCGTCTTCGGCTTGTTTCCCACCTTGCATTCCACTCCGTGCAATGGAGAATGCCATCGAATATGCATGTAGGGATGAGATCTGGCGTTGAACAGACAGGAGTGAGCAACTATCATCTGTGACTCATTATACCCATATGTGTACTGACCTTCAAAGGCAACGGCGCGGGAAGCTTGAGAACCATGTTCTGACTAAATATATCCGGTGGAAACAACTCCACCTTCATTTCGGAAGGATGGAAAAAATGCGGTAAAGATTCTCTAAGATGGAGCATCCCTCTAGCTGTACAATACCATCAGCTTTCACACCTGTTGAAGAAGGAAGTGAAATTGGCTCACCAACTCTAATCTCCCATTCCCGATCATCCACTTCCCCTTCCCTTGGCCACTGCCCAGAAGGTCCCTGGACTTCTTTGCCTTTCCCCTTGTCTCCTGATGAATTGGGGTATGGGCGCTGAGGAGGTGTAAAGAATGGGGTCGGGGTTGGCGGTCGATGAGATAAGAGTGTGAGCTGCCTGGTGGTCGTCCTGTATCTGGGTGAGGTTGGTGGAAGGCGGAGAAGCGACTTTGACGAGGAGGCGAAGCCTTGCCCGCTCAGCATAGACATTTCGTAATGGGACAAAATTGGCCTTAAGATACTCGTGTTGTGTTGAGGGACAGTGCCGATTGATTCTACTGGTTGTGCGGACACTGTTGAGGCAATGATCCTATGGGGATGGTCTCGTTGGGATCAAACGAAAGCAAAGAGGGAGTGGGAAGCTGGCGGAAATGACAATATTAGCCGGACATGCATTCAAACTCCGCTCAAGCTAACTGATTGTGACGTAAAGGCAATCAAGATACAACCACATCGCGATACGAATCCATCATGGCAAAGTAAGCTCTAAGACATGCATGACATGCTGAGTCTGGCTAGATCACCCAAGATCCTTGGTCTCCTGCTAGACCTCAACGGAACGCTCCATGTCGGTTCCAAGCCTACTCCCGGAGCAGTCAAAGCGATTGACCGTCTTCGAGCAGCACGAATACCGTTTATATTTTGGTAAGCTATGATAAACAAATAGACCTCTATTCGTCAGTTCACACCCCCATAGTTCAAATACAACAAAAGAGTCGTCAGCAAGCTTGCTGAGGAAGCTGAGGTGTATGGGATTTCATGTTGAGGACGAAGAACTGATGACGAGCTTGGGAGCATGTCGACAGCTGGTAGACGAGAGGAAGCTTAGGTCCGTAGGAACATTGGGATAGTTGCTGATTTTGCTTAGCCCATTCCTTATCCTTTCACCATCGGCCAAAGAGGAGTTCAGTCATCTACCGCACTCAACTTCATATGACTCCGTCGTCATAGGTCTCCACGAACCATCTTTGTCGTACATGAATCTGAACACAGCATTCCGGATCCTCATGGACGAGCCTCTATCCGCTGAGTCATCAGGGGCATCGTCAAACCAAGCAAAGAAGGATTCAAAGAAGCCAATCCTTTTAGTCCCCCATGTATCTCTATTTCAGCAATCTCCGTCGTCTCCTGACTTCCCAGAAGGTCTGTCGTTAGGCCCAGGGACCTTCATTAAAGGCCTAGAGCACGCTACAGGAGTTAAAGCAGAGATCGTTGGTAAACCAACACGAAGTTTCTTCGAACTTGCCGTAGCTAGGTTGAAGTCGCTTCACGGCGATACCAGTGCCGGAGAGGAGAGATGGCAGGAGGGCTCCATAGGGGTGGTTGGCGATGATATTAACAATGATTTGGGTGAGGGTGCTAGACATCTGGGACTAAAGCGGATACTCGGTAGGTTTGACTTCGAGTCGACAGATCACATACTGATCCAATCGACGACCAGTCAAAACAGGCAAATATCGTCCTGGGAACGAGGACTCGGAATTTCCTCCAGATGTGGTTTTCGAGAATTTATCAGATTTCGTAGATCACATTTTACAATCTGGTACCAATCCTGGCATAGAAAACTAGATAAACGAACTGTTGTCAGCCTGAGCTTCAACACAGCTGCACCCTAGTACCCAGTCTGAACAAAGAACCAAATAACCTATAGGGTGCCACACGAGCCACACGAGGATTGGCTGTGCGGCGATACCGTCAAGGGTGATTCGGCGTTTCAACGTTTCTAGCATTCTCAGCATTCTGACATCTTACAGGCGGTCCATTCATTAGTCTTGTTGCATTCTCGGCGAGCATCTAGTGGAAGGTCGACACCATGGCAGCTATCCTTGCCTCTCAATCCGCTACTCGGACGTTTTCGCTTCTCTCATTGGCTCCTAGAGCGTTGCAACCCTATCTCCAAACCCCATCGTGGTCTCTGCCCTGCGAGGCTTCCTCCTCTTCAACAGCCTCCGCCGTCTCATCTCTCTCAATCCCCGCAACACCCTCGACACCGTGGTATACCAACCTCATCCCTTCTCTGGAATCGATCGCCGAACTCTTCCCACCCATCCTTCTGGCAGTGCCCAAACACAAAGTCACGCATTCTAGGAAATCTATGAGGTCCGCTAATAAGGGATTGAAAAACAAGACGAGTGGGTTCCGTTCTTTGCTTCAGTGTTGCTGGCGTAAACTAGGTGGTTGGCTGATGGTGTTGGATGACAGATTTTTCACATTGTGAGGCGTGCGGATCGATCAAGCTGTCGCATAACCTCTGCCCGCATTGCTATTCTCAGATCTCGAGGAGGTGAGGAGTTTTTCTGTCTTGTGTAAATGGCAGTGTCTGACAGAGCTTGCTGCTAGATGGAAAGCTGAGGCGAGAGGAGAGAATGTCACTACGCTGAGGGATGCACCTACTTCTGCTGGTACGGCAGAGGAGACGTCTTCGGTATGAGCTCCGTTGAGGGGAAGGATATATGGAATATTGCATTTGGTCATTAGCTAGCATCTGATGCGATTGAATCAACTCATCCCTGTGCACATGATATTCAATCCCAGTAAATACAATTCATGAGCAACCAGGCCTGAATATCGTGTATGAGACGAAGCGATCACTTGTGAATGACCGCGACATTTTTGAACCGGCATTGCATTCACCAAGTCGACTATGCTCTATCAATTGAATATACTTCGTCTATCACTATGTACTGGTATCTCTCCTTTCTCCGCCCACCTCCAGTCTCGGTCATCGTCAGTCACACAACGACGAGCATAACAATTACCCCTCAAGTAGCCAACGACCTCCGTACCGAGTAGGTATGTCTCTCGGTCGATCAGACACTCCACCATCTTTTATCTGACGCCGTATCATCCTAGACTCCGCTATGAAGCGACTTCCATCTCCTACGTCTGGCAGAGAGTGTTCCCTAGCTCACTCGATCCGACTGCTCCAGAACGACTGACAGAGTACCATCCCCCTGCGAGCACCTATAAATCCCTATCCGTAGCTCTACCGCTAACCGCAAAACCTGGCGAGAAATGGAGATTGGGTTTGATCGCTTCCCCTACTCATGCCCAGTCGACAACGACTTCGACGTCCTCGTCCTCCATATACCGAGCGGATCCTCTGCTTAATCTTGTCAGCGATGATCCAGGAATAATAGGAGTGTGGAGCGAAGGCATTGAAATTATTCGAAACCAGTCCTCGTCAACCTCCTCGGGACCCCTCAGGGGTGTCGGAGGAACAGCGAAAGCTGGGAAGGGAAAGAAGGCTGATGAGCAGAAGGGTAGAGGCAAAGGAAAGGACGTGGACGATACACCTAAGCAAGGTCGGATCGTGAGAGAGTGGGATATACCGGAAGGCATACTGAGGATAGTTGAGCAAACATCATTTGATCTCGATAAGGTGAGTCTAGTTCATCTGGCTTCCAGATGAATTGGTGCTAGTCGTGAACGAAATGCTGATGTGAGGTGCAGAAAATATGGGATTCAGGCTTGGCTCTCTCTGCGTGGTTATGGCGGCATCTTCCAAGTGGTTCTGAGAGAAGGAACGAAGCTCCTGTGGAGGAGGTACTGGAAATTATACGACGAAAGGCGAAGAAGCCTATTCAAATCTTGGAGCTCGGTGAGCACTGATTGTTCTCGAAACGGCTCATTCTTATGGATCTCTAGGGAGTGGAACTGGTTTGGTCTCTATTGCGCTGGCACAGGTTATGCGATATCACGGTCAGATGGACGGTTCAGATGCGGCTGGGAAGGATTGTCTCATTACAGCTACGGACCTTGGTGCGTCATAATGCTGTTGAGTTTGCTGACAGTTTTAGAATCTGCCATCAATCTTATGCAGGAGAACCTTGCACTCAATGCTGTTGATCAGGCCCAAGGTCACACAGTCGAAGAGGTAGACGGCGAAGATGTTCCCGCATCTTCCTCTCGCGTGATAGCACAGGCCAAGGTGTTAGATTGGGACCAACCACTACCGCTATGGGTGTCCTCCGATACACATCCGGACATGATTGTGTATGTACCTCTATTCTTAGCACATCGGTTATAGTGAGTAATGGACTAACGAACTCCCTAGCGCCGCCGATGTCACCTATAACACCGCATCTTTCCCATCCCTCGTGAAGACCTTGAAAGGTCTACTTTGTCCATCTGACTCTCCAGTCCGGCCTCCACTTCTGCTGGCGTACAAACAAAGAGATGAGGGTGAACGAGCTCTTTGGGACATGTTGAATGAGGTTGGGGTGCGGCTGGGCAAGGTTGACGAGGTTCGTGGGAGTGAGGAGGAGGGAGTCGTGGAGATTTGGATCGGGAGAGCTGCGTCATAGGAGCTGTTCAGATGCATCTGGTGGACTGGGAGAGCTGCGAGGTAGGAGCTGTTACTGTCCACATGCATCTACGAACATTGCAAGTAGCCACTGTAATGGTCTTCATTTCGCTCATGCCATTGTAACTACATTTCTACTGTCTGAGGTTCCCGGTGCGAAGATCAAGTGGTCGGTCAATCAGTACGCCACACGGCTTTTGCTTGCGGCGACCCGTCAAACCATGATCCTACCTAGTATCCCCCGTATACGTATTACTAGCATCTCGTTCCTTTTCAGTAGCTCATACTCACTCCAGTTGTAGAAACTTCTGTCACAACTTTGCATATCGAAAGAAACCATGCCGGAAGATGATCATGCCGACGTGAGTCACTGACGTGCTTGACGTGACTCATGGACCGTTTGCTGACTCACAATGGTGACCAATCTACTCCTTTTCTTGGCGACTGTTTTTCCGCGATCTGGTCGTTATCTCCACATATCGTCGTGAACATCGATTCGTTCCGAGCAGGATGACGACCGCTCCTCAAGAGGGGGGTCACCGAATGCAGAGGATGGCGCGAAAGGGTGAATCCGGTGGATGACTGCGGACATTTTTCTGGGATATTGTTGTTGATTTCCGTCATCCAGATCGAGCCAAGTTAGGAAAGCTCAAAATCGTATCGCCCAACGAGAATTCCGTCAGAGAAAGCAGGTGAGTCCTGTCTGCCTTCAGTATGATGCTGGCTCCTGCATGAGCTGAGTTTTTCTCCGTACGACAGCAATACATTCGTGATCTGGAAGCAAGATTGGAAGTCCTCTCTGGAGATAGGGAGGAGAGGGTGGACTTGATGACACTATTGATCAGGAACCTCTTGAAAGAGAATAAAGAACTTAGGGAGATGGTGAAATCAATGTCGTCGTTCATTGGTGAAGGTGAGTACCACTTGATGAATCGGCTTCCGGGGAATGGAAATTGACCTAACATAGGTCTGGGATCATGTCTCCCTCGTCTTGGTCTATCTGCACCTCAGCTCGAAGCGATTGTCAATCGCGCAGACACAGACACAGCATTCGAGGCTTTCGTAAATCTCAAAGCGTCAAAGGAGATGCAGGCTGCTCATCCTGGATTAGATGTGGGACCCAGTCGTCAACCTCTACTAGGCAAGGGGCCTGCTTCGAAACGAAAACGGAGTTCTGTGGGTGGTGGTGGTGGTAGCGCCGGTGTCACACCAGCGGAGACACCTGTTGCCAATGATAGAAGAACCAGGATGGAGCAATCGGATTCTCCCCTCATCCTGGACAATTATTCGTATTTCTTCCCAAACCTCGAAACATTCGCTGCAGCTTCGTCTGCCAATACCTACAATCAGGCTGCGAATGCGGCATCTTCACCCGCTGCAAACCAGTCCGCCAGTCATCCAGCACCTCAGGAGACGGCATATGGGAATTCTCAAGACTTGAATCTGGTCTATCAGGGCTCAAGTATCTCGGCGCCAAACAATATTTCAGGCTTCGGTCTCACTGTTCCAGCTCCTGCTCAGATGACCCCTCAAAGACCCGCTTCCAGATCCCAAGTGGGTGTACCGAGTCAAAGCGTTGCACCCATTGCCGATCCCCCTGCCCTTCAGAACATGGTCACTCAGCCGGGCCAACCCCCTCGCCAAGAAAGCATGACTAGTACATCCAGCGGCTCCGTCATCGATGCAGAGAAGCAGAGAAATCTGCGTGCGGCGGTAGCCAACCTGACAGCTCACGATGATGAGTATGCTGAAGGAACAGCTCTGACCCCGTCAGAGGTGGAGGAGAATCTGAGAGCAAGGGAGACTCTTCGACATGCTTTTGAGGGGAATGACAGGAAGACCGAGGCGATGCAGGTGGGTCACCTATATACCAATCAAGACCAAGGGAAACTGACATGCTGGCTTCAGTTGGTTACGTACCACCTTAACAAGTAAATCGTGTTTTTTATCTCGTGAGCCATATTCTTACGACGTCCTTAGCTTCCGCGTCAATCACGCCTACCATTTACCCCCATCGCTTCAACCCACGCCCGTTCAGAGGACAATACCTCACGAGCATGCCATTGATGGTATAGTCTTCCCGTCCATACGGGATAGGATGATTTTGCTCCGAGGTACGTCACCCGAGTAATCTTGACTTAATGGCATTTTCCTTTACTGAACTGGCCTTCGCAGGGCGGTACGATCTCGTTGACGTCTTCCATGGGGTCATCACCGATGTAGGTTGCCTCCATGTTCTGAGTTGCTATCATTCTACTGACCCCTTTTCTCTCAGTTCGAGGTACACGGTGACGATGTTCTAGACCACAGGAGCTGGGAGATCTCTGAAAAGTGGCTGTTAGATTATAGGTTGGTTCCTTTGCGCTGGAGTTCGTATGAACAGATAGATAGCTAACGTCTCGTCTAGAATTCTGGTGGACGACGAAGTGTATGCTATCTGTAATAAATGGCGGGCTCTACGTGGGGATCCACCCTTGGTTCGTCCGGAGAAGAAGACATCTTTTGGGGGTGCTAGTATGGCCTCAGACGGGATGTAAATAGAATCTGGTCGATCGTATGCTTGTAGGGAACATATATAGTCACGTGTTCTTATGTGCGACTTATGCCGTATAACTTATGTTTGTCAACGATTCTGTCTGTTCCCCTGCTTTAATCGTCTGCCGTCTCCAACAACATGGCTTCGGATCCCTCAACCTCTCGGATCAAGCGATTCAAGCCATACTTCACGCCGCAAGAGGTTGAGCGGCTGTCCTCAAAGCAACGAGGCAAGCTCAGCGTGTCGAGAGAGGAGAGGGGTCGGCAACAGGCTTGCAGCTTTATTGATGCTGTCGGTGTAAGATGCGGGTTGTGAGTGATAACGATATGGCCCCACTTCTGAATTATGCGGAGCTAAATATATGAATGTAATCATCAATCAAGTCCTAGACGAACGATTGCAACCGCTCAAACGCTTTACATGCGATTCCACCTCTTCTTCCCGTACCAAGATTTTAACTATGTTGTCAGTAGAGACTTCTTCCTTCCATATTCTTTCACAAGCTCACGAGTGAAACCACAGGAAGTCTCGCTATCATGTCTCTATGTCTCATCGAAACTGCATGACACACTCAAAAAGCCTCGGGAGATCATCACCGCTTCGTACCCCCTCCGCTTCCCTGCGCTGATCAAGAAGGGGACCGTGGATCCTGGCGCAGTAGATCCTGGGATGCAGGAACATGAGCGGAAAAGGGTGTTGTCCATCGAACGACTGGTATTGGAGACTATGTGTTTCAGTTTCAAGGTTGAGATGCCTTTTGGACTGGTTGTTAGGCTTGGGAAACGGATGGGATGTGAGTGTTATACGATCCTAGCGGATATTACGGGGAGGGACTGATTGCCAGTTGGGACTGTAGTGGGACGGGAGATCGTTCAGCAGGCTTGGAACACTGCTGTGGACTGGTAAGTGCTTGACAGGTTTTATCGCATACTGACTTCTCTGTAGCCATCGAACACCAGCACCCCTGTCTTACACACCGCATATCATCGCCCTTGGATCCTTCTTCGTAGCTGGCATACTTCTCTTAGACTCCACTCGACCGCTGGATAGCGAGAAAGACCTGAAGAGCACGGAAACGGGGGAACAAGCTATCAGAGATTCTGCTCAGAAGTTGGTCAAGCAACTGGGTAATTCTGGGACATGGGAGGAGGAATTTTTGTGCACGGCTGGATACGTTGATGGTATGTCAGAACTCCCAGCCTTGTATCACAACCTCTTGACTGAATGCATCTCCACGCAGACGTCGCCCATGCCCTCCTCGATCTGTACATCACCGTCCTCTCAACCCCAACGACCGATCCCTCCCTTTCCATGTCCTCTCCCTCCCCGGTCTCTCCTAAAGAMCCCCMCCCCGCCTCAGCATCCTCCTCCTCCTCCTCCGCAGCATTTTCAAATTCCAACCCGGCAGCTGCATCTACAGCATTCCGACTATCCGCGTATTGGACTCCGCAGACTTTGACGGAACTTAAAATCCATCTGAGAGATAGACGACCGTCAAAGGCTGGCGTCGCTCCGGTCTGGAGTGGAGGGTCTGTTGGGAGTGTGGGCCTCGGAGGAGATGCAGGCGGGGAGGAAAGTGAGAGTGAGGGGATGGGGAAGAATGATGGAACAGTTAGGTTTGTTTGGGACGCAGCGGAGGGAGTTGCGAGGTGAGACCGTTGCTGAGGTTTTGGTGAACTGTCTGTGAGAGAGATGCATGAATTCGAGCCGTATTATAAGTAAGATCCGATCTACTGAAACCTCTTCTTCCTATCCTATCTTGTCTCCGACTGCTCTTTCTTCTTCAGTTCCAGCTTGCCAACACATCTCGCCGTCATCTTCACACCCCACCTCGATCCCCAGTGCTTGGTTCCCCTCTCTCCATCCTCGACTCGCTCCACTAATGAGCAACCCTAGCGGGCGGCGTCCTTCTCGGCATCGAAAGTACGCGCGTAGTTAGGATGGAGCTCGCCCAATGGGTGTTGCCAGGTTCCGAATTGCCCTACGAGACCTGCCAATACACCTAGGTAGATCAAGTCAAGACCGATGAGCATGAACCCTAGACCCTCGGTACCCTGTTCGATATGGGTAAGCAATGTTCAACTTCAATCACAAAGAGTGCAAAATGTTACACGTACCCTGAGAACACCGGCACAGTCTCCGCGAATGGTACTAGACGGTCCACAGTATCTATCATGATGTCTAAGAGCTGTGACAGCGATGATCGAAGCTACTCCGTAGACCAATTAGTACGACTGTCTTCCCAATTGCCCGTCTCGGGATGCGGAACGCGGAGGGAAGGACTTACCCAAGTTGAAGCAGAAGAAGAAGACGGTAGCGCAAGCAACGTTCATAGCCTTGTTCATCGCTCCACGACCCCCTCGGGCGAGGACGAAGAGGATATAAAGCATCTGGAGGATTGCGCAGACAAGCATCGAAACCACGGCCGGAGGATAGGTTTGTTCTCCCGTGTGAACCTTGACGATTTGGATGATGTCGATTACCATCTGCCGGAGTTGTTAGCGGTCGATATTTGTTTTGGGTTCTGGGGATGGTATGATGTAGTTGACGTGAGGTTTTGACGTACGTTAGAATAAGCAACAGCCAGTACTAGACATAGTAGAGGGGTTTTGATCGTGCTCAGACTACAGGGATATCAATATAAGCCCATGGGCATCCTATGGTCAGATCACCGAACCGTGAGAAATCAGAAATCAACGCACATTGTCATCTTGCTTCCGACCTAATGCTTTGTTGTCTCTTTGTGTGAGATGTACTTTGAAGTGTGTCCGGATGTTATGTTAATAGATATATGGGCAGGATTGATCAGCGTAAGTGAGTTATGACTATATATCAGCGGGGAATCTGTGGAAGAAGACGTTGACGTGGTCCAAGAGACTACATCAGTAACGTGTCCAGAGAATCCCATCGAATTTCCTCCGATAACTTAGCGGAACAGAAGCCAGAGGGAAATAGTGCGATCTTGCCCGCTTGGAAGGAGCGCAAGAAGCCCTTCAGCCTCCTCCTTCCTTCCACTTTCCCTCCGGCGTCGTGGCCGACAACCCGGATGGGGCATACGTCAGTTTCAGTTAAGTTAAGTTAGCGTCAATGCGTCAGTGGAGGATGCTGATGCTGATGCAGCAGTCGGGGCCTGTGTGTAGGTGGCGAGCACGACGACGACCGCGGCCGTGGGAATGATAGCGCCTACGTTCCGATTTTGGTGGCCATGGTAGTGCGAGATTTAGCGACTGATGCGTAGAGTCGGTTTGGCTTGGGTGGAGGTGGGATCTAAGGGCTGACGTCGGCCTCGGATTGAGATTTCCTCCGAGGCCATGCCACTCTTCATCTGGACGTTGCATCCGACACACTTTGCATCGATTCGTATGCATACTATGAGCTCAGACCAGACAGCTAGATGTAGCAATCAAAACCTATTAAGTGTCCTTGAGGACATGCTTGGGAATCCTATACGCGGTATCGCACCAATCGCACCCCCATTCGTCGTCTTCACTGGGGACAGGTACGCCGGAATGACCCCATCCGCGCTCTACCGAGTTGCCCGTCAGCCTAGCCGATGCGAATCACAACCACCCTCTCACTCTAAACTAAAGACTCACATTCATGATCGGATCCCAAGTGAAGTTGGCCTGGGTTGCAAATAACTTCCTCTTCTTCTTCTTCTCGGGCACGGCGTCTGTCTCTGCTGGTTCGACGGACTGCTTATCCTTCTCAGCTGACGGTACAACCTTCTTCTTCATGTCCTCCACCTCCGGAGATTGCCGTTTCTTCCCAACGGCCTTTTCACGGTTATCATCAAAGTCTCCAAGCACACTTTTAGTCTTCACAGCTATCTTCTTTGGCTTGGGAGTTGAAGCCCTGTCATCCACCTGCGGGGCGGGCTGCGGGGCACGGGAGTCAGTAAGACTCAGTCCGAAGAGAAATGATAACACACTGCCTCAGGTTTCTGCGACTTCTTCTTGGGCATCACCTCCGGCTCGGAATCGTCGTCAACAGGAGCCGGCTGATAGGTGTCAGCGCTGAGTTCCGTTACACACATCTGGAGCTGACCTTGTGAACCTTCTTCTCCTTGGCTGGTTTCACCGTTTGACCTTTATCGCCGTGCTTAACGCTTGAAACGACTTTCAGGGAGTCAAGCTCCATCTGTGATGAATGGTCAGCATCTCCTCTTAAAATCTACAACCTGCACTCACCTCGATACCAGCCAATCGGGCGCGTTCCTCGTTCGCCTCCCTGTATCTCGCCTTCAACGCTTTCTCCCTCTCTCGACTGGCTTCTTTGGACGTTGTAAGCTCCTCTTGAAGATCCGCCAGCTCATCAGTCTTCCGTTGGAGGTCTGCCTTAGCCGCGCGAAGAGCGACTTGTAGCTCTCGCTTCTCCTTATCAGTCTGGGCATGGTCAGCCTCCTTCTATCAACGCGATAGTCACAAGGTAGGATGGAACTCACAGAGCCGTCTTTGCCCTTCTCTTCCCGAATGAAGCTATCTAGCTCCGCTCTCGCTTCCTTCTCCTTTTCCTTCAAGGTCTTCATGTTTGTCTCAAGCTTCTCAACCTTTTGTTGCAGAGCGGCAACCTCCTCACGCGCTTGTGCAAGCTCGGCGTCATTCTCATTTTGTTTAGAGCGATTGGCTTTGGACTGCGCAGCCTTTTGATGTGCCAACGAGGTGTTTGCCTCGGCAAGTGATGCCTGCAACGAGTATAGGCGATTAAAATGGACCAGCATCGCCAGTACTCACCTCTAGCTCTTCGATTCTATCATCCCGTTCTGAAAGGTCCGAGACCAGGTCTTCCTCTTTCGCCTGGAACAGCGCAATCTTATGGTCCCGCATGACTTCACAACGAGCCAGTCAATATGCGGCCCAATAATCACAGATAGACGGTCCACTTACTCCGTGCCGTCTCAGCTTGGACGAGGCGATGTTCCAATTCGACCATCTGCATCTGCTCCTGCGCAAGCGCAAGCAGCGCTCGCTGCTGCTGGACCAAGGAATGGACGTTGAGCTGGAAACGGGGATACCTTCAGCTGTGCCATTCCACGAAGGCGGGAAAATAACAATGCTCACCTCCTCCCGCATCCCCTCCCCCTCCTGTCGACACTTCGTCAGCTCGTTCTCAAAGTCACGAGCTTGTTGATCGAGCTTCGTCTGGGTGATTTGAAGGGTATGTTGAACGGTGTTTAATGAAGCTGTCGTCTCCTTCAAAGCGAGCCCCTGCTTGACGACAGTATTCTCCAGAGACGAGAGTTCCGCTTTGTGTCGGCGCTACATTTCCATAACATCGCATCAGCATATACCTTATAGCTTACAATACTTCGTTATGAGACGCTGTCCGTATTTAACCTACCGTCGCTGTATGTTCCTTCCGAACCAACTCCGTGACCTGCCCTTGGAGGTTATTGATTCGCGCACGTATTGGGTCCGGAGTGTCTGGTGCTTCTTCGATGTGGCATGGCGGAAGTGGTCTAGGTGGAGTCGGTAGCATCGTGCGAGATGTTCAGCAGGGAATAGCGAGGACTAGTTGGATACGTGTGGGTTAGTGCAAAAGAAATCAAGCAGGTTTGTTTACGCCCAGTGGCGAATACTAACTTGACGGGATCAAATCGGTGAAAGTGGCAGTTAGTTAGTATCTGGCGTTTGCTTGATTCCCCTTTCTTCGAGTCACTTCCCTGACGTCTTAAATATAATGAGCAGTTTCCGTAGCTCAAGGGCAGGGAGGGTTGTGGAGCAAGTCCAGCAAACGCGTAAAGAGTGAAACTCAACATGACGAAGTGTTCCTTAAGCTTTTCATTGATCTTACAAAAGAATCATTTGCTACGCTGCATTGTCTAGGTGTACGGACATTAATACAGTTGACGCCGTATGGTCACTCCCGATACTCTTCCTCCCTGCTTTATCTCTCGGATGACAGCAGTACTCGTCTCTGTCCACCACTGAGCCACATCTACCGTACTCTACTCCATCCCGACGAATTACTGGCTGGTCACTGGTGACATGTTTATCGACGCCCGCGGGGGTTGGCAGGAGCGTAGTTGATCGATGTCTCAGGCTTATTGAGACCCATTTCAATGCTGTTAATATCACCAGTCGAGCGGGTGCTCTCCTTGTCGGGGTAGAATTGAGGGATGGAGATTGCTAGGAGCATGACGTAGGCAATGCTAAAAGGGACGTCAGCTTGTGCGAAATGGGACTTCATTTGGGAGATAATTTACAATTCGAATGCGACTTGCAGAACCCAGAATGCCCAAGCCTGTCGAACAGGGGCTGTGTTACTTGTATCGAACACTTGACAGACACGGAAGACGGATACGATGAGGAGTGGCGCCGACATGAGGAGGGCGTATCCTGATTTTCGTGCGTCGAGATGGAATTCGAGGTGGGTGAGAATAATGGCAATGGTGGTAACAACGACGACGGCTGGCGAATTCGTCAGTTCTAGTTCGTAGAGTCACTCTGACAGTCGGAAACGGGTCTCACCTAAGGATAAAATGACGGAGACCTTTCGGAGAGTGATGACTGTATTTAATCCTGAATTGCTGCCGTCGGTGGTCACGTTTGAGATCTCTCCACCAGCCGCTGCGCCGGTAGCGATTGCTGTTATGAGAGCAACGCGCAGGAAAACCGAAAGACGTCGCACCCATTGGGGGTACTCTGATTGGGTTACCGCGGAGCTGATATTTCGTTTCCAGATGGCGATGAGGGGATCGAGAAGAAAGAGGAAACCAATGGAGACAAGGACTAGCTCGGCGACTAGGGGTTTTGGATTTGAGTGATTAGTAGTGTCGGATACAGGTTCAGCCGAACGACTCACTGAAAATGCCCTCGTTATAGTCCGATTTCGCCATAATGGCTCTGAGAATGAACATCACTATCCTTGTCGTCACGAAGACCGATGGTCGGATCAGGACCACTGTCCTGTCAGACTTTCTGACGAGGCGCCAAAAGAGGACGGGGAGGGTTAGCGCATACTATGTCCGGTCAGCTAGGGATCAACCGAATCTGTCGAAGGAGGGAAGTGCTCACGAGAACAGTGAATAGGATAGAGGGCGCAAAATCCTTAGAAGTCGGAGCCGTGAACAGAGGTCCGAAACTGCTGGCGATGCTATTTGGTGATGTTGACATTTTTGCAGGGCGGTGTAGAAAGTGTGAGAAGTATGGGTAGTAATAAGATGTGAGGTGTCTTTGCTTTTGTTGCCTATTTCGTTGCAGCTTGGGGCGTGAGAAGCACTGGGATGATCAGATGGATGGCGGGACTATGATGCAATGGATACAGTGCGTGGGTAATTGTGTGAAGGAAAATGCTGGACCTTCATGATCCCCATCTATATACCTCTGTCTTCCGCTCGCATCCTCGCCTCCCGCCGGACATTGCTACCTCGCCATCAGAAATCTGGCTCTCCGTCGTCTCAGACGTCGCACATGGTCGGACAGAGTGCGAAACCGACAAGAGGTCCGATTTAGTACTAGTATGTTAACGAGCTAGGGATACAACAGCGCGCGGTAAGCATGTCATGTCGGGTGCCTGTCGTAGCCTGCAGCTGCAGCTGCAGCGGTGCATCATGGAAACGAAGGACTTGCACTCATGCGACTCGCCGGGACCGACAACTATGGTTGTCACCGGAAATAGCAAACCCAATTATTCCAATCCACGTTGTTACCACGTTATCATCAGATCCCGTCCATCACCGCTTGCGCTTTCGCTTCCGCACTCGGCAGCTGGACCAAGCGTGCCTTGGCCAACAAATAGGTGAGCGAAACGCTCCGGCGATCCTATTACAGCCATAAACAGATTGTGGTAGGCGCGCCGGGCTTGCACGGCCGGAGCTGGGTGTGATCACTAAGCGCTCACACAAAGCAGGAGCGGCACCGGCTCAAAAATCGCATGGCAGTTCGACCTTAAAGTTACCTATACATTTCTAACATCCACATCTACACCACGACCGACCGATAGCTACCAATCTGCTGCTATACAGTGATAGCTGGTCAGTCCTTATAGGAAATACCGGGAACCACACCTACATCTACCGCCTGGTTCTCCTGTCAACCCTAAAAAGCTAAGGCCGACCGGCTGTGTAATAACCATGCCATCCGTCCTTCCAACCCGAGCGCATTCCTCTCTCCCGACCCAGGCTGACCTCGATATCCTCACCCTCCTAACGTCGGATACCACCACACTGGGTCCCCTATCCAGTCCCGAGGCGCCAAAACATGTTCATCCGCATGGTGCGGGACGGAGAAAGGCACTACCTAGACGGGACAGTCCGTTGGATCCTCTGATGATCAGTGCGGTGCTGGCTGGGAGTGGGCCTATGACGAGGCATCATTTCGGACATGGGCCTGGTGAGTGCTTCATAGCATATCCACTGTTAGACCGATCGATCATATCTCTTATCGAAGAACCAATGAAAAATGAGGGATATATGCTGATACTGCTCAGCCCGACCTGGAGCCTATGCCAACTGTGACAACTCCCGTCCGTCGTCCCCATCAAGACAACCAGTCCCTTCGACAGTAGTTATGAAAAGTTGTCAAGCACCTCGCAGTGAACGGCTCCGTCTAGCTCGGGAGCAGGAACAGCGTGAACGAGATTCCATCTCGGAAGAAGCTACACCTTCTCAACCTCAGGCAGTATCTATCCCCGCAAAACCCCAAACCTCGCCCCGATCGCCCCTGAGGTCATTCACTAGTTTCTCCCTCGAGTCAAATCGAGATGTACAACGACCAAAACGTCGAATGTCGATAGATCCTGCTCCCGTTATTCACAATCTACAGATCACGTCTCCGACTTTGGCTAGTTCG
This sequence comes from Phaeotremella skinneri, assembly GCA_001599695.1. Classification (NCBI taxonomy): domain Eukaryota; kingdom Fungi; phylum Basidiomycota; class Tremellomycetes; order Tremellales; family Phaeotremellaceae; genus Phaeotremella; species Phaeotremella skinneri. The sequence goes on from BCHT01000004.1 coordinate 826,969, forward strand.
AGTTCGATTCCGGCAACTCTGCTTACTCCATCAAACTCTTCTTCTCGCCCTAGGGTGAAGTGTATGGCTCGCACACGGGTTCCCACACCGCATGGCGAAGTGTTTTTACATCTGTACCACAACGATAGGGATAACAAGGAACATCTGGCGCTGGTAATCGATCCTATTCAGCTGTCAGGCGAGGCCCGAGCTCGAGCGCCTAGAGGAAGACGGGAAATACGAAGCAGATCCCTGGACGAGGTCTGGCGAGAGGGCGAGACTGAGATGGAAAGGGTGGTGAGGGGGGCGTATGTTGGCCGATTACTGCCTGGAGGCGAGGAGCAAGCGAGTGAACCTAGTCGAGCAGGTCGCATCGGAGCAGACGAGCTGGGCCTCCTGCCGGAAGAGGCTGAGCCAGATCTTCTCCCTCTGGTCAGGATCCATTCAGAATGCTTCACAGGCGAGACGATTGGATCGATGCGGTGCGATTGTGGAGAACAACTCGACGAGGCCTTGCGACTCATCGCTCAATCCCAACCTATTCCCATCAAAGGCCAACCACATTCTGACGAGTCTCAGTCTCTCCTCACACCTGCGTCTTCACGCTCGCCTTCCCCATCCACAACGGTTGCTTCGACACCCCATCATCTGGTGCCTGGTCGAGGGGTCGTCATCTACATGCGACAAGAGGGACGTGGAATCGGGCTTCTAGAAAAGATCAGAGCGTACAACCTGCAAGACCTCGGTCATGACACGGTGACAGCGAATCTCATGCTTGGGCACGGCGCTGACGAGAGAAAATACAACGTCGCCGCAGAGATAATGAGAGATTTGGGTCTAGGCGGAGAGGCAGAAGGGATCCGACTGCTAACCAACAATCCCGAAAAAGTCGAGGGAATGGCCAAGGAGCATATTCTGATCTCTCAACGAGTAGGGATGGTCCCTCGGGATTGGCAATGCCGTTCAGCACGGCTCGACGACCATGTGCATAAGAACGGGGAGGACGATGCAGAGGAGAAGGAGTACGAGGAATGGCGGATCCGTCGAGCCGGGGTGGGGATGATTGGCGCTGGCAAGACGGCCGGGCCCGAGTTGGAGAAGTATCTGCGGACCAAGGTGGAGAGGATGGGTCATTGTGAGTCATTTCCCACCCTTCTCCCTTCTTTCCTTCCCCCCTCCCCCCTCCACCCCCACTCGTTCACCGAAGTCGCTTTGTCGTCCCCGAGGTTCCTTTCGGCTCGTTATCGGTGGATCACAGGATGATAGATCTGAATATTGACGTGTGTTCAGTGATCGAGGTCCCCGATCAGATCTGAGATCTCATGCGCAGTGTGCGGCGCGATCGTATTGGACTCTGTTCTACAGTCAGCGGTTTTACTTAGAGCTGCATTTAAAGCACAATGTTCAAGGCATACATAAGAATCATGCATACAGTGGACGTTCCTATGGAGGATCTGTATTAGGAGTTGTGTAGAATAAATACCGAGCTCTAGCACTGGGGGAGTTAGGTAGGATATAGGGTGAGGTCGCGCATCTTGATCTGGGATCTGGGTTTAAGCAATGCTGCTAACCTGTAGCATGGCGGGCCGGGCGAATTTGCCTCCGACGAGTAAGAGCCCAAGGGCCCCCCTGGCCCCCGCCGTCTGACCGAGCTTGCACCATCCCCATACCGACTTTGTTGCTTTCTTACATTTCGCTCCCCCTCATCGCCATCCCCCCGAAAAGACCATCTGCTTCTCCACCAAGTTATACCTATATCTGCCCCCCTCTCCCCCCTCCCTTCCCTTCTCCCCTTTTCCCTACTCACCTCTCCGTCTCCAATGACAACGACCAAAATGCAACGCACCCAACCTCCCCCGACATCGCCGTCGGCCTACACTACCTCGACCACCTCTCGTATACCCAAAACCTCTCTTGGCTTCATCCTTTCCCCCTCCATCTCCTCACCTCCCCCAAACACCGACAACACACCATTCACCTCTCATATGCATCCATCCAAACCAAGACCACTGTCGCGACTGGAATCCCTGCCCAAAGACATCCTGTCAAGAATAGCGCTCCACCTCGTCCTCGACGAGAATGGAATCGGACGATCTCCTTCCCCCCTCCTCCCATTCTTCCTGACATCCCCCAGAATATACCAGGAGATATGTTTCAACAATAACCCCTTGCTTTATAATCGGCTGTTTAGAGTTACGTTTGATTACGCAGCTTTGGAAAGGAGGTATAAATGGATGGTGGAACATCTTTCTGACATTGCTGGCAGGGGGAGAAAGATCTTTGATCTGTTCAGCGATCCGAGGTCTTGGGCTATTGACTATCGTACGAGATGGGAGATGGCCAGAAGGATGAAGCTTGTCGTCAAATATGATACAGTGGATTTGGAGGGTGTGTGCAATCGACAACAACTGACCGAGGATCTGTGGAATGTTTGGTTCCTCCTCACAGAGAATGGTGAGCGCACCTTCGTTGACTTTCATATACTGATGGATCTAGATGGACTCAACGTACCGTTTCTGTCGAATGAGTGCGACTTTCAAGCATACATCATTGTCTATTACCGGGACGATATGCTCAAAGATTCTTTGGTTCCCGGATACCCACGAGAGACTGGTGACAAGGCTTTGGCAACTTGGTGTGCTCTGTTGTCTGGATCAGGTAAGTCGTCTCCCGATCTCTTCAGCTGACAAACCAGACGTTGTGGCGGAACAGACACCTGCCCAGGTGGACGAGAAGATTTTCATCATGAGACCATACGTATTTGCTTGTGCCAAGGTGAGTATCTTCGATTGGATTCTGCTTATACTAACCCCGCGATCAAGTATGATATCACCTACGCACCCTGGCATCATCGTCGCTTGCCGCTTTGCGAGCCAAACTGCGATAAACACGAGCCAGATCTGACGATGCGATCGAAGGCTCTCCCGTATAAGCGCTTTGGTCATGTCTGGAAACGTGCTCCGCCCCATTTCATTCTTGGCTGCTATCTCGCTTTTCTGCGACTGCTTGAGCGGCAGCCTGGCCGAATGGGTCTGAAGGAGGGGTCGTCAACGTTCTCCGCTCCGCCGTCTGAAACTGCTCTCCCTGGATTATTCAGCACGACATACGTCCTTTCATCCATTTACCATGATCGGGAATGGCAACGGAATTCAGTCTGTCAAGATCCTCACACCTCGCCTGGGTTGCTGCCTCTCACTTTCAAGGGGGAATTGCAAGGCTTCTGGAGAGGGAAATTCCTGTTCTACGACTTTGAGAGTTACCGAAAGATCCTGGCGGGGAACATGAGAGGGGTGTACACTGGGACATTTGCTGAACAAGCTGCCGAGATGGAATTCAAGGAGACGATTATCAAAGTTCGGAAAGAAGATGTGGGGGGTGACGGTCCTATGCTGTATGCAGGGTTCATGGACGGCGAGGATGACGAAGAGCAGACGAAGATAGAGGCTGGGTACGGACATGAGGTCATCAAAGAGGAGGATATGGGACTTCCGGATAAGGAGGGATGGACCAAGGAGATTCTGTTGACTGGAAGATGTAGGACTAGTTGGGGTTGGGCCAAGGTCCGGGGGAGAGTGAGGGCGTGGGACGGGCTGGTGATTTTGGCTATTGCTTACTCGGTGAGTGAGAACGCATTGGGCAGAGCTGACATTCAGCGTCACGCAATGGGTCGTTGGCTGTGGCGAGGGTATCTGCACACGGGGGGTTATCTAGTCGGTCGATGGCGGGACACGTTCACGGCGGAGAGTATGCGAGGTGAGTTCTTAGTTATTTGAGAATTGTAGTTAAGGATTGGGGTGGTGCTGATTCATGCTCAGGCTATGAGGGGGCCTTTGGAATGGTGCGGGCCGGCGATATCTTCTACCCCCCTCATTTTCCAAAAAGAATGGAGGATTCATTGGGCGTTGCGGCGTTAGGTCAACAAACACTGGCGAAGACCACTGGCATGTCTCCAAGTCGCGAAGATACCTCTTCAGGCAGCCGTGAGGGAGTCCTACGATCATCCATCTTATCTCCGATACGAAATGAGCAGGGCTCAGGAGAGACTAGTTGCGATGGAGCGGGGACTGACAGAACGGCAGAAGGGACCAGAGAGAGGAAGAGGCGGAGGGTGATGGGTGGATCTGACGAGGAAGAGAGGGAATGAAAAGGGATTCTGATCGTTGGAGGATGCAGTGGAAATAACGGTTTGTAGCGGATACGCAGCATTATTCATACCTTTCATTGTGTTTGTGGTTATGCAAGATTGGTGTCAGGGATAAAGAGCTGGACACGGGATAGGGAATAGGGGAGCATGGTCGCTGCGTGAGGTCAATGAAGGTGGAGGTCGTGAGACTTGTGACTAATGGCCAAGGACATGTGCGCACCTCCGATGGACGGATCTGATCTGTGACGTATCTTGATAACTTGATATCAGGACTAAATCATGGTCGATGGGCGATGAGATTGAATCGGACCAGAACAAGGCACGTCATAGGATTGTGGAGGATGGGAAAGATGAGTAATAAAAGTACCAGATTATATTATCATATAAGGAGCTTAGCTTGTGAACTGGCAGCTGTAGACCGATCCCCATCTCACAGATCATCCACCAACCAACTCTGATCCCCTGATCCAGTGAAAGAATTACGCGTTAAGCCCAGGTAATCGGTAGCTAAAGAACAGTAATAAAGATGGTTTGGCAGATCGACCTTTCGGGGAAATGTATTGTGGTGACTGGCGGGAATCGCGGGATTGGTTTAGCCATTACTCACCAGGCTGCTCAAGGTGGGTTTGGGTTTCGCATGAGGATTAGGTAGCGACTTGAATCTGATACTCCATACTCCATCATCTCACCCTTCCTCTGATATATTCATTCCTCGTACTCCTGGACCCCGCACAACATACAAACCCATACAAACACAAATACAAACACGGTCACTGCCACCCAGCCGGTGCACACGTCGCAATCCTCTACAAATCTAGCAAAGATGCTCCGGAAGTTGCAAAGTCCATTGCGGACAAGTACGATGTTCGATGTGTGGTATGTCCGATCCCCTCCGCCGGTCATACACTAGCTAGCACCCATAGCTTCTCTGTGCCAGTCCGGGTCCGCTTGCTTTCCCAAAGGGTCCGACTGACGTGATCCCAGGCGTACCAAGTCGATGTGTCCGACCAAAAGAAGGTGCAAGAGACTTTCAGGACGATATATCATGATGTAGGACCCGTTGGTGGCGTCGTTTGTAATGCTGGTATGTTACTTCTCCGATCTGTCATGATTGTACTGAAAAAATTCTAGGGGTCAACGTGTTCAAGCCTGCTTTGGAGGTTACCAAGGACGACTTTGATTCGGTGTTCAATCCTAATGTTTGGGGCGTGTTTGTCTGCGCTCAAGCCGCTGCTTCGTATGTTTCCTCATATCTTTGACTCGATTCATGTTATCTCGGTTCTATTTCGAAACCTGATCGACCGGACTGACGCGATTGACAGATTGTGGAAAGAGCATGGGTATCAGAATGGGAGGATCGTTTTCGTTTCTTGTGAGTGGCGTTTGTCGTCCAGGCCTCATGCCTCATGAGGCAGATCACGGAGCGGGCATTAGAGACGGCTGACCAAGATAATATAGCTACGGCTGCTACGATTGCTATCAGAGGAACCGCAACCTGCTTCTACCCTCCTAGCAAGGTATGTCTGTCACCATAACAGTGGTAGACTGTATACCATGGATTTCACATGGCCGTCTCATGATCTGACCTCGCTCGCGTCCTTTAGGGCGCGCTCACCATGCTCGCAAAGACTCTGGCGATGGAATGGGCCGATATGGGGATTTTGGTGAGCCTCATACTCCTCAGCATGATCCAGTCTCATTCTGACAGATCGTACATTCTACAGGTAAACAGCGTCTCCCCAGGGCATACCAAGTACGTCTCACTCTCACCTTCAAATCCAGACCGACAGCCACCATTCCGCTAAACTTAACATCTCATAGTACCGACATGAACTCCCGCTTCGACGACCCCAAGATCAAGGACGCAGCTGGCGCAGAGACCTTCTTGAAACGAGTCAGCGAACCTGATGAGCAAGCTGGAGCTGTGGTCTTTTATCTCTCGGATTATGCCTCGTGTAAGGGTCTTGTGACTGCCTCTGGGTATGGGTATCGAGCTGATTGACCTGACACGATTTTGACAGATATCACCGGTCAACAGTTGATTGTCGATGGGGGCTTGACCAGCTGGTAGAATAGGATAGGCGGACGAGAAGCAGATAGTTCCAGTATGCATAGGGATATATGCCATATACACGGCTCCGTGAAACACGCGACCTATACTGGCATCTGCCGGCGCCATATAGCCAGCCATACAGCCGTAGTCGCTTCGTCGCCACACAAATATTTGCAGCAGGCGCGTCCACAGCTACAGCACACTCTTGTCATTCTTGTCACTCTGGTCACTCTGCCATCCCATCCACCCCGTCCCTCATCCAGTGTACTATAAACATCACCCTCCCTCCTAATTCCCACTCGCCCGTCCCGTTTTGTGTTCCATTCGATCGCTTCTTAAATACCATGGCCATGTCTTCCGCCGAGGCAGAGCGGAAGCGCAGGGTACGATTATCTGCTCCTTTCACCTGTCCCCGTCCAAGTATGGCTGAAAGCTGACCCTCCATCCCTCAACCAGGAGGCTTTAGACGCTCTTCGTCAACGACGTACTGAGCCCACCAAACCTCCACTACACAGTATGAACTCCCATTCATCCCCCGAATCCATCCTCGTCCCATCTTCTTCGTCGCCTGCACCCATCCAATCCAAATTCTTTCCAAACGGTCGATCCCACCTTCCAACCTCCTCCTCGTCCAATGTTAACATCATCCCATCGTCCAACCTCAAGCGACAAGAGAACGGCTCCAGCTCGGTGCCATCGTCCAATCTCACGGGGAGTCCGCTGGCAATTATCAATGCGATTCATGGCAGGCATTCGACAGAACGGGAACCTAATCGAGCAACCTCTTCGCTGTCGTATCAAAACGTAGACCTCTCGCCATCCTCTCCACAGCCTCTCAGCAGACTCAAGGCGAGATACGATGATACGCCCACTAAATCCCAGCACTCTTCGCCTAGTAGCCAGCCTTCCAAGACTCCCAGTCTGGTACTCGCCGCGCAGAAACAGCAAATGTCGGGGACTGATCCATTCTTCACTCGACTGGCCATTCAGTACCCCCGTGTGAGCTATGCTACAGTCCTTGAGACCCTGAAGAAGAATCGAGGAGACAAAGTAGCTACTGTTACCGACATTGCGGTGATGAACAGGCAGCTCATTGAACGACAGCAATCCTCGCATCCACCGTCATACCCGTCTTCACCTATTCAATCCAGCAAGGCCTCGACGATCTCAAGCTCATCTGCGCTACCGCCTGCTCCACGTATTACTAAACCCAAGAAAAATGAGAAATCTGCCATCTACCGCAATCGGGAACGAGGCGGGAAACGAAGAGATCCAGACGAGTCGGACTCGGCGGAGGAAGCATCCGATGGGGAGAGCGCTGCAAGCTGGTCAGGCGATGAAGGGAGGAAGCGAAAACGGCGGAAAGGCTCGGAGGATGACATAGACGCAGAAGGGGAGGCGTTGAATGCTTTCAATCAGGCAGAACCAGAGGTCTTGACCGGTACAATTGGTGAGCTCTGTGATTACATGTGGAGAATTCTGTCACGCTAACACGCTATCGCAGCTTGTAGTGCAGAACAAGCTGCTACCATCATCAAACTTCGACCGTACGCTGATGTCGACGAGGTACGGACGAAACTGGGCAAAGCCAAGGGCGTCTCCGCCAAGCTGTTTGAGCAGTACACGGAAATCATGGAAGGCTACGTCCAGATTGACGCATGTCTCAACAGATGCGAAGCCATTGGCTCAGACGTCGGGAACACGCTGGCGGTCTGGCGTGGTGCCAGTATGGCTCACGACAGTGTTGTCGGTACACCCCGCTCGGACGGATTGAACGACGTCAAAGTTGATGTGGCGAAAGTATCTCAGCTGTTGCTGAGCGAAAAAGACGTCAGGAAGAAGAAGGTGCTGGCTAGTTATATCCAACAGCAGCCTGCTTCTTTGAGCGAGGGAACAGTTCTGAAAGATTATCAGTTGCTGGGAATCAACTGGTTGAATCTCTTGTACAGCAAGAAAATCGGTTGCATTCTCGCTGATGAGATGGGTGCGTCTTCCTTCCTCTTCCTCGGGATTGATATTGACCGTCTCTTCTAGGTCTCGGCAAAACTATCCAAGTTATTGCGTTCCTGGCACATCTCAAAGAAAGGGGAATCAAAGGGCCTCATATGATTTTCGTCCCTTCGTCAACTCTCGAGAACTGGATCAGGGAATTCCAGCGATTTGCACCCAATATCGACGTCCAGACTTACTACGGGTCCCAGTCTGAACGAGCGGAACACAGGGACCAACTGAAGAAGATGTTCAGGTCGGGAAAGCTCGAGGTGGTTTTGGCGCCGTACACTCAGGTCGCAGCGCCTGACGATTTGAGCTTCTTCCGCAAGAAGATCGTCTTTGAAGTGAGTACAAGAAATCTGCGCACTCATTAGATGCTAATTTGTGCCAGACATGTATCTATGATGAGGGACATCAATTGAAGAATTTCGCAACGAAGCGATATACCGATCTGGTCTCTATTCGGCCAAAATGGCGTTTACTTATGACGGGTACTCCCTTACAGAACAACTTACAAGAGCTTGTCGTGAGTACTTCCAACTTTTCGGGAAACACTGCTGACGCTTCGCAGTCCCTTCTGATGTTCATCCACCGGGATGTTTTCACCGACGCAGAACCCTATCTCCGCGCAATCTTCAAGGTCCAAGCATCCGGCCACATCAATCTTCTCTCGCAACAAAGAGTCTCCAGAGCTCGAACCATGTTAACGCCCTTTGTCCTCCGGCGACGCAAAGCCCAGGTCCTGACGTTGCCTCCCAAAACCGAAACCGTCGAGCATTGCGATATGACCAAAGCGCAGGCGACCTTGTATAGGGAGACTCTTCAGCGGTCACGCAAAGTGTTGGAAGAGCTTACCGACGACGTCCTGGATGCTGCGGCAGATGCGGCAGATGGTGATGCTCAACCGAAGAAAGGTGGGGCTAAGGCCAAGAAGGGGAAAGCCGAGGAGAAGAAACCAGTGTTGGCGACGAGTTCGAGCAACATCTTGATGGATCTCCGTAAAGCCGCCAGTCATCCTTTACTGTTTCGGAGGTTATACAACAAGACAAAGATCAATCAGATCGCCAAGGCTTGTTTGCAGATCCCGCAATGGTGTGAGGGAGGCTTTGACTATATCGTGGAGGATCTGGAAATCATGAGTGACGCTGAGCTGCACCATTTCGTCTCGGAACAGCCGGTGAGTGTCTGAATTTGATGTCTACGAGTGATATCCATTGACATAGACTAGGATCTTGAACGGTTTGCTCTTCCCCCGACGGCATTTTTGGAGGGTGGCAAGGTCAAAGCTTTGCAGAAACATATCGAGAGATGTAAAGCGGAGGATAAGCGGATGCTTCTGTTCTCTCAGGTGGGTTTTCCCCACTTGTTGTCAAATCTTCTAACTCGTGTGATAGTTTACGATGATCCTCGACATTCTTCAAGTGGCTCTCGATCACCTTGACATCAAGTACATCAGGTTAGATGGGCAGACGAAAACCGACGAGAGACAGGGTCTGGTGGACGAATTCAATGATGATCCCGAGATCACCGTATTCCTGTTGTCCACCAAGGCTGGTGGTGTTGGGTAGGTGGCTTCTGTTGCGAAGAGCGGAGACGTCAGACCTGACGAGAGTACAGCATCAATTTAACGGCAGCCTCGGTTGTTGTCATTTATGATCAGGATTTCAATCCACACAACGACCGACAAGCGGCCGATAGGGCTTATCGTATTGTGAGTCTTGTCCTTGTCCAGCTTAGGTTGAGATTGACCTCGTTCCTAGGGCCAAGAAAAGGAGGTCGAAGTGATCAAGTTGATAACCAAGGACTCCATCGACGTAAGGCTTCTCCCTTGATTCATGCGTTTTTGGTCTTCATTAACCATCCCGGACTACCACAGGAGGATATGCTCAATATCGGCTTGACGAAACTCCAGCTGGACGACGCTGTCGGTGGCGACGAAGCTGGGCTTACCGCAGGGGAAGACGGAGCCGATGACAAGCAAGCGAAGGAAATGCGAAAGTCTCTCCTTACAAAGCTGCGGAACAAGTTTGAGGAAGGCGAGAGCGTGGCGGGCGTTAATGGTGGCAGCGGGAATGGCGTTGTGTCTGATCTTGATGATTTACCCGAGGAGGATGGGATGGCGGAGACTCCTGGATCGGCCATCAAGAAGGCTAGAGGTGGGAGGGGGCAAGGTGTTTAGGGCTCTTGGCTGTTTAGGAGAGTGTGGGGGATCTGGTGGATCTTTGCGATCCTTTGGGGTGGCCAAATGCACAGGGGCGGCCGCGGACTTGTAGCGGTGGTGTTGATCTTAGTCATTCTTGTTGCTATCATACGATCATGGACGGCATAGCACGGACAGCTTGTGTAAGGATGAGACAGATGGGCAGTCACATGTAAAACTATTATACAATTCATGTCCGTCCAAGTTACGTTCCGAACATTGACAGCCCCCGAATATGTCTATCCACAGCAGCTCGAAACTAGACCCGTATTAGCATTAGCGTCAACATCCTCTAGATCTGATACCTAGAGAATGCGTCACTCACCAAATCATTATCGATTCCAACCTCTCTCGAGTCTAGCTCCACCAGCGGATTCCGCACAACATGTTCAATAAATGGACCGATGTGTATTTGCCGCAGGACAAACCGCAGAGAATCTGTCAGAGGGTCCGAGAGGAGGATGAATTTGTATCCCGTGACGGTCTCGTACAAGTGGAGCTTGTACTGTGGTGTCTTGAATGATGTGAACGCTTCGTCCCTAATTCAACTCGTCAATCGTGTTCGCTGATGGGTGTACAGCGATTAACCACAGAGATAACGTACTTTCCAGATAACTTCTTGACCATATTTTTCAGCGACAACACCACCCCATAAACCAATTTTGCCTCTTCATCAAAAGCCAATCCCTTAGGTATCGTCGTCCTCCCTCCCCCTGCTCCATTCACCTGGCCATTCTGAGCATCAAGTGATTTTGTAGAGAATATACTCTCCCTGACATTCGTTGATGGGGGATTGACTGTTGCTCCATTGGAGCTGGGGAGACGGAGGACGCCTGGTTTGAAGTTTGTAGGAGGAGGGCGGAGAGTTCGAGTTCGATGCCAGTCTTGGTAGTAGATGCACTCGCAGTGTCTGCTTGGGTGTCAGATTTGGCAGAATTGGGAGTGTGTATATGACTTGCCTGTCAAAGATGTATAAGGAGAAGATGGTCATCCTGTTGTGGTGACTGGATAGACACTGCGCAATATCAAGAGGATCCATGACCCGATATATATGATGGCAACAATAGACGCGTAAGATCACGTGATCTCTGTTGAGAACATGAACTATCAACTACTACTCCCTATCTTCATACGGTATGCAAAGATCCATACAACTGCATGAAGTCCATGGCGATACTCGACTACCTCCCAAGATGGAGGATCTGGGACCGACTCCACCTGCCCCGCCGGCTAACAAGGGATCTCCTTCTAGGACTATTCCTCGGGATAACCTTGTCCCTCTCGTCCACCTCTCTTGCCCTTCTCGCGCAAGAATGGAGACGTCGACGGGCAATCGCCAGAATCCCGCCTAGGCCTATCGAGCTCAGAAGTGATGAGATTGTGGATGGGGTCATTGGGCTTATTGGTATGTTCGATCTTCCGCAATCCAGATTTGACAGCTTGGGATGTTGGACTGACTATGTGAGATAGGAAATACTCCGCTGATACGGATAAATTCTCTGAGTGATGCGTTGGGAGTGGAGATCTTGGTGGGTTCCTGATGTGCGCTTTGCAGCTGACATGACTATAGGGCAAAGCGGAAGTAAGCTGGTTTAGTCTGGCATTCACTGATAGTTCCAGTTCCTAAATCCCGGCGGCTCAGTCAAGGACAGAGTAGCTCTCAGAAGTGGGTCATCGCTTGTGATCTTGGCTGACCGAGTATTAGTCATCGAGGACGCCGAAGCGCAGGGTCTTCTGCATCCACATACTGGATCGGTGCTCTTCGAAGGGACAGTCGGAAGCACGGGCATCTCACTGGCTACCGTCGGACGGGCAAAGTGGGCTCATTGCTGGATCTCGTTGAACGAGCTAATGTGGCAGCGCTGCAGAGGATACGAATGCTGTATCATCATGCCTGATGATGTTGCTATTGAGAAAGTCCAGGTTTTGGAAAAATTGGGGGCAAAGGTTGAGCGGGTCCGACCTGGTGAGTCTGTTGCTGATCTAATGAGTGGAGACACTGATATGGTCATGTGTTACAGCCAGTATTGTGGACGAAAAGCAGTTTGTTGTTAGTTTCTGTTGAGGTGGGATTTCTTTCGCATCACTGATTGACCACTTTCCCCAGAATCTAGCGCGGAAGCGGGCTCTCGAATTTGGCAAAATCACTCTCACCGACGGACTAGATGACAGATCACCTCGGGACGACGACATAGTCGTGACCACCACTGCAACGTCGTCAGAAGTCGAGCACTCTTCTGCAAAGCTGCCCGCCACATCATCCACTCCTCCGCCGGAGACGCAGTATACAGAATCGGCAACCCCTACATTGCTCGAAGTTGCCACCTCATCTCTGCCTGAGCTGCCAGAAATCTCACTCCCCTCGATTCTCAGACCGGCATTGGAACACAAGGCACGGGGTTTTTTCGCCGACCAATTCGAAAATGAATCAAATTATTGGGCACATTATCGGGGGACAGGGCCGGAGATTGTCAGACAGACTAGTGGCAATGTCGATGCCTTTGTCAGTGGAGCTGGTGAGTTTGTCATAGGAAGGTGGCGTGCCGCTGATGCATAACTCCGAAGGCACTGGGGGAACGATTGCGGGTATCGGAAAATATCTAAAGAGTGTGGAACCAAATTGTAAAGTTGTTTTGGCAGATCCTGAGGGTGAGATAGATTATTTGCTTTTGGCAAGCATTTCTCGTTGACCGTGAATCTAGGTTCCGGGCTGTATAATAAAGTACTTTATAATGTCATGTTCGATCCAAAAGAAAGTGAGGGGAAGAAGAGACGGTGAGTGTTCACCCCAGAATTGTGGTATAGTAACTGAAAAGTTTTGCAGGCATCAAGTCGATACAGTCGTAGAGGGTATCGGTGAGACATCATGTGACGTTCTGCTATGGCTTCGAAAGCTGACATGACTCCGTCCCAGGAATCAACAGGGTTCGTGCTGTATTTTGTCCATTTGTTTACCGCGTCGTGACTGACTAGCTTCGTAGATCACACACAACTTCTCCCTCGGACTTGATATCATAGACGATGCTTATCGCGTAAGCGACGTCGAAGCAGTCGCAATGTCTCGGTACCTGGTCAAGAATGACGGCCTTTATCTCGGCTCCTCATCCGCCTGCAATTTGATAACTTGTGTAAAGCTAGCAAAGACGCTTCCAAGAGGGTCCAGGATTGTGACGATATTGTAGGTTATGGGGAATAGTGCAATTGTCTCGCTGACCAGGACGCAGGTGTGACTCTGGAGCGAGACATCAGAGCAAATTCTGGTCGGACGATTATCTGCGCAGTCAAGAGATTGACATTGATCCGTCACTCGTGGAGAAGCTATTGAATACCTAGGAAGCCACTATGCATCATGCGAAAACCAAATGTTCCTCCTGGGTGTCTGGGACCTGTTCCAGATAAAGGAAATGGGTGTTTTTGAATAACATGCTCAGGTGTATTACCCCAAACCAGGGCCTCAATCCTAACTTAAGTCGAGGGGATGTAGGAGCAACGTTGAATTTTACGATATACATCTATCGTAAGTTGGAAAGGTAAAAACAAGGGGGGGCAAGTGTCTCTTTGTCTTCTCACAGTTGTTATGTTCACAGTGGTTACGTACGACAATGCTGTCCCCAGAGTGGGTCACTACCCTTTTCCTAGCCCTCTCGGGGGACACCGGTACGTTGAATGCTTATTATTCCTTCCCCTCTTATAGCATGCAGCTGCATTTGCCAAGCCCCTCGGGGATGAGCTCGGGATGAGACCTACCCCGTGGATCCTGTTTTCCGGCAGGAGTTCGGCACGGTAGGCTGCGGCTGAAACATGGCGCTGCCTCGGTGGCACGGCGGAGTTTGCGTTATACAGCGTGGCGATACCCTGACACCGAAGGTAAATAAGCATTTGTGACACCTAAGCAATGTATGGCTATATGTATAATGCAAACCTTTTCTCTCCCTTTCGGCCAGCTGTAATCACTACACCCTCTTCTCTATTCGAAGGAAAAACGACAACAAGTCGGGCTGACGACAATGGGCAAAGCGATTCTTATCCTCTGGGTCGTGGCGCTTGTGACTACTCTCGTCTGTGCCACCAGTGTCCGTTCACTACCCAAAGACATGAACGTCAGAAATGGCCGTGTCCAAGCGTTGCAAGCAAGCCGATCTCAGGTTGTGAAACACGCTTCACGCCCTAAGAGGGCGGCTCCGTCATCAACACCTCCCAGTTCCGAAATATGGGACTCGGAAACCTTTGACTTGGCAGGTGAAAAGGATGGTTACTCGGGTCCGAGTGAGTTGTCATCTCGTAGCATGCATGGGTCGTTAGAGCAAACATGAACTGATCTAGAGCAGCGGATTTTTCCGGCACCCCGACGCCCATTTTATATTCCGATGGCAACCCGGGCCAATACACCTTCGATGGCTTTCTGCATCTGTGTATTTTTTATGCGTCTGATAAGTTAGCCTCGACGATCAACGTTATATACTACGCGGCGGATGACACGTACAGATGTATCGTGTATGCTCCTACCTATACTGTGGACCAGGTCTTGACGGTCCAGGACTCCACTGCTACTTATTCTTATCTGTATGTTTTCGCCTTGTAGAATGGGTCCGATATGGGGTTGAGGGGCTACTGGTGTTGTTTTGGGGTTTATTGTACGTTCTGTCGAGTTTCTGTAGACCGCTCTAATACTGCACATGCACGACCATCGTTTCGCTCTGAGCATTAGACGTGAAACTAATTGTAATATTTTAGCTCAATTTTGAGGTTTTGTATAGGACTTTTCTTTTTCGGCCCTATAATTCTGTTACACCCCAAGCGTTTGCTCGCTGAGTATAATTTTCTACGGTTACATCCATGTACTCTTCTTCACGTACGGTGCAAACGCAGCTTGTATGCTTGCAGTGGATACGGTGGCAGACGGCGGGATCATCGTGGCCCATATATATCTTTATTATTTGGAGAAATGCATGATATGTGGTAAGAACCGACGACCAATCCCCAGAATGGCGGAACCACCGAGCTTGGCCTCACGCGAGGCATCCTGTTGGGCCGATGACGTCTCTGCTCTACCTTACTCCTCAAGGGCCCATCCGTCAAGGGCTCATCGCGCTTCACGTTGATGAGGCAGGTCACATCTCACAACCTCTATCGTCCGTTCACCACCCCTGCCGGTACCCCATTCCCAGCACCATTCCCAGCACCATTGGCACCCATCTTCCCAATCCCATTTCCTAGCCCGGCTGTCCGCCTCTCCCACACTTGAACAACTGTCTCCCCTAAGAACACCATCTCCTTCCGGACCTCCTCCACCCGCAGATCCTGCAGCTCAAACCATTTCTCTGCATCCCCTTCATTTTCCAAGCTAGACGCAGGACCGGATGGCTGCTTGCCTGCCCTTATATGAATTTTCCAGCTGGTCTCGCCCTCTTCTCTAGGGTCTACGTGCTTTTTCGAAACGCCTGGTCCAGTCCCCGAAGATGACGTAGAAGCTTGCGTGGAGTCTAAGGTGACATTTGACAATAGGTCGTAGATGGTGTCCAGCGCGTCAGAGGGTTTTGGGTCGACATCTTATGGTTGAGGATGATGTCAGCTGGAACTATTGATTGGGGCGGGGAGGATATGATTACCACTTACATTCCGATAATTCCACTCCTCGAAGGGGAAAGTTCACAATAGTTGGATTCTTCTCCTCAACAAAATTATTCTTGGTAAACCGCTTGATATGCAGAATGAGATAAGGTGGAAGAGCCGCTAAATGATGTCGCTTGAGTGTTGGTCCGAATTCCTGCAGCGAACCTGTCAGTTGATGCTCATGATGAAAGACAAGGACGCACCTGAGTCGTCTTTCCGTCAAACTTTGCTAATATGGCAGAAAGAGGTACTTGAGGTATGATCTTTTTCTCGTTCATATCTTGGAATAGAGGCGTTGCCGGTAAGTCGAGAGCAAGAAAGAGGAAAGGTGACGAGATGGTTTGGATATCTGGGATTCGTCCGTCAGCACTTATACGACCGGCTAGCATGAGACACAGCCTCACCTCTGCCGATATCAAAGATGGGCCTGGCAAGATCCTTGTGGATGATAATCTGCTGTGTTTCGATTTGTACCTTGCCCTGAAACGTGGAATAGATAACGCTCGAGTTGCGCTTCTTGCTGCCCCCCAAATCCCGGTGCAGAGTATTGACAATCCAACCCAAAAACTCCACCGGATCACCCTGTTCCGTGATTTTGAACTTTCCACCACTGCGTCTGTTCACTTCTTGCAAAAACTCGTGTGGACTGATTTGCGCCTTGAAAAGTCTGGGATTCCATAACCGCTTCGCCAACGTCGATAATCGCCGTACGAGTTCTGTCGGTCGTCGCTCAGGTTGGAGTTCTGGTGTGTTGGGATTCAGGAGGAAATTGCGGAGGGGAGGAACATGTAGTAAAAGATGAACGATCACGTTCAGGTAGTCGTTCTTTTTGATATTATTGAGCCCGATGTATCCAGGAAGGTACGGTTGAGCCGATAGGGTGTAAGAGGGAGCTGGGAGTTTAGATAGTGCGGATAGAGATGAGGGCTTGAATCTGGGATTCAACACATAAAGGATATCGTTCAATGACGGATCTGAGACCTGATATCCTTCGGGTAGGACGTAAAACTGTGATTTCAAGGTCAGCTAAGCGTTTCAAGAAGAAGTCAAACTCACCTTCTCTGTCTCTAGATTGAGCCACACGCGATGATTCTCTCCCATGGAATGTCGATATGCCCAGCTACCTCTCCCTCTACCTTGGAAGTACTTTCCGCAGACCAAACAAGCGTACACGTTGATATTGCTCAGGCTCTTGGAGCAGAGCTTTTCAAAGTCAAAATCGAGATTTTGTCTGGATATCTGTGAAATGACGGACAGTCAGTGAATGAAAGGATGCTCCTTTCCGCAATGAGCTCACCGTGTCCAGATACATGTCTCTCCTACCGATATCCTCCTCTTCCTGCTTGGCTCGAGTTTCCTCCTCCTCCTCTTCATCGTCACTGCTGTCCAGAGCTGCCGAAGCTGATGTAGACGCGACCGGCGGGGGTGGTGGCGGTGCGGACGAAGCGGGTGGAGGTGGCGGGTAGGCTTTGATAGGTGTGGAATGGCCATTGAGCTTATGAGGGGATTCTGAGGGTGGGAGAGGAGCGCCAGAAGGTGACCCGTTGACTGCAGGGTCGAGCTTGAGGCGCTTAGCCGCTGGAGGCGATGTGGGTGGAGAAGACATTGCGATAAGACCGAACCGCCGCGAGCCAGTTCAGGCGGCCTGATGGGATGAGAGCCGACACGCAGGAGTATGACCGAGCTGTGCAGGAGCTTCCTGGACTGATGTATTGGGGTGCTGGACAAGAGGAACAGATCAAGAGGTCGAGATCATAATAGCCCTTCCAACCCAATGGCTCAGAATGCCATACTTCCGCGGATTCGGGTGGCCGTGGCGGATTTGCTTCCGTCGCTTAGAGCAGAGTGGAGGCGCGTCCGTGGATTACCGCTGCGTTGGGTTGGTTGCTATGCCAAAACAAGTTCGTGTTGTTGTACTCTCCCGTGGGCGACACAGTGACAAGAAGAGACAACAGCCGGCCATGATATTACCAAGCTGACCTTGCTGAATCATGGCAGACCCTACCGATTCTGTCACACCGCCCCGACTGGCCAGACCGACTGGCCGACGAGTGCCTTCGGGAGCTCGTCCGGCTCCCCTGTCTCTGCGGTCACCAGCTACCTCTCCTCCTTCCTCTCGTGCAAACTCTGGAAATGTGCTTCGGGACTCTGCAGTATCACCAATAGATGTGGATGACCTTTCCAAGCCGGGGATCTCATCTGCTTCACATGGTCAGCTTCTCGCCCGAGATTTGGGAGACTCGGCAGGGGTTTCCGGATCTCCTCTTGATGCTCTCCTGGATGCCGAGCATGACTTCACGATAAGTCCTGAGGGCTCGCCCACTCTACCGAAGGGATCCAATTCCACCTATGATGATGTACGAGCCCAGCCGCAGCCTTTCTCGACATCTCGTCCTAGTACACCTACA
This sequence comes from Phaeotremella skinneri, assembly GCA_001599695.1. Classification (NCBI taxonomy): domain Eukaryota; kingdom Fungi; phylum Basidiomycota; class Tremellomycetes; order Tremellales; family Phaeotremellaceae; genus Phaeotremella; species Phaeotremella skinneri. The sequence goes on from BCHT01000004.1 coordinate 845,358, forward strand.
TCCTTCGTGCGGTCCCGCTCTTCCACACCAGTACTCTCTCCACCATTCAAGCCCAAACCAAAACCTTCTCGCTTAAACACATCAAATCTTTCGACTGCGCCCTCAGCTTCTTCACCTGTGAAAGCCATCTCTCCTGGACTCAAACATTGGCAGCAGGTTCGAGCTGCCGTCTTGGCTCCAACTTCATCCGACGATCGACCCCTGTCCACATCCACAGCGCTTTCCTCCAAGTCCTGGCAAACAGGGCACCCCAAAAAGTTTGGTATAGTCCACAAAGCCGCTGGAAGGTTTGGGTTCCGTCACGCCGCCGAAAATGTCATGGGCTATGATGAACGTCGGAGGTCGAACGCCGGTATCATTGGCGATTTTGGTGGAATCTCCGCCGAAGAGCAAGAGGAAATTGCCAGGGAGCGGCGGAAATTTGCTAGAGATATTAAATCCTGTTTGGACGCTTGTGCCTTGGAGGAATCACTCCGGAGGTTGTGGCGTCTCGGACATGGGACGGAAACGTCGATCAAGACCGTCGATAAAGCAGGCGGTGCATCAATCCATTCGTCATCCCATCATCATCCCCATCAGCCTGCAAAGTTTACCTTTGATCCCAATTTCTCAGCCTTCGCTCCATTACTCACTGAGCTTCACAGACATCTTCCGGCTGCTCGAGCTAAGAAACTTTGGTCTCGGACGTGTCCTCATCATGCTGCTATCCTGGCGGAGCTCGGGGTAGCCTTTTCACCTGATGGATCGTCCATCAATGGGGAGAGACAACAGGCCCTTGAAGTGTTCGGAGCTGTTGTGAGAAATTGGGCCGCGGACAATGCGGAGGTGAGTCGCCCTATGATAAGTTGGGCTGTATCTGATTATTGGACAGGAAGAACTTGAACGATGGTTATGGCTTTGTCGAGCCCTCCTTACCGATGATCGGCAAGTCCGCGTGAGCATCTAACATGTCGGAAGAAGACCAAGCTAACTTGTCTCAGAACCGAGGCTTGACCCTCCTAGCGAGCTTCCTGCATCACGATCCCAGTCTTCCCCAAGGATCTGAACAGATATCTTCCACCCAGGGGTTTATTGCTCTTTCCTCAGCCCTCGTACGCCTACTGCATGCTCTATGCATGTCCTCCTCTCCATTCGACGAACATCAGCGAGTCGTTCACGAGCTCTTGGTTGATCTGTCGGAGGGGGACATAGTGAAAGTTGATGAAGTCAGCCTCGAAAAGCTTACAAAGTACCAGGAGGCACCAGGTTCAGATCTGCAAGGAGCAGTAGAGAAGGAGCTATTGTGGATGGCAATTGGCAACTGCCTGGCTTGCGGGGATTTGGCAGGATGGCTATTAGATGGGGATTTTCTGGACGTGAGTTTGCGGGACCTAGTAATCCAACTTACCGGGTAGCGTTTCCGTCCCCCGCCAATCCTACATGCGGCTCCACCAGTCATTGTTTCTCTTCGAGCGCGATCATCGGTGTTCTTCCTATCCTCCTCAACCAAAATGATCGAGAGCGCAGAGGAGATCAGCACAGTCTGGAACATGGTAAATGGGTATATCATCCCAGAGGCGCGACACCTTCCAGATGACGAAGGGTTGATTGCGAACCACTTGGCGGACTTTCTATTGAGACTTGAGCTCCTTGAACATCGCGTTCACGGTAGCGAATTTGATCAACAAAACTCAAATCCGTTTAAGATCGCCTCGGCAGGTTTGGCCAAGAGCCCTGCTGAACACCGCGAGATCATGATCAATCTTCTTCAAGCTGGAGGAAGGTGGAAGACGGGGATCCATGATTCCGCTAAAAGAATGGTATGCTTCTAGGCAATATACCAGCTGATTCTTTCAGGTCTCATGGGCCGAGTTGGCAGCCATCACTGGCATGCTGAGATATTTTCTGGAGAATGCACTACTCGCGGAGCTTGGCAGAGACAGCTTAACTGCACTTTGGACCGTGGGTAATGTCGCTCGGTGGACATTACAAAAGACTAATGTAGACACTGCAGAGGATTGCTACGGCTTCCTCTTCACCTGTAGAGATCCGACCGTTCCTCTTGTGGCTCTCCAGATCCCATCCGCAGCTATTCTACAAGCCTCTTTTTTCGCTTGCGGCTTCAACGTTACCCTCGACTCTGTCAGCGAACCTCAAGGTAGTCCATTGTCTTTCGTCTCTCTTATCGCCAGCCATATTCTGGACCCGTGCCGACCCTCAGATGGTTCTCATTGTCTTAATGGGAGATGTTGGGCCTAAACAACCCAAAGGCAAAGGGAAGGAAGGAGAGAGGGGATTGGTAAATGTGAGACTAGGACGATATGCGGTCGTGATAGAGTTCATCGATGCGCTGAAGACCATTCATGAACCTGGAGGTTCGGGGACAAGACTGAGGGATTTTGTGGAAGGTCTAGAATCCAAATTAGGGATTTTGTTAGAGGCAGAGGTATGTTTTAGACAGTGGACTTGGCTGATCCTCGGCAGGAGAAGGAATCGGATCTTCCGATTTGGTACAGATCTCTAGTATGCTTTATGCTTCTCGGTCTCAGGCTATCAACTCTGTCCCTGCGAAGGTGAGTCTGGATCGCTCGTTCATGATGTTATCCTTCGATATCGTCGCTGATGGAGAGCAGAGCATCTTGGATGAAAGTCGTCGTGAAGTGGGCGATCAGCTCGCAATACGGATCTCGACGGGACGAAAATGACCCCAGCATGGTATTGGCATCGATTTACAAGAAAGACATACCCAAGACCTCAATTGAAGGTGTGAAAGGCTACTCCAAAATCGCCGGAAACATCTTCGACAAAAATGTTAAAGATGGAATACTAGCTTTACTCGTCGCTATCCAATCTTCTTTGAGTAATGATGAGTGGTCTGCCGTTCTCCCGATGCTCTGGCATGTGGTTGGAACGCGAAATACAGCACTCCAAAATGTAAGCCAAGACTCCGTTCGTCCCAAGCTGACTGGTCGAAGATTACGTTTCTACTTTTAAAATGCTGTGAAGTCATCCCAGATATGGTCAGGGAGTTGATCACTGCTGATCTCATGAGGTGAGTTCCGCTCATTGGAATCCACTGACGCCAGCCCGGACGCGGTCATCCGGGGGACATCCCTCCGCAAGGTGGCAAAAATTTACGGTTGGCGATATCAAGCGTTGCCCCCAAGCGTCATCTCCGATCGACGAGGTGCAATCTTTCACTTCCCGGCCAGGACTCTCGAATTCGTCCTGACGGAAATTGGGTCGCCAATATGGGTCGCACCCCATGACGTCCAGGATGCTGCGTTACAGCGCTTTGGGCCATCACTCCCTTTCGAACTTCGGCATCGTTTGATGGAGCTGGGGTGGAGTGAGGACACGTCTCTCGCCAATGACAAAGATTGGGAGAAGGTACCCGTGACAAAATTACCACCTGTACAAAGTGAAAGCACGGCGTCTGATCGACCGGCCTCCCCTGTCAAATCTCTGATGAGGCGAGGGTCAAGCGGATCTGGTCATTCCCTCAGCGGAAAGAAACGAAAAGCGTTCGTGGCACCTCTCCTTGTCAGCATGGCTCACGAGCAAGCTCTACTTCTCTTCGTCGATCTGGATGGGGTAAACACGGTCACATCTCGAGAACTGGTGAAGCTTTTCCAGAGGAACGATCCTCAAACTTTCTTGCGGCCATTCACAGAAAGTGTAACGGACGACTTTGCAGCTGCTCTCGGCAAACTCAAGGCTGTCAGCATAAGCACGACTCCTGCTTTTGCCTACTACGCCCTCAATGCACTTACGGGCTACCTCAAAACCGTTCTGCGAACAGATCCAAACTTTCGACACTATGCGGCTGCGCTTACAACCATCGCTCATCTCGTATCCAGTGTTAGCGAAATGTCGTTGAGGGATATAAGGAAAAGCAAAGCGGAACATATCCTCCTCCCAGCTTCAATACATGAGGAAGAGGGCGGCTTCAAGCTGCATGCGCCATGGAGGGATAACCAACTCGACATCCAGACCGCTCAGCTACTAATTCTTACTCAGATCCTGATCGTCAATCCACGCGAGGTGTATTTGGTCAAGAAGATGTTGTCGAATCTCCAGATTCAGGGTTCCCTCCACCATCTGCCATTCAGTCGAGCTTGGTTGATCCTCATAGGAACGCTGTTCCGCTCGGTCAACAGGAACTATAACGATCGGTCTGAACTGCGGCATTTCCTTCAGAACGTGGCTGCAATTCTTCGTCTGCACGGAACGAATGACATTGTTGTCACAGCTCAAGCTATGCGGGTATTCATCCTTTGCTCGGCTCGATTCAGACGCCTGTTCACATCCATAGGATTCACTACTATCATGAGTTCTGTCTACCAGACGTACGCAAGCGGAAACTCAGCTGTCCGGGATTGCGTAGAGTACGCTGGACGTAGTTTTCATCGAATCCATCAAGATTCATACGTCTATCAAACGTGTGCAGTAATTGCTGAAGGGTCGTATGACCCTCAAGCGGTCTACGACCTTCTATCCAGTCTGTCAAGCGGCAACTCCCCAGGATCCGGCGTCGCGTCGGGTATCCGAGGATTGAACGATTCCGAAGAGATTGACGCATTGGTAGCTATGATCAGTAGACCTGAAATCGCGTTGTCCGAAATTGGCACAGCTGCCACCGAACGTCAGGCAATAAAAATTGCTTCAGTCACCCTAGAAGACGTTATTTTCCCACGTGAAAACATCGTCCGCCTCTTGGTCACCGTCATCGCTGCGAGCCCGACATCGAAGAGGGCTACCAATTTCCTTCGCCTGTTCGCGGCTCTCATCCCTCAATTGAAAGATGCGCCCAGCCTAAATCTACTCGGCGATAGTGTGGAGGCTTTAGGAACAGTAATCGTGAGGGGTAAAGTAGGGGACGATGCCTCGATGCTGGCATTTGATCCTGGAGCCGAAGACTCCGGGAGTGACTGGACGCAAGTCAGGCGGGAATACGTTTTCCTTGTCGAGTCTTTCGCAAGATCGGGAGGTCAACTGGGTGCAGCGGCCACTCGGCGTACTCTCGATATGGTGGTAGATCTACTTCGTCGTCAGCCCGATTCGGTGGGACCAGCTGCAGCAAGTATCCTGCGGGAGCTGGCACAAACACATCTCGCTTCTGCCAAACCCCTCACCTTTCTGCGAGACATTGCTCAGCTCTTTCGGCAGTTTGTCAACATTGTGGATTTTTCGGGCCTTCTTGATTCTATAACATCCCTCATCAAGCGTTCTCTTTACAGCTTGGATCCCGATACGACCCTGGCGATTATCTCGGATTTCGTCGAGCCCGCTGTGGGAATGTTAGCATCAGCTTCAGAGAGCCACATGGCGTTCCTGGTACCTATACGAACATCGATCGTCCGCTTGTTGAGCGTCAGCGTCTTTCTGCAGGGTGACGCTTTAGGTGCTCTGGAACGATATCCCCCGAATGCCGACCTGATGGCCAGTCTGGTGCTTCCATTCTCTCTCCTGCTGGAATCACCGAGCGAAGTGGACCGAGACCAGATTTATTCAAGCCTTTGGATACGGCTTCTCCGATACGTCACTCGTCCTTCCACTCAGCGAGCGAAAGGTGCGAGGTCGAAATCGAGCCCTAGAATCTTGGCAGCTACTTCTGTCTTGAGACTCCAAATCATTAAAGTCATCTTTCTTCGGGCTCCACACAGCCTATCCAATGTTAAAGGACTATGGAATTACATCGGTCAATACCTACTCGACGCCATCGGAGAAGGAGACGGCAAATTCGTTGAGATTGTTGTTTCGCCGCCGGCCCCTCGCGTAGTTGATTGGATGATGTGGTCACTGTTCGAGCTATGCTCCCTTCATCGATCACCGCTCCAGATCTTCTTTCGTGTTCAGATACAATTAACTCTAGCCGCACTTCATCGAGGGACAATCTCCTCCCGGCCCTCTTCACCGGGTCTCGGAACTCGTATGCGGGTCTCCTCATCTCCTCAGGTTTTCTCGGGTCGAACAAGACTCGCATCGCGCTCACCATCAACGGCCGCTCACAATCGATCGCCCTCAAACGCTTCACCAAATGAATACGGCGGCCACTCCAGGATGCCCAGTCAACACCTCTCTCCGATCCTTGGACACCACGCCAGAACGCCGAGTCTAGGCCAGCAAACTGCTTCAGGACACACGTCACGGCCATCATTCAGTGACCTCTCGGCGCGTCGAGCTTCGCGTCCCGTGTTTGACGCCTTTACAGGAGGACCTGGCAGGAACTTTCGCTTCCCCTCCTCAGCACCCGTACGATCGTTAGGTGGTGAAAAAGGAGCCATCGTCCATCTGCTAGGAGCATCTTCACAGGTCCTGTCAGCTACGACGAGTGTCTTCCCTTCGGTCGCCCCAGGGTCCGGACGAGGCTTCGGGGCAGCTGGAACCGATGGGAAGGGCGATGCTACTTCGCAAGCTGTGGTGGATATCAGTGTTGGGAATACTAAGCTGATTGAGGGTTCGAGAAAGGCGGTGAAAAAGGTCCAGATGATATTTGGGTACGATGTTGAGCCCGATGATGACGATGAGCCAGTCAGGATCTGGTCTGTCCACGACGCATTAGTGAGTTTGGGTCTAGGTATTGAAGAAGAAAGTGACCGGCCGTTGACCAATACATTTAGCTTGTGATCTCCGAACAAACAAAGATCTTTGTCGAAGACGAGTTCAGGGATGTTTTCAACCCTGTTAGAAAGGACTGGGTGGCGTTAGACGTCGACGGGGATAACCGCGAACTCGACGAGAAGAGAAGTTATGAAGACAATCTTGCGGAGCTGGATGGCGGGGACGATGATCTCGGTCTACCGGTCCTTTCGATATCCTCACCCTAATCATACCCTGCACTATAATACCTTAAGAGATGAAGAATATGCACATGACATAGAGTTGCTGTCTACTTGGTTTTTGTCTTCTACGTAAAGACGCAGGATGTTCTAAATAATGTACGGTGATGTCGTTCTTAAACAACGAGCAGGGTATACGTTATGCAGGGTAACTATTTGCCAGTCGAGCCGATCGGCGAACTCTGGCGTCGGGAGAAGAAAGCTGCAAATCTGGGCGTCAGTTTCAGCTTTGTTCTCGTCACACCTCACCATTCAAGTCTTCTCCGAGGAAATGAGAATGAGATTTCGGCGGAAGAGCTTGTCTCGGTCTGATGATGTCGTCCAGCGTCAACATGGTCTGTGTCCCTTAATAAACGGCTCACCTTGCTGTTGGTTTCTTCTGTGGCACTCTCTTCCCCTTCGTCGTCTGTGGCTCTACCTTCGGCCTCCCCTCTCTCTCTGTCTCCGAGGAATAGGAGAACCTGTCTGCACTCTCTGCTCCAGAAGCTCGCACTGCTTGAGGGGCTTGGTACATCTCTTCTTTCCTACGTCTTCCTCTCAGCGTCATCGCAGCTTGCATAGGAGCCACCCGTGCCCTAGAGATCGATCCATCTGCCGAGGCCGTGATGCCTGTATGAGATATACTTGGTGCGGGAAGACCCTGGACCTTTACCGAAGGCGGGAGACGTACTTTGGAGTCGATGATGACCGAATCTTCCTTCCCTTTCATACTGCCTATGATGGGTTTTACTTTGGCTGCCGGAATGTTGGAGTGGATTTTGATTGGCGATAATACAGACCTTCCTCGATTCGGTGGCTGGCCGGGTTCTGGCTAAGAGCACGCGGCGTTAGTCGATATGAACTAGCCGCTAATACTGAGAGACTTACGTCTGGCGACAGGTGGATTTCCTTCAAGACTCTAGGCGGTGCTTTATTCGAGGCCGAGCCTTCAATACGATCAGCTGCAGAATAGATTCTCTCGGATTACCTTTCTTTTCTCGCGGTTTCCCAGAAATGTTGACCGGGTGTAACACATCCTCCCAATCCATCTCTTCCCTCTTCTCCCAACCCGCTAGCATCCCAGCCCATCTCTGTTCCCAACAAGGCTTTGCTCCTATAAGTCTGTGAATGACCTTGAGGGGTGTTTCACAAAGAAAGAACTCTTTTGCCTCGTATGCTAGAAAGCAGAGGTCTTCGATGATAGCTGGCGAGAATGGCGGTTTCAAAGAGAGTGGGAGTCTCATAGGCTGAGGGATGAATGGCTTGGGGTCGGGATGTTTACTAGCTAGGAAAGGATGACTGAGTATCATAGGTATCTGGTGGCATTAGCGATGCACCAAAGCTCTAGCCCTTACAGTCCATCGGGTCTCTGGATCTCTGTCCAGCATGCCGTACAGAAGCTCCGCGACACCTCCTGGTTCGTCCTCCTCCGCGGTAAAGTGCCACTCCTCTTCACCATCTATCAATCTTTGCTTGACGTCCACGCTGAGATCGTCCTGTCCATAATGGACGTAAGGATGGTCTCGACCCAGCATCTTGAGCAAAAGAATCCCAAGGGACCAAACGTCATTTGCGCGTGGGTCATACCAGTTATCCTGAAAGGTATTATCAGCGAACGCTTAAAGCTTCACAGCCGGGAAACCACGTACCGCAGCTTTCTCCGGACTAGAATAGTCCAATGTTCCTCCTAGACTCTTAACCGCACCTTCTGATGGGTTGAATTGACTGAATCCGAAGTCGATGAAGACGGGTCGGCAATGTTTATCAATCAATATATTGGAGCGTTTGATATCCTCGTGGCTAATACTCAGGGAATGGAGGGCTTGAACGGTGAGGCAAAGTCTCCGGAAGAAGGGGACGAGGAAGTGCATTGGCCAAGGAGGTGTAATGCTGGATGCAGATTTTGGATACAGTGTCAGGAAAGCGTACCTTCGCAGTATCAGCCAAGCGTGAAAGTACCATGACAAGAATACGAAGGAGACTCACGTCCACTCCCCCTCTTCCATGACTCCTTCGAGACCCGCCACACCCTCTAGTCCAGCTCCGGCCAACGCTTTTAAAAGTACAATCTCCTTATGCGCTTCGATGGCATCCCGTGTTTCGTCAGGAGTGACTGTGCGTCCGGGAGTGTGGTGAAGAGCTGGGAGGATCTTGCATGCCGCGGTGTGGCCATTGGGATGAGTCGCGAGCCGTACGTTTGCTGTTTAGCGATTGTCGTCGGAATCAGTACCACAACTCCAACAGGGGTCGTCCTACGCAACGACTGACCATATGCACCTCTACCTAATGTCTGACCCAGCTTCCAAGCCCCAATGGAAGTCAGCTTGCTCCGTGGAGTCCCGTCTCTAAACATATCCTGTTCAGAGTCGGTGGTTACCTCGTTGGTAATCAGGTAGTCTGCTAGATCGTCCCTGCGGTGTCTATCGCTCCTCCAATGTAGCTGATGATGATATCGCTACAACTATCGCAAAGATACTCTGAGTTGTAACCTAATCTTAGTCCAAGATAATGAATGGAACGCCAAAATGACGAGACAATAGGGTATGAGGAGGAAGCAGACGATGATAATAAGGTCAGTGGCGACACCCCCTGGTAGGAAAGCAGTCGCGGGGCCATGATAAGGCGATCACCGTGGGAAACATCACCCCATACGCCTGCTGATCCATTGGCAACATCGCTTTATCACCAAACCATGCATGCAGAAGACACCCAAACCCAAGAATCAAGATCCAGCCAGAGCCTCCAAAGCCTCCCGCTCTTTCCGCCGTCGTTTTTCCTCCCTCTCCTTGAGTCTCGCTATCCGCCTCAACCGCCATCCAGGCCCCCATTTAATGATCGCCAGTGGCATCGGTGTCCCCAGGAGACATATACCAGAGATGAGAACGAACGCCCAGCCTGATCCCATGGCGTCATTGATCTCCTGAATGACTGCTACAGCGACTGCACCCAGCAGACATCGTACTAAGTTGAACTGGACACAGTCTCAGCTTATACATCCTAGCATTATACCGGGATGCAGACTCACAGTTGCTGTCACTGCGCCACCTTGACCAGTGAAGAGGTCTATAGCAAAGATGGTGACTGACCCATACATCAGCTTTCGCCACAAGATGCTGAATGCTACCCACCCGTTGTCAAGAATCCCGTTCCAAGCCCTATGAAAAAGTTGAGAATGATGGGAACGGCCAGATTGGCTTTAGCCTCTAATGACCAACCGAGGGAAACACAGGCGACGATGAATAATCTACGAAGTCTGTCAGTAGCGGTCGTGAAAGGTCATGCAAAAAGATCGACCTACCCGCACTGGTAAGGCAAAATCCCAAGCCTGACTCTTTCAAGTCTAAATTCTTCCGGACATGCACGATGATCTCCACCAACACGTTTCTTCTCTCTACGATAGAGTCTATCCATGATCCGTCCAGTGGAGACAGTCGAGAAGATCGATCCGACTCCGTTAGTTCTGAGAATGTCCTCGTCAAACGATATCCGGTAAAGTCAATTACAACCATTGCCTGCTCACATATAGCAACAGCCAATCACGACTTCGTTGAGATGATACTGTCTCTCGAGCAGTGTCGAGAAGATTGTCCTTCGGCCATACGATCAGCCTCCCAATCGATTCCGTACAGCGGAAAAGGCTCACAGGACGGAATACCACAGGCAATAGTATAACGAAGCCCAAAAGAACAACAAGGCCAAGTCCGGTTCGAAAACCAGCAAGAATGATGCCCAAGGTTTGAACTAATTCTTCTTTGTCAGTATGCCCACTCTTCCCGCACATTATAAGAACTAACCTTCACTCTATGCATTGTAAGGTCATGAGCTTCCTCCCCCTTTTCATGCAACTCCTTGAGCTCTCTCTTCCGTTTCATGAGTGCCGACGGGGTACAGTTGAGCAGTGGCGGGGGAATGGACCCGTCCCCTACGAGCGAGCGAAGAGTTTCGGGGAAGGCTCTGAACGATCGGAAGATTAGGTCAGTCCCAAGCCATCGGCGTTTTGCTAACGAGCTCACAAAGTCATCGGGACTAGAACAACGGCACCTGCTATCACAAGGAACCAAAAGATCGATCTCCAGCCAAGGGTGTAAGCGAAAATTCCGCCAAGTAGTGGTCCAACTATGGCCGCCAGTCAGCTTGATTTTCCATTCAACAAGAGTCGAGGCAAGGCGATAAAAATGAACATTCAACATACCAGCTGGACCAAAAGTTGATGTGGCATTGAAGAGGCCTAAGTATTTTCCTCGTTCATGAGGCATCGCTATGTCCGCCACGACCCCGGTCCCGATCGCAATGACAGCCGAGCCACCTGTAGCCTGCGAGGTCGAATTTAAATCATGTCAGTCGCATGATTCAGAGTGAGAGTCCTCGGAAAACTCGCCTGGAGGATTCGCATGAGCATCAAAAGCCAGTAAGCATCTACGGGACACAATGCCGTTCCAACGCATGACATGACGTAGATGAGCAGCGTTATAAGGTATATTGGCCTTTGAGAACGATCATCAGGTCAGCAGATAGATACTTCTTCTCAAAAGCTCAGTAAGCTCACCGACGACCGAATGAGTCAGCCGCTGAACCCCAAATAGCAGGCGTCAAAGCCTGGAATACCCTGATCAATTGCAACACAGGCTTATCAGCTAGGCTATCCGATCACAACGCCGGCCTGCACTCACAGATAAATGGTCACGGTGAGGTTAATCTTCTCAGCCGAAACTCCAAAAGCAGCCGCAAGAGTCGGTATAGCCGGGACATAGATATTCGATGAGATCGGTCTGAACGCATTGGCAGCAAGCTTATCAGCACTATTAATTACAGTGTGGGCCGAAATTCGACTCACGAGAAGGTCCCAGCAACAGCTGACAGTGTCACGATGAACCATTTTCGGCCCTCCGAGAAACTTGAATACGGTTTGTTGCCCGTTCCAACGGTCCCTGCAGCTCCAGGTTTGTTGGACACATTCGTCCCAGTCTTCTGGAGCGCTGTAGTCACTGGTCCTAGAGTGTCTGGCGGAGAAGGCTTAGGGTTTTGCCCCACCCCTGAAGAAATTTGTCGATCCAAACCGAAGGCTTCATCCCGGCTGTTCTCGACTTGATTCTCGTTCTCGTCCTCCACTTCTAACGCCTCCATATCTGAGGAGACGGTCGCCATCGTGCTGGGTCAGATGTGTTGATGCTGATGCAGAATTGCTGATGCTATGCTCTTTGCTGGGCCATTTCGTCTCCGTCAAATTTTTTGACGGTAAATGGATGGTGAGTATCTGCAGCCTTGTCACCAGATGTCGTATGCCGTCACGATATATCGATACTGTCATGCAGTGAGAGTAGACAAGACGAAGATGACGATTATTTGGACTAACAAGTAGGACGGCCGACGGACGGGACTCGGCATGTTTGAACCGGAGAGCCGAAAGGGGACGGTTGAAGCCGACGTCTAGCCCGGAATAGACGGCAAGATTGGGAAATATCAACTGTAAGTCACGAGTATTATGCATACATCATATGACCCATCTACAACCTTCGGTCATCTTCATGCTCAAACCGCCCAATCACCAATGTCTTCGTCCTCCGCTATGAAAGGTTTATCCAGTCCCACCACAACCCCTTCACATAACGGACATACACCCGCTACCAATCCGTCCAATTCCTTTCGCAGATTCTCTACACGTCCATCCTCTCTGTCCTTTTCCTTCTTTGACTTCTTCACAACATTGCCATTCCCTGACCCGACACCTACACCTGCACCAACGACGGAGACAGCCTGAGCCAATGCATCGGGAATGATGAGTTCCCTCAGCTTATCCCCAGCTGCGACGAGTTTGTTCCGACCTGTGACGCCTAACAGGAAATCCGTGGCGGCTGATCCCGATGTGGGTTGCAGTTTCAACGATGAAGAAGCCTCTTTTTGTCGTCGGGGTGTTGAGAGGCCAGAGGGAACGGGAGTGAATGTGGAAGAGAGCAATGCGCGCGTTGGAGCTGCGTCCAAGGACGATCGGGAGACTAACTCGTCTTGAAGGTGCAGGATTCGACGAAGAGTCGGAGCGGGTAAGAACTCCATCGCCTGACATCGCTGAGTCAGCGTAGCTCGTACGGACGGTAACTCTTGGGCAAGCTACTCACCATGGAAATCAAACAATCCGCATGGAAGACATGCTGACAGGGAAACACGTAAAATTGTCTCGTAACCAAGACCAATCCACATTTCCAGCACTTGTCACTCGCCTCAACCGTAATGAAGCGGTTGGCTAAACCCTCAATGTCCCTCTTTATCGATTCCGCCGAAGCAGTAGCCTCATCCATCTCAGCTTTGAGTGAATCAATGTGGGCCGAATAGTCTTCCAAAGCTGTACAGATCTCTTGCTTGAAATCGTCAATGACCACAAAGTCTGGGAAGAACGGGAGGATGTCTTCGATTTTGAGAAGATCCGTTGATTCGAGAAACTTCATCGCGCTATGTCGAAGAACCCCATCAGTACGTCCTGGCGATAAATAAAAACGCCCAATCAATTCACCTCTTGATATCCTTCTGTTCCTGTACCACATACTTGGCGATTTTCAACCACAGCTTCTTCCTCAAGACCTCATCATCTTCCGGTTTATCCGCGTTGATTTTGGCCAATTCCAGATCGCCCTTTTCAAGCGCCAGATCAACACTACTCTCATATAACCCCATTTTGGAATAAATATGAACACAAGGCTGTATCCTTCCATGAAGCTTGCACAATCTCAGCGCATAATCCAAATCGTAATACGGTCGTTCAGTCGTTGGGTCATCGGGACACGAAGACAGGAATCTAAGAAGAGGTTCATCATTTGGATCATGATGTGAGGCGTAGAAGGTCAAGAGCAGGTTGTATATTGTCGAATCTGTTGATGATTGCGTGTAAATGACCTGAGTGAGGTATCGGATTGCATGGTTCTGCTCCAAGGGTTCAGAAGGTCGTTGTTGCTGTTGAAGAAGGGCTGGGATCAGGCGACGAGGCGAGAGGGAAGATTGGCGCAGCCACGAATTGACGGTCTCTTTCGGAGCATTACGCATCAGAATGGAGGCGAAGCGGTAATACAGCTCCAAGGAGTCCTGTAAACGACTAGTCAGGCTTGGCTTCCACATGAGATACGATATCAAGCCTTACCTGTCGATTTAAGACATCAATTGCCTTCAGCCATTTCTCTTCTGTCACCCAGTGTTCAACTACCTTTCCGTGATCCTTGTTCAGGTTTGCGTAGAAAAGGTACAGATCGGTCCGACCGTGACTCAGGATTAACTCGTAGACGACTTTTGGATCTAGGTCGTTCTGAGGATGTTGTGTGGTCAGTAGTGTATTCAATTAAGCGACCGCGGCCGCCGAGCACCACATACTTGATAGGTCGTCATAAAATTCCTCAAATCATCCTCCATCATCTGTCTCTCAATATTCAGGGATTCCACATCAGAAGTAGCCGATTCCGCCGCTACAATATCCTCAAGGGTATTGCATTTGCTAAGGTAAATCTCAACCAGCCATGTAGCCAACATCATTCGTTGGGTGAGATCCTGCCGCAGATGTCAATTTGCCGCTGAAATACCCGGCAATATGGAGACTTACTTTCTTGCTCAGTAAGTCGAGTCGCTCAGAAAGATATATCCGGAGCGCATCTCGTTCATCGGCATCCACGAAACGAAGTGCGACAAATTCAAAGCTTTTCGTCGATTTGGCGTAGCACTGGGCAGACTGTATGAAGCGTCCCTGGTCGAAGAATGCGTCACCCTGGCGGGATAGGACAATATCTTTCTGGGCGGCGGTCTATGAGTCTCGACGGATCAGCAGTATCCTGTGCAGACCAAAAGCCAGCGAGCCTACCGTGGCAAACTGCAGGGCAGCTGTAAAATCGCCTTTCTCGAGCTTAGCTCTCCATACATCTCTGTCTTCGGTACGAACAAGGACTTCCAGTATCGATCGATCAGTGTATACCCAGAAGGTCTTGGATATAGGGTCATCCGAGAGCCCAAGCGGTCGCTCATCATGTGCCTAGTGATCGGATCAACATTTTGTCATGATCTCTCCCTTTTGCAAGCTTGCAAGGACAGGGCTCACAAGTGGAAGCAGTTCTTCCCAAACGACCCGTTCACTTTCCCTTGCTATACCAACTATCCGGTCTTGATAGAGTAAAAGCCAGTGGTATTGGGTGATTGCTATTGATATTGGTATAGGTGGAGCAGGTCGAGGAGGAGGGTTACGGTTGAAAGCCGGTGCTGGAGCTGAGGAAGTGTCGGATAGGGGCGGGTAAGGGTATAGGGACGGCTTGACCAAAATCTCAGCAGAAGGGCTTGAAGACAGCGGAGAACTGTATAAACCGGGATCTGGACTCATGTTAGATCATTCTCCTTGCCATAGCAGCCATCTCACCAGTCAACCAAGCCAAGGCAGAAGGAGCTTGCAGAGAAGGCGCGCTTTGGTTGTCCGATACCGATGTGTATAATCTAAGCTCTGACGAAGGAGGGTCTCCGGGGAGTGCTTGGAATTCTGAGAAGGATGGTCAGCAATCTTGGAAGTACCACAGCAGCAACCCTCAACCTACTCGGAGGCCCATCTCTGACCGGTTTGAACACCTCTTCTGCCCATCCTCCGTTCTTACCCCCAGCAGAGGTCGTACTGACGTTTCCCTGGAACTCATACACCCTGTCCGCGGTCGTAATCACTACCCAAGCCCTCTTCTGCCCTCCCTTCTGTCCTTGTTTACCGCCCCCTGTTGTTCCAGCTGACCAAAATCCAAACCCTATACCAGTAACAGGCTGACTATCCGGTAGCGTATACACCACTTGAAGATCCCTCTCCACGGGCTTGGTCATGGAGATAGATACAGCTTTGAAAATGTCATCCTGCGGAGGTAGTGGCAAGGACGAGATCTGTCCAGTCGACGAACCGAGAAGGACATCCGTCGCTGGAGGTGTGATAGCGTCTCCCTTTGCTACGGGCATTTCACCGTCATCGGCGGTTGATCCAGATATAGGCGACCATGCAACTGCAGTGATTGTCTGTCTCAGTCTCAGAGGTCTTGGTCTTCGTGACTGAACAGCGGGGTTTCCTGGACTGATCGGGAGATAGAATGTGTCCCCAGTTGTGGTGATAATGATAAGATGTCGCGCTGTGGGGTCTGCAAATAATCTGAGAATACTTGGCGAAGACCCTGGAGCCTGAGGATTAGGCGAACCCTTTTCTGGCGCAGGTCGTGGGAGGTCGATTGTAATCAACTCGTCGGGCTTGTTGAGGTCTATAATGATTATCGAGAGTGGGGCAACAGCGAGGAACAGCAGATTGTTGGCAGCCGTTAGGCAAAGAAGCGAGGATGGCGGAGAGTATTGAACAAGTGAGAGAGAGAATAGAGGTGGAAGCAGGGCTGAGGAGTGCTGTGCTGAAGGAATGAAGCCAGTCTCGAGCTGATAACGTTCATCGGTAAACCTACATTTGGGATAACATAGACCGGATCTGACTTACTGCCTCCACCATGAGTCCTCCATCTTCGTTGTCCTCACCATCGTCTACCTCGAAGCCTTCATACTCCACTCCGCTGATCCCGCCTCCAAAGGCGTTGATGCCCGTGCTAGGTACTCCATTCCGGCCGGCGCTGCTTGACGAGTACCGAGCAGGAGCCGATGGCCCTGCGGCATGCTCGACGACTGGAGGCAGGTATGAGGGTGAGACTCTGAAGCATGGTAACTGGAGTCAGACTCACAATCGTCGAGGGCGGACATATCTGTCTGTCCTATGGCCTCCCTATGGTCCGTTGCCTAACGTTTATTGTTGCTGCATTCCAGACTGGCATATGACGAACCCAGGACCACGCTAGGCGCGGGTTCCGGGAGTAAGGCTGCACAGAGGTTTGAGCGCCTAACTCTGCCCCTGTCATGTGCCTATTTTGTGTGTGTGCTTCCGTTGGCATCAGGGCCGGCAGACGACCGTCGATCTCGGCCGAAGATGCCGAGCTCTAAGCTTCTAAATTTGGTTCCCCGGAAAGCCCCGATGACATCGGTCAAGTCCTATCCTTTTATAATCGGATTGCAGATGAGTGTGTACATATTGAGATAATAAGGCATCGACGTTTACGAAGGCCTTCTCTACACATTGTCCTACTATCGCCTACTCTTAAACATCAAACAGGTTTCGCGTCGAGCTCCTACGGGCGCTGGCCTCATGCGATCCATATCAATCCTACGCGAGGCGATTGTTCAAGGCAACGACATTCGCTCATGAAAGATCTCGAAGCAGGCGGACAGCCAGTCCCATCGCTGGCTCCACCAGTGATTCTTCCTCCCGCTGAAAATGCCGACTTGAAGGCTCTATCCTCTCAGGACTTGACAGAGAGCGCAGACTCTCGAGCATCCGACGCTTCTGGTTTCGAAAAGAATGTCCGCGGTCAGCCCTCAGTCCCGTTCCCTCCACTCGGTCAAGTATCAACAACCCTAACCACAGCATCCGCGAGAGAAGCTGCCTTGACGCTGGCAAACTTCCCAACTTCCCAAGCGAATCCTCGGAACTGGCCCTTCAGGAAGAAGTGGGGGACGATGTTAACCGTATCTTTGACTGGATTCATCTGTACGTGTGGAAGTAGCATTGGTGTTCCTGGAATTCATGAAGCGATGGACGAGTTCGGCGTCGATAATGAGAAAGTCGGGATGCTGGTCACGTCGGGCTATGTCTTGGGTTTGGGGTGAGCTGATCTGTTGTACTTTTTTGGACAAACTTTAGGCTAACTTTCCGTCAATTGCAGGCTTGGGCCGTTTATTTTCGCTCCTATATCTGAGCTGTAAGATGACCCTCAGTACTGGAAACAGTGTAGCTAAACCCCGATCACCAGATACGGCCGGCAAACCGCCTACATAATCAGTCAATTCCTCTTTATCCTGTTCTGCATTGGATGTGCCGTCTCGCAGAAGTAAGTTCTTTGCCGCCGTTCAGCGTGACGAAACCTGACCATCACCTGCAGTATGCCATCCCTGATCATCCTTCGATGCTTCTCTGGTATGTTCGGGTCGAGTGGTCCAGCTCTAGGTGTAGCCACCTGTGCAGACGTGAGCTCTTAGGTTTATTTTCCTATATGGGAGATTGACATTTGGGGTTAGGTATTTGCCCCTCACGAGCGCGGTCGTCCGATCAGTATCTATGCTTTAGGCCCAATGGTCAGTACTTTCTGCTGCATTTGCGTTCATCGCTGATAACTATATCACGCGATATCTAGGCTGGTCCCGTCCTTGGTAGCATGTTAGGATACTGGATTCTATTTGGCGGTTGGCGCTGGCTCTTCTGGACTATTACTATTCTCGCTAGCGTCAATTTCGCCCTGATACTCCTTTTCATGACGGAGACGTATGCTCCGTGAGTCGTCGAAACTCCTTTGGAGGCATGTTGTGGCTGCGTATCACCGCTTCCAAGCTAATGCGCAAGCTCATCAGTGCAATCCAAAAAATCTTGGTCTACCGAATCCAGCACCCTACAGCAGATACGACCACCTTATCGGCTAAACTCTCACCCATACGTATATTCCATGACCTAGGCTGGATGAAGGTCATGGTCTCTGCAGCAGATGCCAAGGCGACATTTGGAAAAGCTTTCAGTCGACCGCCGCGATTGTTGTTCACGAATCCTGTCGCTTTTGGGTTCTCGGCGTATTATGCATACATCTATGGTGCGTTGTTCTCTCAATTTCACTTTTGCGATGTTCACGTCTGCCTCAGAAGCTGATACCTTCCACTTTTTCTAGCTATAATCTACGTTTTCTTGGTCAGTGTGCCCCTCCTATTCGGTTCCCCACCTTTCAACGATCCTGGCTTGTTCTCGTACGGATGGCCCCAGTCCACCCTGTCTCTGTCATACGTTGCCCTAGGTGAGTTGCGTCTCGTTCCTCTCTCTCCCCAATATCTTCTTCCCCCCTCGACCAGTGTAGCTGATGATGCTCTCAGGTATCGGCTTTCTCAGCGCGGCTACGACTGCCGCGACGTGTCAAGACCGAATTTATCGTTATCTGACAAAACGGAATGGGGACGAAGCCTCTGGTCAACCAGAATATAGGGTGGGTCGTCTCTATAGTCTCCCCCTTGGCTCACGCTGATCACTGGTACGCCCGACAAGCTTGTTCTGACGCAAATCGGAATGATCCTAATGCCGATAGGACTTTTAATATTCGTGGGTCCAACTCCTTATCCTGAGTTCTTGTCTGCATTGGTCCACTAATCGTAAATCTATCCAGGGTTGGACAGCACACGCTGAGACACATTGGATCGGTCCCTGCGTCGGACAAGTCATCATCGCAATAGGCCTCATGTTAGCTTTCAACAGCATTCAGAACTTGTGAGTTGACCAAGTTTTCCTACGCGTCATTCATCAACGAATTCCGATCACTGATTTGCGGCCTAGTATTGTCGACTGTTTCTTCCCATATTCAGCAGCAGCTGTCGCAGGAGCCACAGCCGTAAGTCCACCCGCTTCATTTTGCCCGTGGCACTACCTCGTCCCTGTCGTGTCTAAGTCTCCTCGTCTCCTCAACCATATCGCCGTACACTCGAGAATCCCGCTCACAAGCATCACAGTGCCGTTCAGTCCTAGCGTGCATCCTCCCAATATTCAGCGCCGATCTCTTCCACAACCTCGGATGGGGGTGGGGAGGTACTCTCCTAGCCTGTGTTGCCGTTCTTGGGATCCCAGCGCCGGCCATCGTGAGTCAAACAGCTCCGGTACTTCTCTTCGGTAATGGCTGTACATTACCCCGGAATGTCTTGCTGACGACGGTGGGGGTTCAGATGTTCGTTCGTGGTAAACAATTGAGAGAACGGTTCAAGTTCGACGGATAACAAGTGAGATTGTATGATTGCATGGAGAGGGTTAGAGGGGAATGAGTCATGACCATGTATCGTCCCAAGTCCGGAACGTCGTCTACTAGCATATATATACCTGTAACATGCATTTACTAGCATATATACATATTCCAGTCATCTCATCGTCCAGAACTTTACTGGGCGAGCAGAGCACGCGAGCGCGGTGCATGGCATCAATACTCTAGTGCGCAGACATACATCCTCTGTAAATCACAACTCCAACTCGGGATAAAATGCACCAATGAGGAGATCACCCATTCCCAATCATAAAGGGTTGTCCACAACCTTTCACAGCCCACGTCGAGTTCCTGAACCCAGACCCCTTCCGGCGCTCTTCAGGCTAAATCCGTCACAGCACGCAGCTTTACCACGGATTCACCTCCTCCTCTGCCAGGTCCTTCTTCGTCCCATTGTCCCAGCCTGATTCCACCGTGGCCCCATTCGATGAAGCAAATGGATTCGCAAGGTATTCAGGGGGATGTGGTCGAGCTGGAGGAGCCGCTCTCCCAGGCTTCGTGAACGGCGTACTGAAGGTTGTAGAGGACCAGGGCTCAAAGCCTCCCAGTGGGGAGGAAGAAGGGATACCAACTGGTGAAGAGGAAGAGGGGAGGGGTACAGAGCCCGGACGAGTGGACCAAGCTGAATCATCGAATCCGAAAGGCGTAGAGAGGGCGAGGTTTAAGGATCGATCGACCGAGGATGTGATATCCCCTATCTCGTCGTCTGCGTTGCCGGGCTGTGGGAGGGTGAATTTGGAACGAGAAGAGGATGCTGATGATTGTTCTGGAGCTTGTTGCTGTTGTGGCGGCGGCGCTGATTCTGATCGTTCAAGTGGTGAAGGGAGCGAAATGGATACACCGGTAGCCGGAATCGGGGCGGGCTGACGTAGCTTATCTACATCGATATCCTTGCCCAACTCTCTCGATATCGCCTTAAAATCAAACCCAGCAGTCTTGGAGATCGCTTTCAGGTCGGGATCATCCTCTGTCGTCGTCGTCGCAATGGATTCTCGAGACTCGCTAGCTGCTGGCAACGACGGTTCGGTAAGGGTATCGCGACCCTCTCGAGGTGGGAGGTCTTCGTCCCCATCCACTGTATAACCGGTTGACGTCGATGGTTCACGGCGATTGATCACCCCCACACCTGGAATGATGATGGGTGAAGTTGAACCCGAGGCCGATCGAGGCGTTTTGGCACTCCTTGGGAACAGACCGAGTATCTTCTTCTGATTCCGCTTTGCTTCCTCCTCCTCCTCGTTGACAACCGTGCGTTCTTGTACACTCATGTCCGTCTCGGGATCCTGATACTCCGTCAGCATAAGCACAGACCCGTAAACTTACATCAGGCTCATCGAAGTATTCCGCCGTCACCGGAAACCCAACCCTAGCTAATAACTGAGGCATGAGTGTCCGATAACTCATATGACCAGTAATGATGTCCGTTACTTCAACGTTCTCCAATCCTGGTACACCCTCCACTGGTCGTAGTCCAGCGACAGTATTCAGGCCACCCGAAGTAGCTCGGAAAAGGTAGCCCAACATCCAGTCGCTAGTGGCAAAGCCATTAACAAATCGGCCAGCTATGACGCTGCGGACATCTCGCCACGTTGTCTTGGACGCTGTGACAGTCGTCCCGAAGAGGTAGACATCTTGAACAATTCCATACGCTTTCACTCGGGCCAGTTCTACCAGGGCGTAATATATCGCCCGTGCTCCTAGAGAGTAGCCGATAAGTGATATTGGTCGAACACCAGCGTGTCGGTGAATCAGCGTATCGGCCAAAACTAGACCGGCAGCTCGAGATCGATCCAAGGCGTTGGACCATGGATTATCGATCAAATATCCCAATTTCGTGAGGACTGGGTGGAGTCAGTTGGATATCCGATTGGGCAACTCACTCAATGGCCACTGCAACGCGCTCATCAAAGCCGTCATCAAGGTCGCTTGAAGCACCTGCTGCCCGACTTGCGTAATGACTTCTGTCGTCAAGATCTTGAGCGCATTTCCCATTTCGCTCATCATCTCTGGCTCCCACAGTACCGAGAACACATCTCCAATGATAGGATCAAGTACAGAGAATGGTAACCGCACATCATCGACTTTGCTCGCCATAAATCTGCAAAGTGACCATCAGATGCGATCAATATCATTATCAAGCCAGACTCACCCTCCCAAGGTGATATAACAGTTGACCCGCTTGTTGTTATGTAGTGGCCGGAATTCAAATGTCCGTACTTCCCTCGTCCGTCTCCCCATACCCTTACCAGCAATCGACGATCCCGTGAGAACACCTCCTGTTGTGATGATCGCTGCTCCTCCCGTGCCCGCCAGAAAACTGGTGGTACCTGTCACTCCGACTGTTGCAAAAGCCGCTCCGAGACCTGCTCCGATGACTGGGGCAAGCAGTCCCGCGGATAGACCGATCACAAGCCCACCACCTGGTCGGCGTCAGTTGCACGTTTCTACCGCAATTCCACCAAACTCACCGACTGCAGCCAGACCCATCATCGCGTATCGTTTCTTCATACCTTTTTTCCGTCTCTCCTCGATGACTTCCTGGTGCTGCAAACTCTCTATGCCTTCTTGGATTTCAAGGGCATCCGTCACCCGATTCTCAAATCGAACGACATCAAGCCATTCGAATCCTAGAGCCAGTGCCACCCGTTCTAGAAATACCCGAGATCGAGAGTCGTAGACTGAATCAGCAATGAGGACGAGGAAAAGATCGCATAGCTGGTAATATGTATTAGCTTCTATCCAGAAAGCCTCATCCACTACTCACGACTGTCCACCGGATGTCCAATGTGACGACCTCGTCGGTGGTTGACAACGACGTCGAGACGCCTGGAAGAGCAGGCAGAGGTGCAGGCTTGGAGGATGGCGATGAGGGCAGAGGAGGGAGGTTGTGATGTTCGGCATGAGGTGTCTTTTCTGGATCTGGTACGTGTATTGGTAGTGTAGGTTGTATAGGCTGTGTAGGTTGTGGTCGAGTCGCTATGGTAGGAGGTGGAGAAAGGGCACCGCCAATATCACCGCCGTCATCCTCACCTGAGCTCGGAATAGACACAGAAGGCGGTCGCTCCTGCGTGGGTGTAGTCGATGACATTGCTGGTTCATCTTCATCATCTCCAAACGGATTGATATTTGCAGTCCGCAGTTTCAGAGGTACCGTCGAGGTTGAAGGATCGTTTGATACATTTAACCCTAGCCCCGCTTCCTCATATGCAGGAGGTGCGAGTTCTTCCTCTTCAGCCAACACCTTCTCCTTCTCCTTCTTTGCGTTAGGATCGAACTCGGGATTTTTGACCGTATGTGTCGTCATCAGTGCCGGTACGAGATCCGAGGGGTCCACCCCATGTTCAGCCAAACTCTCAATCATCCGTTGTTCTATACCATGTCAGTAATCAGATGGGCATACCACTGAGGGAGAGCAGATATAAATCGAAATTGAAAACAGGTCGACTCACCTTCCCGTTCCAGCTCCATATGCTGATAGAGCCTAGCCATAATCTTGAGCATCCAAATATGACCACTCTCAACCACAGGAATCTCAGCCTTATTCTTCCCCTTGAATCCCCTCCCTTTTGCAGCTCCGCCTTCCCACCCCCTGCCCATATCTCTCAGCATCCGCCGAGCTATCAGCTGGCATAGTCCAACATACGCAATCCTCTGACCCTCTGTCAAGAGATTCTTCGTAGCCTGCATCTGAGATAACGGAGTCATCGCCTTCTCCTCGTCGAATAGGTATTTCGTTCGCATATGGACTTCCTCCGATTCATCATCTTCGTCCAGTCGCAACCGGGTGTAGTCTGACTCATCCTGCGTGAGCTTGTCCCGCCATGAATCAGTTAACAACGTGTCGGCCTCGACCTCGAGATGGGTGCCGGTTGCATTGCCAGTCACTATTGGGTCGTCTGAGGCGTCTAGACGAGCTGGTGGTTGATAGTGATATCTTTTCTGATCCTCTTCGTCTAGACCAAAAGGATTATCGTCGGATCGCACGACGGGCATATCTATGCTTAGTTAGTGCTATACTAGTCCATTCTGACATTGAACTCACCCTGCCAGCCGTCGTCATCGTCAATGTCGGACCATGTCGGTACCGAAGGCGTCGATATAGCCCGTCGTGGGGAAGGCAGCATGGTAGCCAGGTCTATGTGGAGCGATGCATCGAGTGATCTGCAGCGAAATGATCCAGTCAAGAGTGGAGGGATGTATGCAGTGAAGCCGATTGTGCAAGAAGGAGGTGGAGATATGCAAAACAGACAGGAGACTGACAGGCAATCAGTGTGGTGCACGCGTCTACCGAGTGGCACAGTCAAATGTCCTCTTCATATTATGTTTTGGCATACATCAAGGCTACTATGCGGTTTGTACGCCTACAACCACCTAACCAACTTCCAGGGAGCTTCATGATTATAAACCCTCATCCTCTAGCTCTAGCCCTTTCCTCCATCTCTGCAACTCTCAGCTCCAGCTCCATCTCCTCCGTCACCTCTTTGAGTAGACCCTCCTCCCATCTCCCCCAAACAAACCCAGTATACAGCATCGTCGCGCCGCCCGCACCCAAAGCGCCACCTAGAAGTGTGAAGATAGGCTGTAGATACGCCTTTGGTTGAAAAGCCGACCCGACCGTCAAGCCAACGAGCAGGATGATGGAAGCGAAGAAGAGTCTGAGATGGGTTTGAGCGGTTCGTCGAGACAAAGCTGCATAAGCGTGTAGCACGCCTAATGTTCTTTGTATGAGATTTGACTTAGACTGAGCGGACGGCTTGTGACGAGGTTTAGGATATGGCGTGGCAAACGTCGTAGTGGTGTCATTGAGTGGGGCGGGGTCTAGGGGAAGTAAAGGTGTGAAGGAGGATGCTTCGGTCGATTCTGACGATATCCGCTTTGCCGAATCTGGCAGATCGACGAGGCTACTCTTCGCTTTCTCCGGGGAATCAACAACAAAGGTCGACGAGAGACCGAAGTGGTCGGAA
Organism: Phaeotremella skinneri; assembly: GCA_001599695.1. Taxonomy (NCBI): domain Eukaryota; kingdom Fungi; phylum Basidiomycota; class Tremellomycetes; order Tremellales; family Phaeotremellaceae; genus Phaeotremella; species Phaeotremella skinneri. The sequence goes on from BCHT01000004.1 coordinate 869,982, forward strand.
AAGGAGAACGAATGTCCCGGGACTCGTTCGGTAAGAATCACCTCTGACTGGGAGCATCTCAATATTGGCATAGCCGTCAGGGACTCGTTCAAAGGTCTCCCTTCCTCCAGATGTCCGTTCCCATCACCCTCCGTCTCTCGATGACCCCAGATAAGAGGTCGGTGTTTGGCAGCTTCCGGCTGTCGGTAGAAGATGTAGTCGAGTCTCTTGCCTCCCTTGGCCAACACTTCAGCAGGGATGGGTTTACCAGCAGAGTAGGTGTTGAGCGGGGAATCGCATGTCGTGCCGTAGGTTGTGAGGGCGTCTACGGGGGTCAGAGGGGAAACGGGGGAGGTTGGTACTGATGAAGGTTCTGGATGGAGGTCTAGGAAAGAGTCGTGGACGTTTGCGTGGGATCGAAGAATGGCTATAGGGATTGACCATGGTTGAGAGTTGAAATCGCCCATCTGGTGTCGATATCAGCAAGTAAAACATCCGAATGTCATCTGCAGAGAGCAGTCACTCACGGCAAGGATATATCGTCCTCTCTCGGCTCCAGCTCGAAGAGCGTTAGACAACTGCCAAGCCTGTGCCATTCTATGCGCCTGATTCGTCTCCGGACCAGCCTCTCCAGCAGCATGCATCTGAGTCCCTGGTATCAGCGTCGATCTGCTCCATTCTCATTCTATCATCCACAACCAAAAAGGGATACTCACATGGGTGTTCCAGACTTCAATCTCCCCTAAAACAGGGTGGAGCAACACCACATTAGCCGCTGCTTTCTTGACGAAGAAGTCCCCAGCAATAGCCTGATGCGGTGAGCCTGATAGAGCATATGGCAGAGCCTGAGCTGAGACCAGGGGGTAACGCGTGAAGATTGCTAGTCCCGAGCCTAGAGCTCCACTTATCACATTGTCAGCGTGCCCATCCAGTGAATGGAGGGGAGGGGACGGACATACGTATGGAAAAACCGGGAAAACGGAAGATTCTGCAGAACCTCATTCCGGATAATCTCAAAGTCCTTGTATATCCACAGCTCTTGAAGACAGACAATGTCGTAGGATGTCGAACCCAGATATTCTGAGATCGCTCGTATCCGGGCAGGCCGGTCTTTGGAGATGAAAGCCAGGCCCCTGTGTGGGGAGATTGTTTAGTTGATGGCCGAGGGGTCATGAAACAGGGAATGACGTACCAGACATTGAAAGACAGAACCTTGAGTGTGTGATGCTCGTCGGTCGGACTTGCCATGATGCTGAGGTGCTTTTTGTTGCCTTTGGACCAGGAAAACAATGCAAGGATGCAAAAGAGATGCAACAACAATGGCGACGACGCCCGGAAATCACCGAGTAACCGGAGCGGCAGTCATTCTACTTTTTGAGGCTGTAATGTGCAAGATCGGACGATGAAACCCATGCTGCATGATTCAGTCTACAATCTACCCAAAATGATTCTACATGATGATTACATTCCCATCCGTATCCGATTTCAGGGCCATCGTTCTGGGCCCTCTACATGACCCCTTTCCAATCCAGACCCCCGCAAAGGGACCCGCATGATCGACAAGCGATGTCCTGGGTAGAGGAATGGACGCTGAGCACTCGGAGCTCTCCTCCCCAGATTCTGCGACGCACGCATATCCCGTTCTGGGATCCGCGCCGATCCAAAGCTCGCCGATGGATGGATGAGCTAGAGCTAGGTGTCGTTCCGGGAGATGGGGGATCGTGTCGGCATAAGAGGTAACTCGGTGCATGGTGAGGGTCGTTCGGGATGCGAGGATACTGTCAACCCAGTCTGCAAACACATGGTCACCGACTCGGGGCAAACTGAAGAGCGTTGCAGAGATCTTGACACTGGGTAGAGGGTTCTCGTAAGCCTTTGCTGCTGGTCCCGAGATTTCGAGGTCGAGAGCCAAGGCGACAAGCATGGCTACACTGGCACCGAGACCGTGACCGACGATCTCGACGTGGCGGATAGCCGGTGATGGAGCTGGATCGGGTGCTTCGGTGCCTTTGATGATGGCGAGGAATTTGTCAAACATGTCTCGGCCAGTGATAGGAGTCGTGGGGGGAGTTTCGAGCAGGTCAAGAAGAGCGAGAAGAGCAGAGGTCCCGTGAGTCTCGAGAGCGTCAAGGTGAGAGTGGTGCATCTGAGGCGGGGGGAAGACTGGGATACTCTCGGTGGGGAAGAGATAGTCGGGGAGGTCGACCATGGGACTTCCGACGCTTGGGTCGGAAGCGAGGAGTTCGAGTAGGTCGTCAACAGATGAAAGGGAGGAGAAAGCGAGGGTGAGAGTATTGGTAGCTGGAGTATGCGAGATGTACCCTGCGACAAAAAGAGTCAGTATGGCTTGTAACATCGGGAGGATAGCTACTCACAACTCATGTCCACCTCCTCGGACAGGTGGGCGAATTCAGGATCGGCACTGGAGGTGACAATGCTGGTATCATGTTTGCTTTGCTGTCTCCGTTGATGTCTGACAGGTTGGAGCTTGTTCTGAGGACTCGGAGGTAGAACTTGCGAATCCAGAGGACAGTAAGCTCGGCTGTGGGTATCATCAGCATTCTTCGCACAATGCACCGTCACCAGAGTGAGAAACTCACTTGACAGTGACAGCCAATCTAGCAATCTCCTTCATATCGCTTCTGGAGATAGGCGTTTTTCCCAGCGGTAAATTCCGTAGAGCAGAATTCGAGCGAGTCAATACCGACGCAAACCCATTCGATGGGACAGCCGCAGCAGAGAGCGCAGAGAGGAAAAGGACAGTGGATGGTAAAAGCATCATTTCGTTACTGTCGAGTTTCCAGATGAGAGTTATTTCGTGAGATGGGAATATGGAAGGGATCGTCAACGACCAGCAGAAGATATATATCCCATGGATGCCTCCTCAATTGTATCCCGGTCATCGAGTGGCTCAGGACTCGGGAAGAATGAGGCTGCTATTGGTCTCCCCGACCAAAACCTGTGTCAACGTGGATGGGATGATTTTCAAGATCCCTCCCTCCGTGCTACTGAGGTCAGTCGACACTGGACACCATTGAAATCCCTCGTTCCACAGCATTCGTTAGCTTTGAGTCGGACCTCCCGAGACCTCGGTAGGAGGGTATCCAAGCACTCCCGTCATGCATGACAATGGTTATGGGTTGTCGTATGCAAGTCTGTCTGTGAATGCTTTGTGAATGGGCGAAACAGCAGCGAGAGGAGGGAGAGGAGACAGACGCGGGGAGCGACGGGACCTCCCGCAGAGTGAGCGGGATCGCTGGGACGGAATTGCCTTTTCGGGAAGGCGGTTGAGCGGGTGGCATTTGGAGTAGCATGCTATGATTGAATGGAATGAGTGTATGAATAACTTACCGGAGAAACAGATGTCTATTCAGTGGGAGCTGCAATCGCACTCTGGACTGTAGTCGCTCTTGTCTGGAGTTTTGGAGCGACGGTCGGTGGAGCGATGTACAGAACCTCTGCACGGCAGTCTCAACCCATACACTAGAAGAGTTTGACCTTGAATTCTCCGCAGTTCGGCGCCGTGCACAGATCGACACCTCAACCTACTCTGCCTCTGACCAGCATAGGATGATGAAGCTCTGCTGATTGAGAAAGAAACCAACCTAAGTGCATCTACAAGTAAATTGACATCTCGTTCATCTATGTACCTCGCCTTGTCAAGCATCGCCCTCCAAAGGTAACTTCGCAAGCAGCATCTTAGTCGCCATCTCAAATAGGTAATCGAGGCATTCAGCTTGAGTTTTGGCTTGCTCCCATGTATTTCCTGTTTCGCATGTCAGCTCAATGACGACGCATTCGACGACCGATTCCCATGGCTCAGAACTCGGAACATGCACTCACCCCATATATATACACCGTGCCGTCTGACGAGGATCGCCGGAGCGTTCGGGAACTTTTCCATAGCCTGAATGGCTGTATTTCAGTACACATCCTGCCCACTCCGACCACCAAGGATTCATGGGATCGAAAAAGATAGCTTACCGCAGCCATTCCCTCGGTCAAATTCTCTTCGTCTGCAGTGTTCTCGATGATCGGTATCTCCATCGTATCATAGAACGCCAGGGTCTTGCCCGTTCCACCTATCCGGACACCTTTGATCATCTCCTGATGTGACATTCGGAATGACTCTGCATTTCTGGGAAGCAGTAGTGTGAGGAGGACTATAAAGCCAGGGGGAAGGAATCAGCAAGAGATATACGCCACACAGATAGCACGTCAAACGTCCTCGTTCGGAATTCAGTGGGAAATGATCGTCAAAGACTCGAGATAGAAAGCTAAGCTGCAGACACTCACCAGCATGCTGTGAGTGGGTATGGATACAAGCCCCCGCTCCTCGCATCGTAAAAGCATTCCAGAACAGGGGTGTACACGCCGATTCTTTGAGTCCCTGCAAGTCTCACTTGTAAGCATCCTTCCACCTCTCTCATCAAGACGAGCCAGGTGATCCTTCTAACTATGAAGGGGAAAGACCAACCTTCTTACTTGGGACCCTCAGGAAATCTCTCTGAGATCCGGGACGAGGTACTGAAGACTGCGCGAAAGGGAGCACGAATATGTGTTCCGGCTTGATGCGTTCTTTCTGAACACCTAGGGACAGGGGAGGGAAAGGTCAGCCTTATACAGACTAGGAGAGTCGAATGGGTAAGGAGAATGACCACACTGTCGAGGACGTACCCGATGGAGCTAGGTAGACGTGCTCTCTTGAAGGACGTCAGCTTGGCTACTCAGGTTCGATTATATTCGAGCTGGTAGAGATGAGCTTCTCCGATAGATTACATACCCCTGTCTAATGCTGATGCCTGATAACAAGGGCGGATATCAGCCAACATCCACCACAGCCGAGACAGATAACCCACCACCACCAGTCCCCGTTACCCAGCCAAGTTCTAGATTCATAATCAGCCTCAGCACAGCGCACACCTCCAGATGTCTGCTACGTCAAATGACACTGTACATACTGTAGAACTCCCTACAAAGCTCGCATATCAAATTCGCGGGCTACACATAATATCAGCAACCAAGCATATCGCACCTGACGAAGAGAAAGGGTCTTTTGCCAGGGACAACATATGAGATGATCACATACATGCTCCGGATCATCGCTTCGTACTAGTGCCTCAACATCGTCCTCCGACATCTTCTCCCCGCTTTGTTGGGCGGCAGATGTCCCTTGACCAGTTGTGGTGGGAGCCGGATTGTGGATGTGTAGAGTCGGGTTTCCAGGTACCGAGACTGAGGCTGAGTTGGTAGCTGAGTCGGATTTGTTGGTCATGTACTTGCTTATGAATGGCATGTTGGTTTGCTGAGGTAGATGAGTAGAGTTTAAACAAGAAGGAGAGAAGCAAGTAGTGGGGATGAGAGGAAAACAAAGTATCTGTTTCAATCACGAAATCTCGGGTGGAGGTCACGTTTGTGGCGTTCTTTTGGTTTGGCCTGCTTCCGACGGACATTTAGCTGCAAACCACGAGCTACACTGAGAGAGCCATTCTGGAGATGATCAAAACGTTGATACTGCTGTCATACCGAGCCTAACGTATAGACATGTGATTTGCCATCCTGAAATCCCAAAACATATCCCGTAGCCACCAACTCTGTTCAAAGGGATATACCAGACCGTTTAAGCCGGGCCCAATGACATTATCCTCACTTTCTGCTCTTTGCTTTGCGTCTCGAGCCCGAGGCCCCTCGCCGAACCACTATGGCCAGTGCAGCTCCGAGAAGGGTCGTGATCCACATTGGGAGACGATGAATGATCATGATTCCTGCCGTCAAAGAGACAGCCAAGACGGTCAAAGCCTACGAGGACACGGGTAATTGGGATTATCAGACACTGGAAGACCGAGATTCCGGACCAGAATGACAAACATACCAGCGACGATTTTATCGCCAGATTGGCAGGAGTCGATTGAAACAAGTTTGCGGCTAGGTCTCGGAAGAAGGCGGTAAAGCTGCCAGTCTTTCTCCAGTCGCTACCCCAGTATCAGCCGTGGCCATGTAGGATAGGCGATGTTGCATCGTGAAACAGGTTATCAGACCCACCTTTCCCTCAGAATGCGGGCGTCTATCTCATCTGACCAAGCTTGTGTTAACGGCTTGAACTCTTCAACGGAAGCTAACAGCGGGTTTTGATCGTCCGGAAGTATGATTGCACCACCGGGACTACACCGATGGATCAGTCAATGGATCATTGGGGAGCAGATGCCGAGGATTGATACTCACTTTTCTGATGTCACTTTCGGTCGAGTGGAAGCCCAGATGATAGCTTGGGCTACGCGATCGACAGTGACGAGCGGGAGTCCTGCGAGTAGTACTATGACAGGCCTGGGAACGAGAGGCGTATCTTACAGCTTCCGATGAGCTTGAGGCTCAGCGATGGGAGACATGTACTAACCCGAAAAGAAAGGACAGACTGTGTAGCATCTGCCGACTGTCAGTCGTCACCCAATCAAGCAGCAATTCTCCTATTAAGCTCACTGAAAGCCTGCATCCGCTCCCTTGCGCTGTAGTTCCTTGCAAGTGGCCTCCCAGTACCCCATTGTGGCATGCTTTGACATAGTGTAGGTAGTCTAAGGTGCAATCAGCATGCAGGTGCCAGTATAATTTCAGTGCAAGCTCACCGCGGTTGATATCCCGCTAAGTCCGCCCATACTTGCTAGCAGGATCAACTTCCTCCCAATCCCTCCTGCTTCACTCTGAGGGTGCGCGAGCCACATTTCCTGGGCAATTTCCGAAGTCGACAGAAGACCTTGCCAGTTGACAGAATAGGTCAAATTGCGGGGTTCCCGGGGATGAGCTGGCTTTGAGTGCGTTCCAGCTGCAGCGTGTGAGCTTTCGCATGATGGAACCTTAGCACGTACCGATTTCACCATCCTCCTCGAACCAATCGTCCCCAGCGACTCCAGCACTCGCAACGACAATGTCAGGCGGCCTCCCGAACGTTGTCAAACACCACTCGAACGCTGATCGCACCACTTGTGGCTTGGTTACATCCGTGGGGGTAGGTGGTGACGTGCTTTCTCTACCTGCGATGAGCTGATTACCCAGCATCAACAGCTTCAAAGCTCACCCATCATATTGTCGCAGCAGAGCTAGGGTTTTGGTGATGGCCTTTGCATTCAAATCCACGACAACGATATTTGCTCTGTTCGCGGTCATTTATGTGTGTGCCATTGCTCGAAAATCCCTCACCCTTGCTCAGCAGCGTATAGCGCTACTCTTTTGCCGAAGCCTGAAGCTCCGCCTAGGCAGTGTAAGTGAATACAAGCGCAACCTAGCTGGTCGAATGAGAGACATACCTGTCACGAACACTAACTTCCCCTTCAGCTCGGCAGACTGAGCAAGCAATGAGGAAATGGGTAGCTCGAGCATTCTGGAGGTCTTCGGAACTGTTGACGGTCCTGTCCTGCGTGATTCGAATAGGAGATTCACTCTTAGCAAGGTGATCAAGGGGATAATGGGAGGGCGGCAGCAACCCAGCAGCACAAGCCGTGAGGCACCGAATACACGTCACGACTTTTTGGGAGTTTTAACCGTTCCCCCTCCCCGATTGACCGGTAGTCAGGCACGTAAGCCACGTGGAATTCTGTCATGCGCTGGTTAGACCATCGATTCCTACCTCCATCATACTTTGTCTTCTAACTGTCACGGCTCGACAACATCGTCGACCTTGCCATGCCTCCGAAAAGGCAGGCTCGGCCTTCGACACCGCCATCGATTACCAAGAAGAAATCCAAGAAGAACGGCCATGTCCAGCAGCCATCGATCGATACATTCTTCACGTCCCCCAGTAAGGCCAAGGCCAGCGGCACTAAACGGGAACGAAGCGTGATCAGCTTTGTGGATTCGGACGATGAGTGCAAGGTTATTGAGCATGGTTTGGAGGAGGAGACGGACGGAGATCTAGAGCTCGCAAGGAAACTAGCGCTAGAGTGGGCTGACGAGGAAGACCATTCCAATCCTGGTTTCAAGGGAAAGGGAAAGGCTTTGGAGGAGAGCATGGAAGAGATAATAGACGATAGCGACGACATCATCCCATTGGACGCCCCTTACACCTCTCCGCCTGGTGTAAATGGATCCAGCTCCAGCTCTCATCTCCTCCCTCCAACAAAGCCGGAAGCAGTCCCACCGACCTCAAAACCAGTCGCGTCGATCTTCGCACCCAAGGTGAAATCACCTACAAAAGCTTCGTCCGATATCAAGCCCTCAATATCACCATCCAAACCAGCTATGACCAGCGCGTCATCGGACCCGGTCGACCCTGTAGATCTTGACGTCGATGCTTTTCTGTTCAGGCCCACGGAGATTGACGTTTCTAAATGGCCGAAGGGCAGATTACCCTACAGTATTTTGGTTGGCGTTTATGTCCAGGTATCCAGCACTCGAAGTCGGTTGAAGATTGTACGCGTTCTGACCAAGTGAGTTTGAGGCGACTATATTGTGGCTGGGAACGGATCTGACAATACTTATAGCTTTCTTCACCTCCTGCTCAAGAAATCACCAATCGATCTACCCCCTTCCCTCTATCTCCTGTCAAATCATCTGCTCCCCTCGTACCTTCCATCAGAGCTAGGTATAGGCTCACAGATCCTTCACAAAGCAATCCTAGAGGTCTCGGGGCTTGCACCGAGAGATCTCAAAAGACTCTGGCAAAAGTATGGCGACGTCGGAGACGTGGCTTATGAGGCCAAATCGAATTTGATGACTTTGGTTAGACCAAATATCCTGCTGGTGGGCGATCTTTATCAGAGAATGCTGGCGTTGATCAGAGTCAAGGGAAGTCAAAGTGGGAAGGTCAAGGGGGACATGGTGAGGAAGATGATGGTGCAGGCTAGAGGGGAGGAAGTGCGATTCTTGGTCAGAAGCCTGGTAGGGAACCTGAGGGTAGGTCATGAGGTTCAGAAGGGAGAGATTGCTGACTTGATACATAGATTGGAGCAGTACGCCTGGTAGGTTGATTTCCAGCGTCATTCTCTAACCCGCTCACTCGTTTCAGACTCTTTTAACGTCCTTGGCGAGAGCCACGGCACTCCTCCATACGCCGGCTGCACTCATCGACTCTGTGAAACCCATTCCGGCTGCTCCGCCGAAAGCTGAAAAGGGACAGAAACGGATCCCAAGACCCAAAGTAGAGCCCGATCCTGCTAGAGAAGAGGTAGAGCTACTGTGTGTAGAAGCTACGAAGCTGGTGAGAAAGGTCTATGTTCGCCATCCGAATTATGGGGATCTTGTCAGGGGCCTGGAGAGAGGCGGTCTTGCAGGGCTGGAAGAGAGGGTCCCTGTCAGCGTCGGTGAGACAGTTTATAATAACGCCTGGGAGTACAGGGCTAAATCGATCTTAGGTATACCCTTGTCCCCCATGCTGGGATCTATCACGAGGAGTTTAGGGGAAGTCTTTACCCGCCTAGGCAGTCTGCCGTTCACTGCCGAGGCGAAACTCGACGGTCAGAGGGTGCAGATACATGCGAGACTGAATGGTCCGGAAGGGGAGGATGACGGTGGCGGCCGCTGGGTTGAAGGTGAAGACGGGACGAGGGTCTGGGTACGACTGTTCAGTCGGTATGTCATCTTTGCTATGCCACGAACAAAGCTGATGTCGACCAGACACTTGGAGGACATGACGGAAAAGTACCCTGACGTCTGCCAACTTGTGCACACAATTCTGAGAAGACCTCTCTCCCTCCGATCTCCGTTTCCATCAACTTCCTCCCAGCCTTCTGACAAGCTGCTGAGTCTCTTGGAAACAAGGTCCTTGTCGTCATTCATCATTGACGCAGAAATTGTGGCCATTGACAAGGATACTGGAGCGCATCGGACATTTCAGGAACTGTCCAATCGAGCTAAGAAGGACGTCAAGGTCGAAGACATCAAAGTGATTGTTGGGGTTTTTTCGTTTGACTTGATGTTGCTAAATGACGTAGTGAGTCCTCACTTTGCCATCCCCAAAGCCATCAAGTCTGATAGCCTCTTAGCCTCTGCTCGACAGTCCCTTCTCTCAGCGACGGCATCTCCTCCGAACTCTTTTTCCCCTCTTCACCTCCGCCAAAGACCCGACCCTAGCTAGGTTCTCTCATGTCGAATCTCTAGATTCTCAAGATTGCTCGGACGCACCGGCTGAGATTCAAGCCTTTTTCGAGAAGGTGGTCGAGCAAAAATGCGAAGGCCTGATGGTCAAACTTTTGGAAAGTGGGGTAGGCATCGCTGGGGAGGATGACGAGGAATGTGAGGATGTCTCTGGGGAAGGAAAGAAGGGCAAGGGGAAAGGGGGGAGGCGCAAGGGGTTGCCTGCTACTTATGAGCCCGATCAGCGGTCACAGGGCTGGTTGAAGGTCAAGAAAGGTGGGCTTGTCTTCGTGGCGACTACGATTTTGTTGCTGACCTCACGCAGACTACCTGGAAGGGCTGGGAGACTCTCTCGACCTCGTCCCGATCGGTGCGTGGTGGGGCCAAGGCCGAAAAGCTGGGTGGTGGTCGCCCATTCTCCTAGCTTGCCATAATCCCGAGACAGGTGCTCTGGAGGCTGTTTGCAAATGTATTTCCGGTAAGTATTGTCTTGAAAATCGTCCCACCATGATGCTGATGGCGATGCAGGATTTACCGATCAGTTCTACAAGGATTTATTGGTGCGTTTCCCACCCGAGGGGAAGCCTGAGAAATGCAGTAAGACTTCGACGTTGGGATATTACGAGACGAACGGCTTGAGACCGGATGTATGGTTTGAGCCGAGTGAAGTCTGGGAGATTAGGGGTGCAGAGTGGGTCCACTCCTCTCTTCTCTCATCCGCTGACTGACCTGTCAGTATAACGCTTTCCCCGGTGTACCCAGCTGCAGCGACTCAGTTGGGGTCAGAACGGGGACTCAGCGTGAGGTTTCCTCGGTTCATGAAGATCAGGGAGGACAAAGGGTGGGAAGAAGCAACGACGTGCGAGCAGTTTGCGGACATGTACAGGCGGCAGATCCGGGAGGCTCCTAGACCAGATGTTGCCGGGGTGATCAAGAGGGACTCAGGGGACGAGGGTCCAGACGATGAGGCTGTTGATGACGACGAAGAAGATTGATCAGCGGGCAAGTTAACATCACCCTCGCCAGATATGCATCTCGTGGTCATAGAATGAACACGTTGCTACTAAGGTATCCTCTGTGGACGGTATCCGACTCCAATCAGCGCCATAAGCCAGACTCTGATGTCCATCGAATCGCTTGACAATCTCCCACCCTGCACCCTTTGCATCTCCGGAGCGAGTCCCGGCGTCAAGAGCTACCTGGTCCAGCCTGACGACCTTGAACCCGTCATGCATGCATGCGAGGAGGATATCGTCCTTGCGCGATCGCGATGGATGGAATCTTGTGCGCCAGACTCCGCCGCCTACGGGGATAGTAAGGAGTGGGAACAAGGGGGAACGAGCGTCGAAGAGACGGAGATTGGCGTCGTAAGATCCTACGGCTAGCAGGTGTTCGGTGTGGGGGCTAGAAGTGATAGTCGTGACACCTGCTGTGAAGCTGGTGACGATGGCGTGGTTAATTGACCATTACAGGAAAGAATTGCAGATTGAACCAATCACTCACTCCTTGTTCACAGAGGTTGGCCGGAATAGGGCCCGGACGTCCCACTGCTTGAGCTTACAGTCGTCCCCGCCTGCTCCAGTCAGCGCTGATTGACGTTTTTCGAGGATGTATACTCACCAGACCACACAGTGTCCTTCAACCAGCAATCCCAGCTCGCAATCCAAGGTTCGTACTCGTGTGCAGTCCATGTTTGCACGACCTCCAGACTCCCGTCGGAGGTTGGTTCGAGATGGGCGAGGGATCCGTTGGAGAGTGAGGTGATGATAGACGGTTTGACGCTGGTCCAGAAGTATTCAGCGGCTGTCATCATAAATCAGAAAACGAAGACAATCATACTTCTGTAACCGGCCAGACCAGTCAAGTGAGAGACAAAGCGTCTTGTCGTCAGCGGTAGTGATTATTTGAGTTTCGGTGAATCTCAGCTGGAGTAGTGTCAGCGTTGAGGACCCGTGTCTGGCCAGATTTCATAGGTCGGCTGCATACCGTTCCTATATCCAGGATGAAAAGACGAATGTGTCCTTGTGCGTCCGCGACTCCCAACGTCGGATTCCCAGAGACGTCCAAGCTCGGTGACCTACTATCGTGTCAGGTTTTGTGTAACTTTTGGAATATCAAAAGATAGTCACAGATAGTCACCATTTGGCATCAAGAATGGCAGGAAGCTCTATCCGCTGTAATTCGGTACTGATATACTGCATCAGTATATCTCTCTTCAATAGCGCAGAGCCAAAGCATCCCAAACTAGCTTGGCAAGGACGCACAGCGGCGCCAGATCTGATCCAACTCGATATAGCAACAACCTGCCAACCCGAGTGGTCGTCGGAGAGCTCATGCTGTCTTCATCCTCAGAATCACTCCCTCCCTCCGCTAGTCCTTCAGAGTCTACAGAAGCTTTGGTGGCTGTAGGTTCATCTTTGACGATCTGGTATGTCCCACAGATGAAGAGGTCCTCCAATCCATCAAACGGGCAGAACTCTATGCAGTCTGCTGAGTAGATCGTGTCGACTGCAGCGAGGGAGACAGCTGATAGTGATCGATGTCAGGCTATTGTGCTTGCCCGAAGGAGAGTTGCACCTGGCCTCACCTTGCATGCTGTGGACGGAGCAAAGTAAAGCATCGAGATGATGAGATAGGCGATAAACTACCCCGCTCCCCGCGCGACACATAAAACTCCCCAGAGCAGCCTAACCCTGCATACTCGAATAAGTTGATTTGCTTTCTTTCTCCTCTGTGCTTACTCATCCCTTCATATGGTAAAAATTCAGAGCTGGAGATGTTTCGCGTCAAATACTGGGTCCATTGCTCCCCCCTTCGGCTTCCTCGATTTGACTCGTAAGCAATGACTCTGCTTCATTTCAGGGACTGCAACGGAATCTTTGGCGTCTCTCGGTTTTCGGGGTGTCGTGGTTTGGAAGAAATCACTGCCAGGTTGTGGGTCAATAAGACTCAATACAACGGTATCATCTGCATATTTATCATCGCAGACTGTTCTGAGGTTCTAAAAAGAAGCCAGGCCCGATTCAACAGTCCAATGTCCTCCTTTTGTTCCAGCACTCTGACCTATTCAGCGATATAAACGTATGAGTTGGTGATAGCAGAATCCGCTACGGTCAAAAGGGAATCGACATCCAAGGAAGCAGAATAGAGATTACACCAATACGTGTCCGTCGCTGGCCTATAGTACAGGTTGAACTCCGGCATAACATTTTGGGCCGCAAGATTAGCACATATATCGAGAATGGAGGTGAAAAGCCCTGGAATGGCAGAAAGTATGAGACTTGGTTCCAATCCTGAAGTGTTGGTCAGTCCGAGGCACGCAGATGATTGATGTGCTAGAGCGAGCTACTACTGGTAGAACGAGGTTTAAAAAATAAAAACTGACCTGATTTATAGCCATCCCTTTCACCTGATAATACATATTCGGTTGAATCAGCGTTGATGAGGTTTGGAGGTGTGGATGAGGGAGCAGCTCTTTTGGGTCGCGATCCTCGATTCACAATCTCGGCTCGGGTAGCTTGCCGACCTCCGAACCGATTGACATTGTTGACAGTCGTTGTTGGCATGGCCGTGATTAGAGTTGCCACACAAGCCGCGAAGAGAAGGACGAGGTATTGCGAGTCAATCATCGCCATCGTTCTTGTACTATGGATAAAGGCCACCGAAGGCAAGGCATCGATCACCAATCTATTATGAGACTTGATGGGAAGATAACATCGACTCAACAAATGAGAGCATATATATACAGTATATTGACATCAGCCAGTGTATTTGGGGGGGCAAGGAGCTTATTTCCAGCAAGCGAACAAGCAAAATATGTTAAGCTATTTTACGCTGCCCGCCACGGACGCCTAGGACAGCAGCCGCCGTAGGGTTCTTCCGACTTTACCAACAGGTGAGACAGGAACTCAGATGACACGAAGAACAATACAAGTGTGTGAGGTTAAGGTTCATGGGTCCACTGGCTTGACAATCCTCAGTTTGTGGGCCGGTGGTAAGTTACTGCAGTGACATACACTCTTTACCACGCTGCCTAGCCTTATATAGAGCATGGGAGACAGATCATATAATACGCATAAAGTGTACGTCCACGGCCAAATGGGTGGTTGGGTACAAAAAGCAGGCGATATGTCGTTGCGGATTCCGCTGGATAGTCACGTCGAAGGTTCGGTGGAGTACGAAGAGAGCTCGACAATTCTCAGTCTTGAAAGTCGTTCTCGAATCTCTTGAATGACCATCACGCTTTACATTGAAAACCTGATGGAGCGTAGTACCCAAAACGAGCTCCAACACGTCAGGTGCGAGCTCGACCATCCCTCGGAAACAGTGTCACCTGAACGTGGGCTGAAAGTGACACGAAACTCTCATTCCCTGTTAGGAGGCACTGTAGAAATACAGAAAGGGAGAGGTGACGGAAGCACCCGCAAAGGTCAACAATTGTTCTAGGTGTTGATTATGTAGTAGATATAACAATAATACCGGTCGCTATTGGCGACATATCAGAGGGCGATTGCTCTTCCTCCATCCAAAGTTTGCTTCGTCGACACAATTGGAGAGAGAGAGTAAGCGAACTTGCGGGCCGGGGCAAGTCAATTCCCGCCATCAAGTTACTTGTCGTCGTTGAAGTCATCGACCGGCGAAAACTCGCTCAGCAGGCGAGTCGTGGGTAGTCACATCGATGATCCGTAGTAATGAGAGTAGAGAGAGCGTAGAACGAAGCGAAAGAAGCGACTTCCTCCCTCTGTAACCGTCCCTTTCACCGGCAAAGACATGCGACTCATCTCTACTGGTAGGTGAAGAAAATCGAACCAGACCATCTCTTCGAGGGTGCGGTCTTCTCACCATAGCCTGAGATCTTGTTGATTGGATAAATGGGAGCGGTTACTATCGCGCAGATCGACGTCAGGTCTGGACGAGCGAGGGTCGGGGCTGTCAAGAAGAGCAAGCAAGCAGAGGATGTGTAATATGCGTGTCGATCATTGTCGTGATTCGTGATTCGTGGATGATCGTCCCACATACTGTTCATACGTTGATATTAAGCGGAAGACCCTGGCAACAAGGAGGCTATATCTCGTCTTTCGTTCCCCTCACATTTGGATATCTTGTGTTCAGGTAGGTGACGTTGAACCTGCTAGTGCCACTTACCGCCACCGACGCCATGTTTCGCATATATGCTATATATTTCATTCGACTGCCGAGCTGCCGAATAGTCAGGTTGCTGAGAACCGCGAGAAACAAAAGAGCTCCACGGAAAATAGGATTTTGTCGATGCAATCGGTCTAAGTGTGGCTTGCGTGACGAGCAAGTTTTGTTTTGTTCTAATCGAGGGTGCCATCCTGGCAGCTCGAAAGACAGGTCGCAAGTATGACGGTGAGAAACCCCATTCAGCAGCCAGGGGACAAACGTGCCCCGGGTCCAAAATCGACGATATATAATATTGCTTGACTACCAGTGCTGGATGGATGGCTTGCTGTTGACCTCTGACAGACGGTGATTCATCTGTGTACCGGGTTCAGGAGTTCGCGTGAGTGCCCAGCGATGGAGTTTGTGCTCCAATTGCAGATGTACATGCTCGTGAAGATAGGAATGACCCATGTTTGCATGCATTGAAATGAATTCAAAGACAAAAATCAATGGCCAATGCATGAAATGAACGCGTGAGGAGGTCAGAAAGGGGAATGTTGGTAGTGCTTGTTAGGCGGGCAAGGGCGACTGGCACCTATATCCGTGTACCTCGGTGGCATCTGATCCACCTATAGACCCCACGGGGATCTGACAACTCTCCAGTCAACCTTTCTCTTCCACCTCTTATCGCCATGAAGTTTATGCTGGGAGACCTTCCCGTCTTATTCCCCTATGACCGGATATACCCTGGTATGCTACGATGTCTAAAGGCCCTCGCTGATAAAAGAACAATATGCCTACATGGCCGATCTCAAAAAGACGCTGGACGTCGATGTACGTGTCGCCTCGGGTTACCAAGCTTACACTTAGGGCCACTGCGTGCTGGAAATGCCGTCTGGAACGGGAAAGACGGTCTCCCTGCTCAGTCTCATCGTCTCGTACATGCAGGTGAGTAGCTGTTCATATTACGCTGACTTCAGTTCTATCCCAAAAAACGTAAACTTATCTACTGCTCGCGAACGGTGCCCGAGATCGAGAAAGCGTTGGCGGAGCTCAAGCGTCTCATGGAGTATCGAGAAGAGATGGGTGCAAATGATGAGGGATTTAGAGGAATGGGATTGA
Organism: Phaeotremella skinneri; assembly: GCA_001599695.1. NCBI lineage: Eukaryota > Fungi > Basidiomycota > Tremellomycetes > Tremellales > Phaeotremellaceae > Phaeotremella > Phaeotremella skinneri. The sequence goes on from BCHT01000004.1 coordinate 886,269, forward strand.
CAAGTCGGCGGAACACGTGTCTTCATCCAGAGGTGGGGGTCTGCATCGAGCACGGCTAACGATCAGGTCAGCAAGGAGAAGAAGGGCAAAGTGGTGGATTCGCGATGCCGTGATTTAACCTCTGCGTTTGCGTGTGAGAAAGGGAGAGCGGATCCTGGCAGTGTACCGCTGTGTAGTTACCACGAGGTGAGTTTCGAGTCATTCAAAGCTGACAGCAGGAACTTAATAACTATGAGACGGGAAACCTGATTCCACCGGGGGTTTACACGCTGGACGATGTGAAAAAGTACGGCCAGGAGAAGGGCGTCTGTCCGTACTTTACCATCCGACGAATGGTGCGTCCCCGGTCGAAATAAGCTAATGAAAGCTCCCCTACCTCGACGTTGTCATCTATTCGTTCCACTATCTCCTGGATCCGAAGGTCGCTGAGCAGGTCTCCGCCGAGATGAGCAAAGAGAGTATCGTTGTATTTGACGAGGCTCACAATATTGGTATGTCGCCACCATGCGCAAGACTGACAACAGACAACGTATGCATCGAGTCGCTATCTATTGATCTAACCCGACCAATGCTGGATTCCGCCGCACGGAGCGTCAACAAGATCGGGGACAAAATCGAAGAGTAAGATCCTTGTCAATGACCTTGCTGACGTCAGGATCAAATCGACAGACGCGCAGAAGCTGCAGGATGAGTACGAAAAACTGGTGTCGGGACTGCAAGAGGCAAATGAAATCCGAGAAGAAGACGACATGCTGGCCAGTCCAGGTAGGCAAAGACTAATGAACCCGCTGACATTAGTGCTCTCCGACGACATGCTCAAAGAGGCCATTCCTGGTAATATTCGCAAAGCAGAACATTTCGTGGCATTTCTCAAGCGGTTCATCGAGTATATGAAGGTGGGTATCATACCCTATCCCGCTGACAGCAGACCCGAATGCGAGTCTTGCATGTCGTCGCAGAAACCCCTCAGTCGTTCTTAGCACATCTCAAAGAAATCACATTCATCGAAAGGCGACCTCTCAAGTAAGTCGTACGTATATGCCCTACTGACGACAGATTCTGCGCCGAGCGGCTCACATCCCTAGTCCGAACCCTCGAGCTCACCAATATTGACGAGCACTTTGCGTTGCAGAAAGTCGCCAGTTTTGCTACGCTAGTGGCGACATATGAGAAAGGTGGGCCTAGTCCTTAGGAATCGCTGACGACAGGGTTTCTTCTCATCCTCGAGCCCTACGAGACGGAGCATGCAACTGTTCCCAATCCGATCTTTCACCTAACGTAAGTCCTGCCTACGAGTGTCACTGATGTCAGCTGCCTTGACCCGTCCCTCGCTATCGCTCCGGTTTTCGAACGATTTTCTTCTGTAGTCATCACCTCGGGAACGATTTCTCCCCTCGACATGTATCCAAAGATCCTCCAGTTCCAACCGGCCATTATCGAATCATATCCAATGACTCTGACCCGGTCAGCCTTCTTGCCCATGGTGATTACCCGGGGCTCTGATCAGGTTCCCATATCCTCCCGTTTCGAGGTCCGAAACGATCCCGCTGTCGTCAGAAACTTTGGAAGCATCCTGATCGACATGAGCAGGACCGTTCCTGACGGAGTAGTTGCCTTTTTTCCGAGTTATCTGTACATGGAGTCGATCGTTTCGGCATGGTACGACATGGTGGGTGAATGTATACCCAGCTGGCCTAATGTCAGGGTATCCTGTCAGAGGTGTGGAAACACAAGCTTTTATTCGTCGAAACCCCCGATGCGATGGAGACGAGTATCGCTCTGCGGAACTATCGAGAGGTGAGCGCTTCTGATAACTCAGCTGACGCCAGGCGTGCAACAACGGCCGTGGTGCAGTCATGCTGTCAGTTGCCCGAGGCAAAGTATCGGAAGGAATCGATTTCGACCACAACTATGGTCGCGCTGTGATTATGTTTGGGTAAGTGTTCTTGGCCTGCACAACTGACCTCATCAGGATACCCTATCAATACACCGAGAGCCGTATCCTGAAAGCTCGGCTTGAGTTTCTGCGAGACAATCACAGGATCAGAGAGAACGACTATCTTACTTTCGACGCCATGAGGCATGCTGCTCAATGTGTTGGACGAGTCCTGAGAGGAAAAACAGATTGGGGACTGATGGTGTTTGCCGACAAGGTGGGTTGACCCTCGGGGCACGCTGACGTATAGCGCTTTGCACGCCAAGATAAGCGAGCCAAGTTGCCTCGGTGGATCAACCAATACATCACCGACTCGGTTTCCAACCTTTCAACCGACATGGGAATCGTGTTGGCCAAGCGCTTTATTCGACAAATTTCTCAGCCCTTTGACCACACCCAGACAGGCGTATCGTTGTGGACGTTGGAAGACATTGAAAAGAGACAGAAAGACGACGAAGACGAAGCTGAGCGGGCAGAGAGGGAGCACGTGAATGCGTTTGGCAAACCGGCACCCGATGGAGATGTGGAGATGGAAGAGTTTGACGACGAGTTCTTGGCTCATGTAGATCTAGCGGCTATCCCATAATATGTATGCATATCAAAAGGAAGCTACCTGCTTGGGATCGTCTCGGCCGGCGTAAAACTATTATCAGCGTTGCTTGAATTGGGAGGACTTACCTTATCAAGGAAGGTTTGTGGGGGTGGAGGATCGTCATACCGCTTGAACCAGTGCATCAAATGTGGCTGCCGTCAGTCACCGTCCGACTAGCGACGGACCCACCTCCTGCTTCCAACAGTTCATGGTCTCCTGATACTCCTGATGATTCTTGAAGAGCAACAAATCAATGATCCTTAGGTCGGTGATGTTGCGGTTCTTTTCAAAGTCCTGTCGGATCTTGATGCGGACCATAGAGGGGGAGATGTTGAGGGCGTAGAGGGAGACGATTTCTGGTGCCTGTGGAGAGTCAGTGGGGAGCTGAGAAGAATGGACGTACGGATCTGTACCACGCTCTATAAGCATTAACGGATCTCTTTCTGGCCTCTGCTAGTGAGCTCGAGGTCGCCGAGAGCTGGGCCAGACGGGAGGGAATTGTTGTCATGGTGTCGTTCGAGTACGTAGAGTAGAGAGAGATGGGAAGGCCAATGACAACAGATAGCATAGCACCGTGGTTGGTACGGCAATAGCGTTGTTTCGGCGATGTGGCACCCGCGTCGCTTTACCCCGCGTCTCCTTAGGGTGGGTATCGACGACCATTCTACGAGTAGTCGATAATCATCACAACCCGAATGTACCACCTCCTCAAGGGCTTGCACGAGCATCTCACACGCAAAGATGAGTATTCAGTTGTCATCATTGGACTCGATAATGTGAGTCCTCAACTCCGTCAAGCTGGAATGGAGCTAATCAGTATCACAGGCAGGGAAGACGGTATGCCGCCCTATAGTCAAGCTCAAGCTCAGCTGACAAGGTGACAGACAATGCTCGAGAAGATCAAGACGCTATACAATCCCACACCCGGAATGGCACTTGATAAAATCGGGCCGACGGTAGGACAGAACAGTGGGTCCGCTTCTTTGCTTGTCGGAACACAGCTGATAAGTAGGCAGTTGGGAAGATTTCGCTTCCGTCAACAACGCTACATTTCTTCGATTTAGGGGGTCAGAGGGATATTCGGTCGATATGGCCGAAATACTATGATGAATGTCATGCGGTGGTGTTTGTTTTGGACGCTTGTGATCAGGGCAGATTGTCTGAGACGTGGGAGGTATTTGGTGAGTGCCATCCACATTCCCCGGTTGAGGCATCTTCGACGGGTGGCCCGCTAACCCACCCCCAGACGAGGTGCTAAACTCGCCACGACTACTCAACCTCCCCCTTCTCCTACTAGCGAACAAACAAGATTCCCCGTCGTCCCTCTCTGTCTCGGAGATTCGCGAATCCTTCGATGCATGGCAACGCGCCCGGCCGAGGGAGAGCGAGCACGAGGCAGGAGCCGAATCGCCCGCATTTGATAATGGGGAGTCGTCGGGTGATCAGCGGGAGGGGTGGGATGATGGAGGCGCAAGGGACGAGAGAATGGCGAGTCTGGATGTCATGGGGGTTTCGGCTTTGGAGGGGTGAGTGCAACTGGTGGTCATTCTGTGATGCGTGTGGGACCGTTGGTTCATCTATCGTCCCTATTCCTTATTCCTCTTACCATCCAGTCTTGGCCATATCTCTATGATCCGTCCCATTCTGACAAAGCTAAAACCATACAGGACGGGCGTGAGAGACGCCGTAAACTGGTTATATATAAGGGTACAAAACGCTCGGAGAATGTATGTTCCCTTTCCCCATCCCAGCGATCTGTATCTCACTGATAATCTGGACAAGCCAGTGATGACCGGTTATAAGGTCGGAAGAGTTAGCGACGATTACGACGACTTGTGACGATATCTTGTATGCATGTACCATAGGCATTGAACGGTTGGTTCCGTGGACGCGCCGGATTGTCTGAACAATTGATGTGCTTCTCCTCACCAGATCGTCGAACCTAGAAGTAATATGACTGAAGGATGGCTACCGGGATGCGGTTTTTGTTAGTTCGATTATCGACCTGGAATTGCACACGGATTCCAGTGCCACGCTGAGCAGATAGAAAGCCACGATCGAGAGGAAAGCAAAATCGAAGGCCACACCTCCATGCTGGCCCGTCGTCATTGAATGGTCCCAAGTCACGTCGTATCTCTCCATAGACAAGCGGACGAACACCTGTCTTCATAATGATGTTCGCCGTACGTCCGCAGTCCTCAGAACTGCTGCCACAACTGTTATCATCGTTCCCTCCGCGAATTCCGGCTCTAGATACTGTCTGACCTTTCTGCCCAATTCATTCCGTATCTCGTCATGTGAATGCGCCTACCGTCGGCAGCTCCTTCCGCCCATCCGCACTCCGTACGCTCCGCGCCGGAAGCTCTTGGCATCCCATTTCGCTGCAATAGGTTTACGTATGAGTAACTAATCAGATAACTCTCTACCTTGTGAGCTACCTTATGATCCAAGATCCCAATGCTCCGTCAACCACGGTCCACCCTCTTGAGCGCTAGGGGCGATACCCTCGAGGAAGCAGGGGTTGATCAGGGACAAGGGTAGCGCAATATCCATGGCGTAATACTCCAATTGTCTGGAGGATACCCCTTAACGCCCCCCGCAGGAGAGGGACCTGGGTTAACGGAAAACGGGATTGCTGGTTTTTTATTACGTTGGAGAGATGCGCCTCGCCGCGGGACTCAGGGCGGTGATATCAGGGGCTGGGGTGTTCAATTCGTTGGGGTACAGGTATCAGTGGGATTGTGTGGTATTGTACTCTCCCGTCTTCAGTCAGTAGGGGAAGACCATTGTGACCAAGCAGGGAGATCTCTCGGTCACCTCTTCAAGGTCACGCTTAGGACAATGCAGGCATGGAAGCTATATTCTATTCTACGCCTCGCGCCACGAGTCTGCTATTGAACATCCATGTCCGATTATTAAATGGCTTCGGGGCGTAAGGGATCGAAGGTCTTTCCCTATGTGCCTGAACAAGAGTAGGCTTGGGTGAGTCAAACGATTCTCCCAGAGACAAAGAGCAAAGAGAAGCGAGTACGGAATTTCAGGGAGAAGACACCACAAGGTCCAGAAGAGGAGAGGGTTAGAAAAAGGAAAAAAAACAAATAAAATGAGCCCAGCATGCAATCGCCACGAAACTTTTCTCGGGCTCAACCCCCGAAGATGACCCGAAGGGGAAAGAAGAAGATCGCCGCTGGGCTAGCCATGCATACTCCCGGCCGCCACCGAGGCCTGCCTCCGAAGAGAAGCCGCTGCACGCCAGCGCTGTCCAGGAAGCAGCAGGAAGCAGGAAGCTTGCTTGGAGGCCGCAGGAGCAATCGCAGCAAGCAACCTGGAGAGAGGAGGGACGGACTTGGGGACCTTCAGTCCCCGCTCCACCACCTACACCGTTAGAAACTGTCTATAAGCTATACAATAGAGTAGTACTACTGTCTTCACCCAGTTCCACGTCACTTCACTTATATCCCATAAATACATATAACCATCCGTCAACGACAACAAAAGGGGAACCGGCGACTGCATACACGACTTTTCATTCCAACCGAATCCTGACTTTTCGGCCTATACCGTTCTCAACCGCCAACGCCGCGTGGTGATTTCTGCCCTCTTTTTCGCCTCGCTGCAACCTCCCCCTTCACCGTTGTTCGTACCTAGATTTCTCTCCATCAACTGCCATTCATTCCCATCCTCTACACCGCATCCTCCTCGTCGTATTTCAGACCAGTTGTAACACAGCACCAACACTCGCCTTATCAAGTCACACCCCTTTGAAACTTGTGTATCAGAAATCTGTCGAGGTCCAGTTTCACCCCGCGACCTCCTCCGAACGGACTCACCGAGTGCACGGCGCAGGGCGACGCTTGGACCCTGTTTGCGGATAGGGCGTGCTCGGCGTACTGGGATAGCTTATCCCCTGGTGTCACACGGTGCAGGGTCGAGAAGAGAGCACAAGAAGACAGGAGAGAGAGAGAGAATAGAGTAGAGGAAAAGCGTAAAAAGGCAACGCTCGGCCGGATCTCGGTGCACGGTGCACGGTGCGAGGACGACATCCATCAGCGACGGGCCCTGCCACGACGGGATCTGCACTGAAACGGTTTGCGACCAAGAAGACACACATAATAGGACGATACTGCTTTGTCCAGCGAGTACTTCTGATCGTTCCAATCCCGGGAGTGATTCGTCAAACGGTGTACCTCGCTCGACAACAGCTGTAGCTGGTCCCAACCAGCGTGACATCCGCTCTATCAACCTATCCATCCATCCGTCCACCCCTCTACCCCGCCTCGATTTGTCTAACCCCCTCCATCCATCATCCTGCTTATCCTGTTTGATCCTCGCCTGGACCCCGCCCGTGCCTCACTCGCCCATCCACGCTAGCCGCACACACGCTCCTTTTTCGTCCCTCGTTTCTTCCACGCCCACCTTCCTCCCGGTCATCTTGGTCGGCCAGCAGCGACCCACCAGGCGCACGCAGCGGTGAACCTCATCCCTATATCCCTATAAACCTTTCCCTCGCTCGTTGTCCTGCTAGTTCCTCCCCACATCGTCCAGAGGGCGATCATCTATCACAGTTCGAATCCGGTTTCCTTCTAACGTCGAGGTCAGGTGAGTGACCCCGAGGATTCGTTCCCCGGACCGTCGTCCGATCAATCAAATTCCCTTTGCCCATCTTGCGCATTCCGACATTCTATTCTGACTCGCTCTCCCCCTCATAGCCTCGACACACAGTCGCCACCCTGCCGTCGACACCACCACCCATATATCGGACCTCCCTGCAAGGCGCTGGCACCTTGACTCCCTCTGATATATCCCACTCGTCGTCCCAGGCTGGCTTCTACCTCGACCCCCCCGGGTCCAACGACCCAAAGGGAGAGTGGACGTTTGCTTCGCAAGACATCACTCCCCCTTCACCTTCCACGTGAGTGGCTTCTCTTGCTCACTTTACTTTCTCTCTCTCTCCCCCCGCCCCCCTCGGGCCCCCCCACTTCGCTGACACCCCACAGCATAGGCTCAACGAGCGATTCTCAGACTGGGGGGGAATACTTTCCCCCCTCGTCCGAGAGTGCTAGCGAAGCCGAGGAGAGATACAACCGTGCCCGCTCGGCTTCGCAACCTTCCTCCTTTCGTCGTCATAACCTCACCCTCAACATAGCCTCTCTACCGGTTCCCTTCCAGCCTGTCCTCGTTCAATCGCCCAACTCTATCATCCCCAATAACGGCCCGTTCACCGACTCGTATTCTAGCTCTGGCCAAGACTACGTCTACTTTCCCGAGGCATCCTATTCAGGTGAACCTGTGACGGTCCCGTCGCAAGTGCAACCGAACCAATACGGCTACCGGTTACCTGCTTCTCAACCCTCGAGTCCTGTTCGGAGCGGCTATCCCCCCGGACAAGCGCCCTACGACTTTCAGGTGAACCAAGTCGGTCGTCAGAGAGGAGCTACATTTAGCGGCACGTTTTCACCATTTGGCGAGACGTTTATCCCAAATTTCCAGGTTGCACCTCTGCAGCCCACCTCCGCTGTCCCGCCTCACTTGAGCTTTACTAGCATCCAGTCACCCCACAATTCGCCGCTGGCCCCATCACCCGTCATTGGAGGGGAGTCGTATTTTGGCGAGAACTATCAGGCGCCGACGAATGCAGGGCTGGGTATGGGTGAGGTGTTGATGGAAGACGTCTCAACACCCACTCCCGCTCTACCCTTGGCGCCCAGCCGGAGGGCTTCCTTTGCGAAGAACAACACCGCCATGTCGCCAGTCATGCCGGATGAAATGGTGGAAAAGTTGACATTGCTGGACAAGTGAGTCGTCAATAATTTCTCAGCTGATGACAGAATCGTCAACGCGGCGCAAACTGCTCGAGATGCTTTGCTTCGGGGAGAAGAGGTGGAAGTGTCCAATAACCTAGGAGATCTCAGTACGCATCTCGATATTGCTGGCGAACTTGGTGTCGGTCCAGCACCTGCACGGGGCGATGGGACGCCGGGCTCTCAGGGAATATCGCCAATCAACTATACTTCATCGCCAACGACAAACGCCTCGATGCAAGCCCAGGTGATACAGGCCCACGCTCAAGTGCAAGCACTGCAGGCTCAGAACCAGGCCATGCAGCAGGCACAGATGCAGCAAGCACAAGCAATGGCTCAGCTGGCCACTCCAGGTCTCCTCCCACCGCTCCCTGTGCAAACGCCAATCAGACCACCATCCAGCTCGGCATATATTCCCTCGACCGAATTTATGACGCCGCAGATGCCAGTACCTCCGCCCATGGTTCACTCGCACTCATTCCCCAACGGCCATCAGCTACCCAGCCAGATTCATCTCCCCACGACCCCGCTTGTCGCGTCACCGACCTTCACAGCATCTCTCGGCATTCAACATGCACCGCTCGTCCCGTCCCCTTTGGCAACCATGTCTTTGTCTCGCCCGCCCAGTCCCAAGGCATACGCTATCCCTGAATCTGTGTGGGAGACCGACTCTGAAGTGGCACCGACCCAGGTCCCTCAGCGGTCGGATGGACGGCCAATCGCTCGCGCTCGGAGCACGTCAGTCAACAAAAATGGGCCCTTCAGTCAGCAGATGACAGCGATGAGTGTTCCTCCGTCCGCTTGGACTTCCCGAGCCCCGTCCCCAGACGAGGATGACGACGGAGATGACGAGTCTGAGGATGAGGGGCCACGACGAACAAAGCGACGGAGAAGTTCTGCAGGTGTCGAGCCCGTCGAGCCTGGAGCTCAGACGATGGTGATCTCGGATGACATTCGTCGACAACTAGACCAGATCTTTGCGGACTTTTTGAATCGTGTTTGCTCTGATCGTAAGTGTGCTGCTCTCGGTCTTTACTGATGATGTAGTGGAAATTCGGGACAGCAAGGGAGAAAAGCTGCATCAAGTTTTGATGCCGAAGAAAATGGCGCGGCTGGATGAGTCAACAGATTACCGGCCATTCAAATTCAGGATCCAGGCTTTCACCAATGCCTTCCACGATGAAGTAAGTGGGACGTACGAGACATATGAGCAGCATTGCTGACTCGTTTCCAGCTACTCGCCCGAGGGATCACTGAAGAAACCCTATCTGCGAAAAAAGTCAAAGTCTACCTTTGGCAACAAGACCTCATCTCACGGTTTAATCCGGACGGCAAAAAGGCCAAGTCCAAGGGAAACCATATTTGGAATGTGGATGCCAAAAAGCTGCCGCAAGGCGGATGGGTGTTTAGACCTTTCAAACGGAGAATCATAGGGACGCCCAACTCCTTTGCGTGAGTCAAGTACTGAATTACTCAGCTAACAATTAGTGTCCTCAACATGACCTACGAGTGGGAGCCAAAGATCTGGGATCCCCAAGCGCCATCCGCAAGCATTAAGCCGACCTTTTCAAGCGCACCCGGAAGTCTTCCGCCGTGGCTTCGATGGGAGGATGGCGTGCGTCTTGTCGGGGTACCAATTCAGCTTTCTGGGCCTTTCCAGATCACGGCGACGGCAGAGGTGAGTCGCAGTGAATACAGTGCGAGCCAGCTCTGACTTGTTCTTAGTTTATCGACGGCGCTGGAAACCCTGCCACGTTGGAGACAACGTTCAACCTTCAGGTTTTACAATACCCTCGACCTGGCGGCGAAGGGTGAGTACTGGTTAGTGGCTTGAGCTGACATACAGGAATACTGCGTATCCCCCTAGTGTCTTCTCTAGCCCGTGGAATGGCGAGTTCAACGATGGCCAGATGCCGATGCCGCTCCAGCCCATCGGGCAGCCTGTGTAAGTATTTGGGCTGAGACGCACGCTGTGGCCACTCGCTAATCCGCCCCACAGAATGGTCTACCAAGACCAAAGCGGGACTTATCATCCCAATGCCCCTTACGCTACGGGCTCATAACCGTATCCTCATTCAACCTCTTCATTTTGTCTAATTCAATTCAAGCACTGTGGGATAAAAGGCGACATCACTGTCCAGGCCAAGATAGCAAAAGACGAGAGATAAAAGATACATCTCGACTGTAGAAATAAGAGGCAATCAAAAGTGGGAAGACCTGTACCAAGGTGGAGTGTAGAGACGTCGTGTAAGGATGTGTCGGGGAGGGCGGAAGGGTTCACGGGGTTCACGGTATGTTGAATTGTACAGCACACTCTTGTTGGTACTACACAAACCGGAGACCGCGGTATTTGTCCAAATCCTAGTATAACCCACCATACGATTACAAAATAAGTGGGCGACTCCTTATTCGTATCCATCGTAACCTATCCTATCGTTGACATTATGCACGGATGTTTAGAGGTACTGGGGATAAGATTGTCAGATTGTCAGTCAGGATTGATACTCGACGCGGAGGGGGGTGAGGGACTACTGCTGTATCGAGTCGTCATTACACTGGCCTCAAAACATTCAGCCAGCTGCCAGTAGGCACATGTGCGGTCGTCAAGGAGAGATTTTGACTCCCAGAAGAGACACACCAAATTCGTGCCGTCACCTCCACCTCGGAAGCATCTGCTCCTCCACCTCCACCTCCACCTCTCGGTGTGTTAAGTAAAGGAAGGAGGGTTAGGTTGTTCTTGTTTGGCCGTCCGGCTGAGTCAGCTTCGCTCTTTCGGCGTCATCAGCCCAAATAAACGTGATGCTTTCTAATGCAAGATTTGTGGAAGGAACGAAAGGGACCCAAAGGCCTTCAAACCCCGGAAATGACAAGCAGTGATGATGTAAAAAGTGCATTCGCTTAGTGCACTCCATCTCCCTTCCTTAGTGGGTTCAAATTGTCTTTGGCGGTAGCGATAACATACAGGGAAGGGTTGAGAAGGCATATTGCATAGTTTGGGTACAAGAGACGATGCGCACGGCAGGTAGTACGAGATGGCTAAAGCTAAGTTCGCAACAATCGGCGCGCATCGGAGTATGTGTGGCGTGATTTCACATACGATAGGGAGTTTTCGCACCGCTTTCGACGCCTACCGGGCGCCAGCGGATTCAATGCTAAGGCAGGACTAACGGATACAGATGTCTATAGACAGATGCGGCAGCTCCGTGGGAGGTGCAGCTTGTACGTACGTTGGAGATGGGAACGGAATCATTGTTGGAATGTCCGTCAGAATAGGAACGTTTAGATCTAAGATGGCAACGGTCATCGGCTCCTCCATTCCCGAGGGACTCCGCGGGATTTCGACAATCTCGATCACCGTCCACCTGTTCAACTTGTTACGTCAACGGCTCCCAGTCCCAGTTCCAAAAGAAATCCCTCATAATGGCACATTGCGCATCCGTCCAAGGAGAGGACGAGGATGGGTGGAGCAGCTATTTAAGGTGTAGCTTAAGCTCGGCAAACATTATTGAATGCATGGTATGCATGCCCTCAGAGTATGACGCAGAAAGAATGACGAACCGCCGAAACCGCGGACGCGGGTGGAGGCGGAGGCGGATCTTCTCGGGTAGTTTCGACCAGGTGCATGAAAACACCGGATATCGGGGGGCGGTCGCGGGGGACGGCTCCGAATTCGACACTCGCTCGGCTCGGTCGAAGTCTCGCTCGTGCTGCTGACTGTGCTAGCAGGGTTGTTGGCTTGTCATGCTCTCGGTGTTTGGATAGGATGGATCTGGGTAGGGTGAGTGATAAAATCATATGAGAGAATGGAGTTATGTTGTTTTTCGTTGTGCCACAGTCGATCAGACGGAGGTTTGTTCAGAGACGAGCGATGACTGATGATGAATACGATATTATGACATGGCATCGAGTCGCACCAGCGTGAAAGCCGAAGCTGAAACCTTGCTGGCCTTGGGTGCTATGCCGTGCGAGACACCGGACCCTGAAAAGAAGCCGCCGGCCGAGAGAGTTTGTGACCTCTGGCACTAGCTTAACTCCTCGGTGTCAGATACCGGTGATACGGGGTACTGGGTGGTGACACACCAATCCGTTCAGTCGCAACCTGAGCCTGCTCCTGAACTCCTGCTCCTGCTCCTGCTGCATGCAGCTTGCTGGCACTCCGGCATTCCTAGGCGCTCAACTCGGCTGACATAACCGGGGAAAGTCTAAGGCGGCCACTCGAGTGAGTCATGGCCATCCGACCGTCGATGCCCCCTCGTGCCGACGGTCATCGCAAGTGGTCTATATATTAACCCCGGGGGCAGAGATCCGCCGACCGATTTCCTTTCCCACTTTTTACCCCTTTCACTTCAACATTATTATTTTCTAATACTTTACACTACCCACCATGGATGTGTCCATCATGAATCCGCCTGTACCACTTGATAATGCTGATCCCAAAACGGGTCTGTTGGTGCGTTAGAGTTTTTCGTCATGCTTTTTCATCTCGGGCGCCGGGTATGGGTCGATGACCGAGGCGGTGTCTGTTTTTCTTTTACCCCTCCACCCGGTCGATGTTTCGTTTCCTGCAACCATTCTGCATTCCTTACAGTACTGAAAGACTAATGTATCCTCCGCAGAATGCAGTCCCTGCATGGGGATCCTATCTATACACCAATTTCTTGTTACCGGCTTTATCACCTAATCTGACTAATGAGTGGCTCAATTTGAATTCACCTTTCGCGTCGACCATTCCGCCTCAAGATTATTTTAGTCAGCAGTGGCAACAACAACCGCAACCGCAGCAACCATTATCATTGCCACTTTCTCAATCACAGTCCATCGCTGGGCTCAGTAATCCCACACAACCTATACCAGGCCCATCGAATTACTATAACCAGCCGTACTATTCTGCAACGAGTTACATCGCACCCTCCTTGCTCGGCCCACAACACTCTAACCCCGATGCCGACTCCAACTCAAACCCAAACCCTAACCAGATCTCATCATCAGCTAGTTCCCCACCCGGATCCGGATCGCAGATCTCGCCTTCACTCGACATTGTGGACTCCCAAATGATCTCCAACATCAAGCGGTCGCCGTCACCATATCCTTATGACACACCGCCACTCCCACCAACCTCTCTACCAATCAGCAAAGGCTCATCGTCCTATTCGGCCAAAGTTCGCGCACATTCTTTCGACAGTGATCTCGAACTCTCGCATGACGATGAACACGAAGAGGCTGAGGGTGTTGAGAGAGATGGCATGATTTGGGGCATGAAAGTCGAGGAGTACCGGGCGTTGAGTGCGAGGGAACGCAAGAGGGTCAGGAATAGGATCTCGGCGAGGACTTTTAGAGCGAAACGGAAAGGTTAGCACTATCTCGGCGTTGTTATTGTAGCTGAACCCAGCGCTGACTGCCTATCGCCACTTAGAACACTTGAACTCGCTCGAATCAACACTAAATAACAAGGATCTACAAATCAAACATGCTGTTGACGAAGCTACGAAACTACGTCGTGAAGTCGCCGAACGTGAGTTTTGTTCTACTACCGCCCCATGTAGCTTGTTCTACGGCGCCGTCTATTCCTCTCCCCTACGGTCCGACCCATCTGCATTTTTGAGACCCCGCTGACTTCGTCATTTCGCCACAGTCAAACGACGCCTTGCTAAATACGAGAAACCTTACGACAGACCTTCACATCGTACAGATTAAAGTGACTCTACATTTTTCATATCCTCATCAACACCTGTATTCATAGTATAGCACTAGCTGTAGCTTGAGTCATGCACGTGTGCTCGATCGTTTCAGGAGCCTGGTATTGGTGCGACAATGACAGTGCCAATTGTGCCGAGACGCAGAGAAATGTAATATCTAATCTCCTCGCAGCAATAGAGTATGCTGTCAAGCTACAGTGCATGTCCATGTAACACAGTGCCCAAATACGCTATCATGGGTGTAAACGATACCAATACAAAATACAATGCGACATCATGGATTGTGTAATCTGTATCCCGTTAACCGGCCGCCGAACGGAACCCGAGCCCGAACCCTAGCGTAATCAAATCCCCATGTCAATCAATCCACAAAATGAGGCCACTCTATGTCAATCAAAAACCTCCCGACCTTCATTCTCTAACTGTGACTGGCGGTCCGAGACAGCATTGATTTTGATCAATAATTTCTTTAGCACGTACGGTTTGATGACGACTGCAGAGTCTTCAGCTGGCGTCTACAGTCTGTCTCAATTCTCCCACTCACCGTCATCCATCCCCGCTTCAAGCGCTTGGTCAATTTGACCTTGCCTGGCGTTGCCCGTCAACGCGATGACTATATTTCGTGTAAATCTTCCTGCCGCTTCCAGCGATCGGATTTCTCGCACAGCTGTGAGACCGTCCATGACTGCATGATGAGCTGCGCCCCATGATACCAAACCCACCAGGCATCTCTAAGTCCATGAGGACCACGTCATATAGCCTTTGCCGAATCTCTCCGCCCCGCTGAGCCTGCCGCTGCGCCTCGGTGATGAGAGTGAGGGCTTCCAGACCGTTACTGGCAACCTCGCACGTAAGCCCTACTTTGAGGATCTGCCTTTTGAGGACGGTTTGGTTGATAATGTTGTCTGATATTCAGCTTGGCTTCCAGGGATAGCCTCACCTTCAACTATGAGAATGTGGAACTTTTTGCTGGCTGCTACTAGGTCGCTGATAGACAGTTCAGCACTAGGTTCAGGAGTTACGACAGCTGTCTCCGCTTCGTACGCATCGAGTGACGGCGGCGGGCTAACGGTACGTGTCTCGATAAAGAATCGGAACACTATCAATCAGCTCCATTCTACCATCCAACTTACCGCTCCCCTCGCCGAGGGTGCTCAACACCTCGATACGTCCACCCAAGAGCTCGGTGATTTCTGAGCGTCAGTATAATTTACGATGGTTGACTTACTCCTACAAATGAACAGGCCTAATCCCGAACCACCATACTGCGTGTGGATCATCTTGTTGCCCTCTGGCGTCAGCTAAGTCTTTTATCAGGCAACCCACGAGAAAAGCGCTTGAACAAAATTTCCAGTTCCGCTGGTTTGAGACCAGGTCCTGTATCTGTGACGCTGACATAAATCCATATGGGCGTGTCCTCTGGAGCAGGAACGCTCTCGGGAAGTCCGATGGGATCAGGTAGACCACAAGAATCCTCAGCGGGGGGGACAAACGACACATCGTATCGAACGGTGATTTGACGGACTTGGCTCAAGGCAGTGAATCGAATGGCTAACGTCAGCCAGAGCAGAACATATCCTGCTCACCATTGGAGATCAAATTCGTAACGACCTGACCTAACCGAACCGGATCCGTCTTGATCGACGAAACCCTTGCAAGGTCGAGAGTCTCTCCAAACTTCAATATCAACTCGATTTTCTTCATCCTCGCCTCGCTGTTGAACACGGAAAACACTTTGCGTGCTTCTCTCCTTAGATTCATATCGATATGGTGGAGACTCAACATGTCTGGGATCAGCTCGGCCCAGAAACCATAACTCACCAAGCTGTACTCTTGCTAACGAGAGGACATCCCCAGCTATCCGCTCCTGGACTAATCCACACTGATAGATACCTGGTCGTCAGTCGACCGCCAAAAGGTGTTCACTCACTATCCAACGCATCGATATCCTCGTCCAGATCGTTCAGCAACTCTTGTGTCGGCCTGAACCCCGTCGGCCCGGCTATCCGCAGCTGTTCCTTGAGCGAGACAAGGTTTTCCTTGGCGAGCGAGGAGCATTGAAGGATGGCAGAGACAGGCGTTCGGATCTCGTGCGATGTCAAATCGATTAACAGCTCTTGCTGACGCTTGCTCTCCTCAGCGTCTAATCTTCGCCGTTCAGCCTCTAACAACCGTTGCTCATCCTGTGTGACGTCGATGAGGCATCCTAGAATACCTGACATGCCTGGAACAACCATATCCAGGCGAATGAACGTCCCCGCCATCGACCTGTTGTTGGCCCATTTCCACGTAGCCTTCGTCTCTTGCATCTCCCCTTTCAGGATTTCCGCCCATACAGGTTCTAGTCTCTCTCGTGTCTCCATGTCACAGTAATTTGGCCAATTATCGAGCTTCTCTTCGGCTGGAATAGAAGCATTCTGCCGCCACGCGGAATTAGCGTACAGCATGTGGCCGTCCTTATCGGCTCGCATGATCCCCGTCGGGCAGTAGTCGGACAGTACAGCGATTTCGGCCACTCGCTGAGCATACAGCATTTCCAAATTGACACGCTTTTTTCCGACTTGCATATGCAGATGAATCCGAGCGAGGAGTTCCTGTGGCTTGAACGGTTTGGTTATCACATCTTCAGCCCCCATGATTAGACTGTCAACTCTTGATTCATCACCTGTGGCTGCCGAAAGTAAAACCATGGGCACAATCTTGGTCGCGGGGTGTTCACGAATCTCTTTCAAGAGCTCCAACCCATCTTTTTTGGGCATCATAATGTCTGCCAGAATCAGGTTTGGTGGATTCGCCGTGGCAATCTCGAAAGCCTTGTAGCCGTCGGCCGCCTCGACGACCTTGCAGTAAGGTGTGAACAACCGCTTGATGTACTGCCGGATCTCCTTGTTATCTTCCACAATAAGGAGCACGTCATCCTTGTCGAACAGCAGACTATCCGTAAGACGAGAATTTGAACCCGTCTGAGACTCGTGACCGTTGTCACTCGAGTCATCCGTTCTGTCTTCCAAAGTCCACTGCATGGCGTCGACTGCTGCAGACTTGGTATAAGCCCCAAACGTGGTGGACGACTCCAATCCAGATAAGCTAGACCGAGCGGCGAGAGGGAGCCGAGCCGTAAAAGTTGAGCCGTGTACTCCGCCACTCTCCTCTGCCGTTTGACTGTGGATGACCAGTTCGCCTTCGTGCAAGCGTAGAACTTCGCGTGCGAGAGCAAGACCCAAGCCAGTACCTTCTGTACCCCTATGTAGAGCAGTAGTAGCTCGGTGGAATCTATCGGCGACGGACTCGACCTCATTTTTCGGTATACCGAAGCCCGTGTCGATGACAGAGACTTCGGCAAATGCATCACTATACGAAACCTTGACAGTAATACTGCCCTTTTCGGTGCATTTTAAGGCGTTTCCAATGAGATTGGACACGACCGTCTCGAACAGGGTAGTGTCGATCCAGACCATATCCTCATGTGGCTCGACGATGATGTGGTATTGAAGGCGCATTCTCTCGATGGCAGGGCGAAAAAGAACAGCAAGGTCAGAGACAAATTCTCCCAGATTCGTTGGAATGAAGCGGCCCTCGACTCGCCCGGCTTCCAGTCTAGAGAAATCCATGAGCGACCCAACGAGGCGTAGCAGTCGTTGAACGTTGCGCTGAGCGAGGGTGAGCGAGGTCCGTTGAAAATGAGAAAGCTCGGTTTGCAGAAGATCCTCGATTGGGCCTGCCACAAGAGTGAGGGGACTTCGCAAGTCGTGAGCAGCACCTTGGAACCATGCGGCTTTTGCTTTCTCCATTCTGGCGATGTCCTCCATCTGGCGTTGCTCTGCTTCAAGAGCTTTCACCGAATTGAGTGACGTCGTTAGGTGAGCCCTGATATCGTGGATCCAATTTTCGTAATCGACATCGTAGGGGCGGCGCAAATTGAGGCCAAGGATCACGACAGCTTTAGGACCATCCGCCGACGAGTCACTGCAGATAGGTATCACGATGGCAGAGAGGGGCAACGCGTCCCATTGGCGAAGGGGATAGCCCTCAACAAGAGCAGAGCAGTCCTCAACTAAGACGCATTGACGCGTGGTGAGTGCTCTCTGAATGGGCCAAGCGTGGCATTCCGAGGTTTCATTGATTCGGCCACTATCCGACGAGAGGGCAGAAATAGCGGAAAGGGTTGGAGAGGACATCCGCTCCGTGTTGAAACCAAATGCAGTCCGAGGACGAGGGGGAAGGGATATGTTGAGAGATTTAGGAGTCGAGGGATGACGTTCGGGTACGCCGACGGTCGCTGCCAGTTCCAATGCGATCGTCGATCCTGATTCTGAAGCAGTGTACATGATGAGAAACGGCGCGTCTATGGGGTTTTGTCTTATGGCTGCCGTAACTGAAGAGCAGTACTCTTCAGTGGTCCTCGCGACGCTGAGCGAGTCCGATAGCTCTCGAACCGTTGTCAGTCGCCGTTCAGCCAGGACATAATCCGTGACATCACTCGATTGGTTGAAAAGACCGAGCGTCTGTCCAGAGGGACTGATGATGGGTACAAGGCGCCAGTCGTGATACGATTCCTGAGCAATACCCTTTCCCAGATACCGGTGTAACTGTAAGTCGTTTTGGCGATAAGTGGGGGAGCCTGCCCAGGCTTGTTCAGCTAGTGGTTTCAAACCTGGCCATATTGAGGCCCACATCTTGGGAGCGGGCTGACCGAACATTGCGGGATGATCTGGAACCATGGTAGCGTAAGATTGGTTACTGGACTTAGCAATGGACGTCGACGGTCAACTCACTAAACCACGTGCAAATCTTCACCAAGCCAGACCGAATCTTGGGACGGGGATTGAAAAGCTATCGACAAAACAGGATCGATTCTATCTGACCATAACGACTGTGGCCCCAGCTTGGTACTTGACCAGTCGACCTTGTCGAGAAGCGCGCGACTTTCCGCCCACGCTGTTTGCATCTTGGCCTCCAGTGGGGGTGGGGTTTCAGGCAATGGAGACGAACGTGTTCTACTGAGTTTGCGGGCTATCGATTTGAGAGGTGGCGACAGGGAGGAGGAAGGAAAGTATGAGCTGGACGAGCTCGTCGACATGCCAACGTCGGAGAAGGATGATCGAGTAGAGGACCAGTTCGAATTGCGGCCCGCTGTCTGCGAAGTGATAACGCAGAGTGCCTGTGTACTTGATGGAGGAGAATGAGGAACGCTGGACTTGACGAGGTGAAGCCTGACCGCAGGATTACCTATATCCAGAGCAAATATACCCTCCCCCTCTGAACCGCCATCGTCCTCGACCCAGGCTTGGAATTCGTTGTAGATCATGGTATCTAAACACTCTTTCAAATCTCTCCCCTCTGTCAAACGAAGCCATCGGGAATTTGCCCATAGAACGTATCTGGGCGAATGGGTAGTAGGGGATCCACGGACGGTGGTATCGGTATCACGAGAGAGGAGGCGAGGTCGACGAGTGGATATGGGGGTCACCACGACGCATGCGGGGAATGGGTATTTCTGTGATCAGCTTGGGCGAATAGGAGAATAACTTACCTCGAGGAAGGGTATAGGCAGGTCTGAGAGATCGCTGCTCTCCATAGTGGGGGGGGGGGGGGGGGGGGGGGGGGGGGGGGGGGGGGGGGGGGGGGGGGCGGGGGGGGTAAGGGGGCAGAAGAGGGGTAAGGAAGAGAGAAAGAAAGAGTGAAAGAGTGAATGAGTGAATGAGTAAGAACTGATCTGTCTCTGCTAGTTGTTGCGATTAAGCTTTTGTAGAAAATGTGTTGTCACTTGAGTCACTCACGGTGATCCCCTTTCAGCTTTCAGCATGAAGATCGGGCCACACGTCATCATTCCCCGGCGCCACTGTCAGCCGCCGATCTTCCCACTTCCCATGCTTCCTCCCAGCGAGCACCAACCCGTATACCCCCGTCCTATCGCTTCTATAGCTGCATTAAATGGTAATGGTCATTTGCCATACCAAATACCCTCGTATTCATCTCCGATCCTTCTCACGCGTACCTCAGCACCCCTAATCCCCAGTTGAATGCATATGCACAATATATAACCCATGCAACAATCATGAGCCATTCCATACCAGACTGTGGCGTCCATCTGCCTGCAATTCCAATTCGCAAATAGCCTAATTTCCGATCCGACCAAGGCTATCGTCCAGCTAAGATTATAATCTATACTTACAAATTCACAACACGGGCATCGGAACTATATCGTCAATGCCCGCGCCGCCTAAGAACCATACGTTTCAAGTGTCCCAGACACGTTTAAACAACCAAAAGAGAATCCAACAACAACTATCGATACACCTATTCAAGAAGAGTCCCAAACGTCTTCTCCACTTCGGTCCGCGTAATGGGGGGTGCTGAAGCCAGATTCGAATGCTGTACAACCCTCGCGTCATCTGCAAACAATACTCTCGCAGGCGTGTTGAAAACTTGAGATGGAGCAGAGACGCGCTTCATGGGTGACGGGGAATGAGCGAGGAACATCATCAATTCTGCCGCCGTCTCGTCATCATCACCCCGCTCATTCTTCACTTCCTCTCCCTCCCCTCCTTCCCCGCCGTCGCCTCCTCCACTAGCCTGCTCTCCGACCCCGCTGTCATCCAGCACGGAATCTTCCACTCGGCTCCGGGCATGAGAGGATGGTGTACGAAGCAGGGGTTGAGGATTACGTAGGCGTTCAGGCGAAGAAGTGGAAGCTGCTCGAGGTCGAGGCTGAGGATGCTCGCCTCCTGGAATAGGCAGAGAGTGTGCTGCTAATAAAGGTGCAGTCGGTGATGCTGGACCGTTCAACATGGACGCCAAAGCCTTGGCAGCATTAACGTCTTGTGAGGTAGTGACGCGATCATGATTCGAGTGTGATTGAGATCGTTTCTTCTGTTGCGCGACGTTCACATGCGGGGAGGAAGAGCGAGGTGGGGGCTGCATAAACGCCAATGACTGTGAAGACGACGATCGACGATGACCATTACGAACAGTGTCCATATGATCCTCCATCCGCGTACGCTTATAGGGTGAAGTCGGCGAAGCTGGACCGCGAGCATGGGAGGGTGGAGGGAGAGGTTGCCAAAGTACATCGATGAGTTGCCAGGGTCGACTGGCGGACGGCTGCTCATACGGAAGCTGCGAGGTTGACGCGATGGGTTGTAGGTTGGTTTGAGAGACGCGTTTCCGTTGAGGTGAAGGTAGACGCTGTAAAGGGACACGCATCATCAAAATCACTTCCATATCCCCCTGATCGCTTGTGACGTACATTTTCGATTTCACCTATACTCATATCTGTCCACCCATGCGTAGCTTTCACCGAAGCAAGTTCAAGTCGTTGCTGAAGCGTTTGCATTTTCTGAGAGCAAAGTGTCAGTCTTGATAAGATAAGAATCAAAGACCTCACCTTCTCCATATCCATCCGTTTCCGGAAACGCTCAGCGTCCTCCTGGCTAGATCCGCCGACACTGACGCTGCTGACGCTCGTCATCTCGGCGGCGCAGTGGGAGGAAGAGGACGATGGGGTGGCCTCGCGCGAGAGGGAGTCGTGCGTGAGTGGGGATGCCATGGCTAGGTGGTGGAGGAGAAATGGGACGTCGAATGAACGACTCGTATTGCAGTCTGATGAACGACGAGGACGGAGGTACGGAGGGGAGGAGGGACGACTGGATGGGATGGGATGGGAGGACGCGTAGGACCGCACCGTTTCACGCGGCAGCCTGCCATCGCTGCAGCCGGCGAGCAGCACCCTCGTCTCAGGGTCGCGCTCCCTTCTCTTACCACATTCGTGGCCATCCCGCACCCTGTTTCCCGAAACAGAAGAAAAAAATTTATGCAATATCCCTCAATGACTCATCCAGCCCTGATAATGCCATGAATAAGCTGCTGCCAGGCCGAAAGAAACTGGCATCCTAGGTGTTCCTTTGGGATTCCCATTGACAAACTGATACCTCATCTAATGCTCTCCTCAATTTAGAGTCGCAAAAAAAGAAAACCCGACCGGGAGTCGAATGAGCCGGGGGCAAAAAAGGCAAAAAACAATGGGCGGAATCCCGGATTTGAACCGAGGACCTCGCCTAGGCGAATGAAATGTGAATTTAATCCCTAAAGGAGGATGCATAAATGAGGTTAGCTGCGCCTGACGGCCTTTATCGCTACTCTACGGGGGCGGGGGTGCCGTAGCCCCCCAGGTTGAGGTATAGTAGACACTGGAAGTGTCAAACGATGTGGAATATTGAAGTGTCGATTGATGAAGAGTGTTTTATTAGGCAAAAGATGAAACGGTTTTACCCAAGGGTCCGTGTCCCCTTTCAATAAGGCGCCGTTGGTGTAGAGGTTTATCATACCCGCTTAGGGGCAAAGCGTCCAGTAGTGCGGGAGGTCCGGGGTTCGAGTCCCTGATGGCGCCTCTTTTTCTATTGTACTTGAAACGTCTCAATAGAGTGTATTGTTCTTTTTCTTTTTGTATGTTGAAGTCATCACTGATGGCATCAAGACACTGATGACGGCGAGAATGATGGTGTCGAGGATAACAAAGTCTCGGATGATGATATCGTGTGATGACCCCTACACTAATTCCGCTTTCTTGGTGTTGTTATCACCTTGTAAAACTGCGGTTATATAGTGAAGCAGCAGCAAAAACCGTCTGGATCGAGTTTCTTCTCTGTTTCGAAGCGAGGTCAACTTGGACGTGACCTTGTGTTCAGACACGTTCCTGCCCGCAAGATGGTTCGGCCGGCGTGATCTGTCATGCTAGTGACCCAGATGTCCACGCCCACCCGGAATGATGTTGAGAAGTCCACACCTTCTCGTTCGGGGCTGCATGCTAGACGGGTTGTTGGATTAAACCGGTAGTCGACTAACGTTGACCCCGTCTTCGCTTTGCCGGCTTGAGGATGGTTTGTGTGCCGCAAGCTTGGCCTCGGCACTTCGACAGGTCAGCTGGTCTCCGGGTAATGCTCGGGATTTTGAACCTTTACGTTGATGGAATTGCCTCACTCCACGTTAGGGGCTCCGGCGGAACCCATTGGGGTGAAAGGATAATATTGTTCCGGCAGTCAGTCCTGCTTGTCCGGGACGGGTGTTGCAGTCGCGTTCATCCGGGGTAGTCCATTGAACCCACTGAACCTCCACCCCGGCCGGAGGAATAGTAATATCACTTGTGTTCATTGTCTCCCACCATGTTTAGCCTTACTGATATATGCATTGTATCGAATGGCTTCCTGGATTGCAAAGGGATTCATCTGAAAAGACTTCGATTATTTGACGACAGCCGCCACGAAAGGACAGCTCAGAGTTCGTCATGGCTCCTTCTATTGCTGCTGCCGATACTGCTCCGGGTCACTCTGACTCCCTGGACAAGTATGCTAAAGTCACCAGTAAGGTGTCCTCTGTGAGTAATGAGAATTCTATTCTCGCTACTGAGTTGACAGTATACCATCTAGCCTGGGGAGGAGTTACTAGTTTTGAACACTATTCGGTGTCTTGCGGCCGACTTGTGTCAACAGGTTAGTCGCCTTGCCTGACAGCTGTAGGAGCGGCATTACTTACATGAATCTGTAGTACAAGGGCGGTCACCCTGGTACGGTCATGGGTGCAGCTGCCATCGGACTTGCACTGTGGCGGTATCAAATGCGCTTCAACCCCGCCAATCCAGAATGGTTTGCAAGAGACCGTGAGTATCGCTTCTCTGGGCATCATAGCTGCTAACGCCTTTGACTGGCAGGTTTCGTTCTCTCGGCTGGTCATGCTTGCCTGTTGCAATATCTTTACCTACACTTCACAGGATACGAGGCCTGGTCAATGGACGTTATCAAAGAATACCATGCTCCTCTAGTCGACGGCACCATGGCTGCTGGTCATCCCGAGATCGAATTTCCAGGAGTCGAAGTGACCACCGGTCCCCTTGGTCAAGGTATAGCCAATGCGGTTGGACTCGCTGTTGCCGGAAAACAACTGGCGGCACAGTACAACAAGGAAGGGTACCCTATCGTCGATGGAAAGATTTGGTGTTTCACAGGCGATGGATGTCTTCAGGAAGGTGTTGGTCAGGAAGCAATTTCTATGGCTGGACATTGGGGGCTGGACAATTTGATCTTGATCTATGATAACAATAAAATTACGGTCGATGGCTCTATCGACGCTTGTTTTACTGACGATACGTCGGCCAAACTCGCCGCCACAGGGTGGCATATCATTGAGGTCAATGATGGGTCCAATGATGTGAGTTATGGGCAATACTGCGCATCCAGTCACCAGCTAATATCGTTTCCGTTAGCTTCCAGCCATTCTTGCAGCTCTTGACGAAGCCAAGACCATCAAAGGCAAGCCTGTCCTTGTCAACATCCGAACAATCATCGGATTCGGATCAGCCAACCAAAACACTGGTCCCGTCCACGGCGCAGCTCTAGGCGACGACGACGTGGCCTACGTCAAAACCCAGCTCGGCTTCTCCCCCGATGAGAAGTTTGTCATTCCGCCCAAAGTGTACGATTACTTTACCGATTGTAAACCCAAAGGCGAAAAGCTCGAGGCGGAATGGAATGATCTCTTAGCCGAGTACACCAAGAAGTATCCTTCGGAAGCCGCAGAGCTTCAGAGAAGACGCGAAGGGAGATTGGCAGAGGGTTGGGAGGAACGGGTGCCGAAGAAAGAGGACTTGCCAACTGCGCCGATAGCGACAAGGAAAGCCAGCGGTATCATGGTCCAGGCTTTAGTTCCTAACGACAAGACATTTGTGGCTGGGAGTGCCGATCTTATTGAGTCTACATTTGTTAACTTCAAGGGCCAGACTGAATTCCAGAACGTGAGTCGGAACTCTTGAGACGGCGCTGATCAGCAGCCTGCGTCTGGATTGGGCGACTACTCGGGTCGTCAGATTCGATATGGTATTCGAGAATTCGCCATGGTTGCCGTAGGTAATGGGTTGGCAGCTTATCAGAAGGGGATGTTCGTCCCGTGAGTCCAAAGAGACCCTCAATGTCAAACTTTTTTCTGACCATGTCCATAGTATCATGTCAACATTCTTCATGTTCTGGCTCTACGCCGCTCCGGCCGCCCGAATGTCGGCTCTTCAGAAACTTCGTTTCATCGGAATAGCCACCCACGACGCCATAGGTATCGGAGAAGATGGTCCCACCCACCAGCCGATAGCCCTATCATCTTTCTACCGTGCTCTTCCTAATATGAACTTCATCCGTCCCGCCGACGCAGAGGAGGTCATAGGCGCGTGGCTGTTAGCACTGAAAGACGAGAACCATCCATCCATCTTCACCCTCAGTCGTCAAACAGTACCCCTTCTTCCCGGAACCGACCGTTCAAAAGTCCCACTAGGAGCCTACATCGTCCACGGAGCTGATATCGAGAATCCGGACGTAACACTTGTCGCAACGGGGGCCGAAGTCTCCCGAGCTACCGAGACTGCCAATATCCTCTCCAACCTAAAAGTCAGAGTCGTCTCAATGCCTTCTCAAAAGCATTTCGACGCTCAACCGAAATCCTACCGTCAGTCTGTGATTCCCTCAAAAACTTCTTTCGTAGTCGCCATCGAGGCTTGGGGAGCATTTGGTTGGGCACGCTACGCTCATGCCGGATGTCACATGTCCACTTTCGGACTTTCTGCGCCTGCTGCTCAGCTTTATGAACATTTCGGATTCGCCCCGAAGAATCTGGCAGAGAAAATATCGGAGTGGATTGGGAGACAAGAGGGTTTACCTGGTGTAGGGGAATTCGAAGAGTTACTTTTGGGGTACGCAAAGTCTCACTAGCATCTGATTGTATGTACGCTTGCGTCAGGCAAATGTTAAGAGTATTTCACTGCGGCGCCATTGCATGTTGGCTCTCATTCTTTTGACGGTCCGCTCAAACTAATGAATCAAGAGCCAGCGAAAGAGGAAGCCAGATATCAGAAACGAACCATGGTACACCCCATCTGCATAACCTTTATTGCGTATAGCTATTCCGAGACCCCTACAGGTCTTCTCCACTCCACTGCCACCTCTTAGCCAAGTCCCACATCCCTTCATACTTCGGTGTTAGCCACTCCTTCCCCTTGGCATCACTTTCCGCATGTCTCGCTCTGAACTGTCGGAATACCCTCTCTGGCACCTCTCCCTCCCATATCAATTCACATTTATTATCCTCCATGCTCTCTGGTTTCGCCTGTGTTGGCTCCTCAACCTCGTCATTGTCTTCTTCGCCCTCATTCTCGCCCAGCGGACGAGCTTCTTCGGTCCAGTCTATCCGGCCCAGTAGGAGCCGCTTGTAGTGCTTGATTCCCTTGTCTACTCCTTCCACGAGGACCAGAGCGAAAGTAGGATGGAAGATACAGACTCCGGAAAGCAGGTCGTGCTTGGCTGTTTCGCGGACCTTGAATCGATGTCGGCCGTTCGTCAAGTACTTGATCCTA
This sequence comes from Phaeotremella skinneri, assembly GCA_001599695.1. NCBI lineage: Eukaryota > Fungi > Basidiomycota > Tremellomycetes > Tremellales > Phaeotremellaceae > Phaeotremella > Phaeotremella skinneri. Next base: position 912,682 of record BCHT01000004.1, read on the forward strand.
AAATATCTGCGTTAGGCTAAGTTCGTCCCAAAAACAGGAGTAACACTCACTTGAAGCAAGCGCCAAAGATTCCCTTTCGCTCCCTAGCCACCATTGCCAAATATTCCTTCTCCTTTCGAGCTTCCGGAGTCAGCTTCCTCTCTTCGTTATCCTGAATATGTTTTTTCGAACGGTTGGCGACTTCACGTCGAACTTTGGCTTCGACTTTAGTTGGATCTTGAACGGCGTCCGAGGTGAGAACTTTCATCAGATTTGCCAATCGGACTATGATGATACCGTCAGCGTCCACATCTATTGACAGATTGACATTGGTAGGGCACGAGGATTGAACCTACCCTTTGGTGGATCTGGAGGTAATAATCCCATCTTCTGCCTATCCCTCTTGTCCTCCAACTCAGCTTGACGACGTTGTCTACGCATCTTCTTCTGCTCTTTTTTCGTCAACATCAATCCTCGCTCGGGTTGACGCTTATCACCAGGCGCAGGCAACTGAATTGGATGCTGGACCAAATGCGTTACCAGAGAATCTTGAGACGTCTCAATCCAGTTTATAGCTTTGTCCAAATCTTCATAACTCTCTTCAGGAAGAAGAGCTTTATCCCACCATTCAACTGCGGGTGGAGGCTGTCTCTTCAAACTCCGTTCTAGGACCTCAAACTCAGAGTCCAAGCCGGCCTTTTTAGAGGCTTCGGCAATCCTAGCTCTCAAGGCATCCATCTTGGCCTCGTTACGAAGGGCGTCTCCTTGTCGGACATATTTACCCTGAGAGGCGAATTGAAGTTTACGGGACGGCCGAGCTTTAATCCTCTCCTCTTCGAAAGCTGAGGGACCAGCCGTGGTCGAAGTTCCGGCGCCTGAGCTGTACGGGTTCAATATGGGGGTAGCGATGGGTTGCACCGGAGCTGCAGGAGCCACCTGCTGATTCGCCTTGACGGAAGTGAACTTGGGAGCCATGGTCTTGTATCGATCCCGTAAAGCTCTCTTCTCATTCTTCTCACCTTGACCCTGTGCCGCTTGCTCGCTCATCAATAAGGGGTGCAATGCGACTGAACTGACTGATGCGATGGCAGGGGCGGCCGGCTCGGCTGTGGGCATAGAACCAGAGCCCGACAGGTATGGGTTAGATATCCTGGTCTTGAGAGCCTCGATACGCTCTTTGGCAGCCGCTAGTTTCGCAGCAATGGAAGGATCCATGCTGGCTGGTGGGGGAAGGGCAGAGGGCCCAGCAGGACGAGGAGGAAGGGCGGCGACAGGTGGTTTGGCGGGTATGGGCGACGACGATTTCGACGGGATCGGGGACGATTGCGGTTTGCTTTTTGCAGCGAGATCCGCTTCCACTTGTGCCTTCTTCGCGGCAATTTGAGCTCGAATGGACTATGATGTTCGTTGTCAGATATTGTTTAGTGGATACTCGGGAACGATGACACTCACTGCAATGTCGAAGGCAGGCTTTGCGCCTCCAGTATCGCTATCTCGTCAGCTGGGCTCGTGATTGCAGACTCACGTTTTCGGACGCTGAGCGTCAGGCTCTCCCGCAGGCGGCCCCTCTGCAGGACGACGTCCTGACATGTTGGAGAAAGAGATCGGACGAATAGAGATGGAAGTAAAAGCAAAGTCTCTTGAATTCATGATTGAATGGAGGGGGGTAGAGAGCGTTCCAAGATCTTTATTTGCGCACGCGTTATGCCCAACAGCTACGAGTGGCGGCGTCGTGCCCCCGCCAACAATCGTTGTTCTTGCATATACACACTTATCTACCTGTCCAAGTAGCATGTTCATCGAGAAGCAGCAGCACATAAGGTGTGTGTAGCTGTCATCTGTCGGACAACGGCAACAACAAGACCGACAATTGCCGTCATGAGCAACCGACGTGCCGTAACACCATTCATTGTTATCGACTATCGTCTAATCCCATACCAATTTGCCGTTGGCTGTCACTGTAGCTGAAGAGCCTCCACTCAAGACCTTCCCTTTTGCAGAGCCCGACTTTTTGCTACTACCATAAAGCTCATTGATTCGCTGACTAAAGACAGAGCATCCTGGTCAGCTCAAAGGGGTCGATGTTGAATGACTCGTTGATAAGAACTCACTTCTCCAGATCCTTGCGATGCTGAGCCAACCGCCGCAGTCTGTCCGCCTCTTCAACCTCTTTTGCAGCTTTCTTTGCCGCAGATTTGGCTTGGTTCTTGCGCTGAAGCTTTGTCGAAACTCCAAGCGGAAGGGTAGTGGATTGGGAAGCAGCGCTGGCACCGGAAGAAGCAGATATCGAAATAGGTTCTGCAACATTTCAGCTGCTACATCTGAGAAGCGTCACGAAATGAGATGAACTCACTCTTCTTCTTGATTGGCACGACGTCCCATCCATCGTCCTCCTCGATCCCTGTGGCTGTCCCAGAATTGGATAAGGTGCCTGCCATATCCCCTGACATTTCCCCGTCTGAACTCTCGGCGTAATCTTCCTCAAACTTGGCGATCTTTTGAGAAGGGGAGCTCGGTGTAGGTGTAGGCGTCTCTCTGAGAGATACTGATGGAGAAGCTTTGGATGTTTCCGGGACGATCTTCATTACTCGTGCATGAGTCGCTGGGCGATCTTCGGGGGCCAGCATACTACGATGACATGAACTTTGATTTGCATCAAGAAGATGTACAGACTTACTCGTCGACCTTTGTTTTCCTGGGTTTCGGTGCTATCTTCTCGGCGAGAGTCTTTGGTTTCACTGCCGCAGCGAAAGACTTGGTCTCAACCTGTGGAGGGTCAATCTTTGCTGCCTCCGCATCACCACCAACTGCAACCTCAACAGCCTTTGTGACATCTGCTCGCCGTTTCCCCTTCTTTCCAACCTTTTCATCTGGGCCTGACACCGGTTCTACCTTGTTCTCCGATTTTGATCGCTTCTTGTTCTTCTTCTTGGACGACGATGACGATGAGCCGGGCATTCCCGAGTCCGACGTAGTGGATTTGGGGATATACTGGTACCCGAAGGCGAGGATTACGAGGAGCGCAGCGCCCACCAGGGCCTCGGTGGAGATGTAGGGCATGGTATTAGATTTGAATGGGGGTATATGTGTCAAGAGTGAGATATGTTGGACGATTGGACATGATGGTCAACCTGGTGCTATGCTGTGGGATGGGTTATTGCCGAATGCGGTAATTTCTGTGCTGGTGATCCCCCGCCACCGAGGCGTGTCGCTGCAGCTGCACTCGTTGCGTGTCCATATCTCTCATCCAGCTCATCCCATCTTATCTTGCTTTCTCATCTCCCATTCTCTCTTTGCACCTCTCCTCGATACTCCCCCGCAGTCTTCTGACGATCTCATCCGAGCAGTATAACCCAGGTACGCTTGTCCTTTTCATAGCACTGACATGATGCCGATGGGGGCGTCGCGTGCGTCATTGCCTCTGGGAAGCGATCTGTCTTTAGCTCACTTGGCTATGCCTCTTCAAGCTTTAACGACTTAGACGAACGCATTTCCAAGATGGATCAGCAGCTTATTAATCTTGTCAATAAGGTAACGCTACAACCGCCGGGATCGCAGCTAACTTTTGACAGCTTCAAGATGTTTTCGCTTCCATTGGTGTCTCGAACAATATCGTAAGTTTGCTGGCTTGCTCGACTGCAGATCAAGCTCACTCCCCGCCTATAGGATCTACCTCAAATCGCCGTTATTGGATCACAGAGTAGTGGAAAGTCGTCGGTGTTAGAGGTAAGTCTCAAGGAGGAGGGACTCGCTGACGCTCAGAACCTTGTTGGGAGAGATTTCTTACCTCGAGGGACGGGAATTGTTACGCGACGACCCTTAGTGAGTTGTTCAATGCCAGATGCCAGGGGTTGCAGCTGACTCGAGCAGATCCTGCAACTCATCCATCGGCCAGCAGCCAGCAAGCCCAATGGCACTGATAAGCCAGAAGACGGCGTGGCAAAAATTCAAGTGAATGAGAACAACGCGGACGAGTGGGGAGAGTTCCTCCATCTACCTGGCCAGAAGTTTCACGATTTCGCGAAGATCCGAGACGAAATCATAAGAGACACAGAAAAGATGACAGGAAAGAATGCTGGTGGGTATTTTCTATGCAGAAAGTAGCTGACTAGCAGGTATCTCGCCCAACCCAATCAATTTGCGAATATTCTCACCTCATGTTCTTACCCTCACTTTGGTGGACTTGCCTGGTCTGACCAAGGTACCGGTCGGAGACCAGCCTCGTGATATCGAGAAGCAAATTCGAGACATGCTCCTCAAGTTCATATCCAAACCCAACGCTATCATCCTGGCCGTTACCGCTGCCAACACAGACTTGGCCAATTCGGACGGTCTCAAGATGGCGCGAGATGTTGATCCTGAGGGAACACGGACGATCGGTGTACTAACAAAGGTGGACCTGATGGACCAGGGTACCGACGTTGTCGATATCCTCGCAGGGCGAATTATCCCCCTGCGGCTTGGGTATGTTCCGGTCGTCAACCGTGGTCAACGAGATATCGATCAATCCAAATCCATCGCTTCGGCTCTTGAGAATGAGAAGAAATTCTTCGAGAATCACGCAAGCTATGCTGGGAAAGCTCAATACTGTGGTACCCCATGGCTGGCTCGGAAACTCAATATCATCCTCATGCACCACATCCGTAATACCCTGCCCGACATCAAAGCTCGGATCGGACAGCAGTTGGCGAAGTACCAAGCCGAACTCAAGGCCCTCGGCGGTGCCATGGGTGAAACCAATCCCGGTAGCGTGGTACTTTCCACCATCACGGAGTTCTGTGCCGAGTTCCGCACCATGATTGACGGTAACACGAATGATTTGTCTCTCAACGAGTTGTCTGGTGGTGCTCGAATCAGCTTCGTTTTCCACGAGTTGTTCAACAATGGCGTTAAATCTATCGACCCATTCGATCAGGTCAAAGACGGTGATATCCGGACGATCCTCTACAATTCGTCCGGTTCAACACCATCGTTGTTTGTTGGTACCATGGCTTTTGAGGTTATCGTCAAGCAACAGATTCGTCGGTTGGAAGAACCAGGTCTTCGCTGCTGTACTTTGGTATATGATGAACTTATCCGGATTCTTGGACAGCTTCTGAATAAAACCGTGAGTTTGCATAATCCCAGTGACGCTAACGGTCGATAGACGTCTTTCAAACGCTACCCCGAGCTTAAAGATCGATTCAACCTTGTTGTTATTAACTTCTTCAAATCAGCAATGGCCCCCACCAACAAGCTGGTCTCCGATATGGTGGCCATGCAGGCTTGCTACGTCAACACGACTCATCCGGATTTCATCGGTGGGCATAGGGCTATGTCGATCGTGAATGAACGGCTGGCGGCCGCGAAGCCTGCGGAGAAACCTGCAGATCCTAAATCGGGCAAACTCAGCAATTCGCTTAACAACGGCAAAGATCTCGACACGGATATGAAGAAAGAAGAGCCCAGCTTTTTCGGAAGTTTCTTTGCCAAAGATGCGAAAGCAGTAAAGAGGGCTGGAGGGAAGATGGAGGCCCCACCTGCCGTTATTAAACCAGTGGCCTCATTGAACGAGCGGGAAGTCATGGAGACGGAGGTCATCAGTGAGTGTGCTCATTCGTCATTTGATTGGCTCCGTATGCTAATACTCCGTAGAACTTCTTATCATGTCATACTTTGCCGTTGTTAAGCGCGAAATGATCGACATGGTCCCAAAGGCAATTACGTTGACGTTGGTGAACTACGCAAAGGAGAACCTGCAACGCGAGCTCCTAGAAAACCTATACAAGCCCGATGTCCTAGACGAGCTCCTGAAAGAATCACCAGATGTCGTTGCCAGGTGAGTACTTCTCTGTTCTAGTTATCTCGTTGTCCTGCCGCTGAGAATGTGTCAAATTTAGGCGGAGGGAATGCATCAAAATGGTTGGAGCGCTCAACGCAGCGGAAGCCATTGTCGCGGCAGTTTGATCTTGGAGGTTCAGTTCTGCGGCTATGTTATTATGGGATTTTGACGGACCGAAAGTAGACTGAAGAGATCGGGAAGGCGTTGTCATATATTTTCATTCGGTAGTGAAATGCCATACTTGTCGTCTTATTATCGTCTTCCGTGTGACGTCAGGGCGCAAGGGAACTCGTTGTTCTTCCTTCCTTTATTCCCCTCGTGGATTGACGGCATTTCTCACAAGGAGGATGTTGATGTGCTGGACGATTATGCATGTGTCGTAACCGACAGCATAGGATATGTTTCTGAACATGGTACTGTCCCCCAAAAATGTATTGTACTTGTACTTGTTTACGTGCAGAAACAAGCTAACTCCGACGAGACAAACCCGTTTCCTCCAATAATCAATGTAACCGCCGCTCAATGCTATCGCTCATATCTTCTCAAAAGCAAAAGCCATGTACAGGTCTAAAATAACCTCGTCAGCCAACTACAGACTATACCATGCAGGCAACAAAGGACAAAACTCACTCGCTGCCTCCCATTGATCAGCATCCATCGCACTTTCACCCTGCTGATTCACGACCCCCATTCTCCCCAACAACGGTCCGAAATCCCGACTACTCTGCTCATCCTGGAGGATCTCATTGAACGATTTCTTGTACACCAGACGAAGTCGATATTCGGTCGCGAGACTGATCACATAACCGGTCAGTGACTGTGTCTGCGTCTACGTCTACGACAAGATATGATATGAAACAACGAAGAAACGAAAGGCAAACTCACGCCACAAAGTTGTCCCAGTTCACTAGATACTCCGGGACGCCTTCTACTGCGTCCTGGAGGAAGAAACTGTATTGATGGCCGTATAACCCCTTGTGTTTCCGTTCAGCAAATTGGACATAGTAGCACGAGTTGCCGAATCTAAGGCTCTCGTCGTCTTCCGGTAATTGATTCAGTCGATCCCTTTTCTTGGCATGAGCATTGATCATACGCAATGCTAATAGAAACGGCCACGGCAAACTCACAGAAGGAGTTCGGAATCCGGAATAGTCCCAATGAAAATGCCTCCCTTCTTCAAGTATCTGGACACATTCTCCACCATCATCCTAGCCTTTGAAGCGGATTCGAAAGCGTAATGCATGCAGAACTGCATAGTCACATTGTCGTACAGGTCTTTAATCCTGAGTCTGTCTGGTAGGACGTCGCTGATCGGTCTCTGCCAGTGGATGTCAGTCCCTGGCGGAAGAATAAGCAGGCTCGACTTACGGAGTAGCAATCATGGGCAAAGAATGCCGCGTCAAACACAGGTCGTGACATGCTTTCATACCGACTCCGAGCTTGTTGCGTGGACGTCTCAGCAATGTCTGTTGGGACGCATCAGCTCAGGTAAACTATCGTCAGGACAAGAATTTCACGGAAACTTGCCTAGGCCGACGTAAAGACTGATCTTGGCTTGCTTCCACTTGTTCAAATCCCCTCCCTTCCCGCAACCAATATCCAGCACGCAGGCCCCCAGACCTCCAGGTCGCCTAGCAGCAAATTTGCCGATCAACACTGATTTGATCCAATTGTTGAACTTCTTCAGTCCGATGATCGGAGAAAGCTCGCGGCTCTCTACTCCAACTTCTGGTCGTGCGTTATCTGGATTCACAACCTGGTCAGAGCGAAGCTGACAAATCTAGAGCCTGACTCACAGTGATTGGCTACGGCTGCAACATTACCCACGTAGTGTGTCGAGCTGACTTTACGTCGTCTATCGTCGTGATTTTCATCTTGATCATAGGCCGATGGCCGCTTCAAGCTATTGTTCCCGTACCCGTTGAAATGGCCATTTCCATCGCGAGATCGATCCCATCCGATGCGGGCAGTGCCCTCTTCCTCAGGTCTCTCAGGGCCTCTTGCAGGTCTACCGTTCGAACTAGACGTCGATCCCCGTCTTTCGACGAAGCCCGTGGTTCTTTGCTGATTTGCTGAAGTAGGCCTTGGATCCGATGGAAAATACGACGCGTCGTTCTCCGATGGAATGGATTGCCTTGCACCAGGTGAAGGAGCTGACCATGAGGGTAGTGGTCGAGGTTTGCGCTTCCTCAACGGATTATTTGCAAACCCAACAGCTTTTAAGCGGGCGACATCGTCAGGTTGGATGGGGTCTAGAACTGAATCAGGACGCGAAATTCTGCGAGGGTTGTATGGGATTCTACGAGGCATTGGAGACGAAGAGAATCGAGGAGAATAAGCGTCGTTTTGGCTGGGTCGACGGGTGACGGTTGATCTTCGACTATTGGATACGGCGCTGGAGGGTGGACGAGGTTCATCGGACAGCCTCCGAGTCGTCGATGCAGGTGATGCATTATAGGGTGTTGGAAGTGGTGGTGGTTGGAAAGAGAATGGATGTGAGGCTGTACTTCGAGAAGAGCTGGGTCGTGATGCCGAAGCCGAAGCTAAGGTTTGCTGATGGCTTCGAGGCGATAACGAGACCGATGGTGAACGCAGGGGCAAATTTGCTCGAGGGGTTTCGTATTCATGCAATCGCGTTTCTTGAGGTGGCATCATCAAATGGCCTTCTGGTTTTGACCGCGAGGGACCCGCGTGATCATATTGCCCATATCGCGGGTGGGAATCATAAGGTAGATGAGAAGGTCCGCTGCTTGGGCTCATACTCGTTTGAGGGAAAGGAGATCTGCTGGCGTCCGATCGAGAGCGAGACGGTGCTTGAGCAGGAGTGAGAAACCCGTTGGGATCAAGGAAAGACTGTCTCGGTCCCGGGGAAGCGTTTGATGGCGAAGAGTCGTGAGCCAAGGATGAGGCCGAGTTGGACTTTGTCAAAGCAGGAGCCGAGGAATCGTTGAGGAGATTCGAGATGGACTGTCGATGATAGTAAGGTTCCTCTTCGGGAGCTGAGGACACTGACGTTCTTCCACTACCCCTCCTAGAGTTCCCTTCCACACTCTCATCATTCAGCAGGCCGCGTATCCCGCCAGGAGCTGAACTGGAGATTGGGAGCGACCTGGCCGACGGAGAATAGACGTTATCGTCGAACGCAGGTGGGCGCGAACGACCATTTGAAGCTGAACGGGGGTCTTCGTATCCCGAATAGTCTGAGCCTGGAGTCTGGTAATTGTGACCCCAAGGTGAAGAGCTGTTCACCGCTGGTGAGGGGACCTCACAATCGCGTATAGGGTCGTAGACCATGATCAAATTTATGGAGGTTCGATATTGAGAAGATTGACAATACGCTAGAACGAGTGTTTTTCACGTATAATATCCCTCCAACGGGGTAGTCTGTAGATCAACAGCGCATTGCGGTCCCGATGCAGTGTTTGGATGTCGTGTTGTGTTTGTTGAGCGATGGATGTAATATGTCAATAAAGGCGAAGGGGAGATGGATGGGATTGTTGTTGAGGATTTGCGTGCGCCGTCGTGGCACACTCATTTCAACGGCGTTAACGAAAAGCCGGGCACCTCTTTGGGTGGACCATTTCCTACTCATTTATAGACCCCCTCTTCTCTTGGACAGCCTTGACCTTTCTCTCTCATTTCGGGCTCGCATCCCGTCCACGATGGCGACAGCAGGCCCATCACGCGGTCCAGATAGTTGGGTGCCTACGAGATATCTCGAGCCGAATCATCCAGATAATGAGGAGGTTCTCGAGCAAGCCGCATACCAGGCTGCGGTCACCAAACACGGAGGCGATAATCGTGCTCGAAGGTATAAACCTAGACGGACAGTCGACTACATGGGAGGTATACAGAAATGGCGGATGGTGAGGTGGAATACATCGATGGATGTGTGATCAGCGACTGACCAGGGACGATGTAGATCACTAAATTAAAGTCAATACCGGACCATTGCAATGCTATTCATCCCAATCCTTCGGACCTCATCAACGTGAGTTGCTGCTTCCTGGCTATATACTAACCGGTATCAGCTCTTACCACCAGCTGCATTGCGACTGAATCCATCAACGTCAATATGTGACCATTTCATTCATACATCCATCAACAAAGAACGGTCTCCGACTCGTGTCGTAAAGGTACATCTTCATCTGCCGACCAAACTTCGACTGTGCTAATAAAGCTTTTCCAGTGGACACCAGATTCCCGTCGTCTTCTGACAGGTAACGACAAAGGCCAGTTCACCTTGTGGAATGGAAATTCGTTCAACTACGAATCGATTACTCAAGTCCACGACGATTCTATCAGATGTTTCGAATACTCTCATTCCGGTCAGGCATTAATATCTGCAGATAAAACAGGAGTTGTCAAATACTTTACACCTCATCTTACGAATATCCACGGTTTTCAAGCACACAGAGAAGCATGTCACGGAGTAGGATTGAGTCCGAATGACGAGAGATTTGTGACGGGAGGTGACGATGGGTTGGTCAAGATATGGAGCTATCGAGAGGCGAGAGAGGAGAGGATCTTATCTGGTGAGTAAGGAGTCTGTGTTAGGCAGCATAATTTTGACCAAGAGTATCAGGCCATGGATGGGACGTTAGATGTGTCGATTGGCACCCTACCAAGGGATTGGTGGTTTCTGGGAGCAAGGATATGCTGGTCAAGTTTTGGGATCCCAGGACGGGAAAGGATTTAAGTACATTGTAAGTCTGCCTGGTCCAAGCGAGAGTGTCTCTCATACTAATGCATTCCTCAGACATTCTCATAAATCAACGGTCAATTCCACAAAGTGGGGTCCGGACGGTCATCTAGTAGCAACGGCAGGGGGGGATGGGATGGTCCGTTTGTTTGACATAAGGACATTTCGCGAACTGGAGGCTATGAAAGGGCATACCAAGGAAATAAACTGTATGTTCTATCTTTGCGTCACGAAACTGTGCTGACCAATGTGGTCAGGCATCGAATGGCATCCGATTCACCACTCGGTCCTATGTTCCGGCGACGCAGCTGGCGCCATCATCTACTGGTCTCTCCTCTCCCCTGATCCCTCGAAACCTACAACAACCCTGGAGGCAGCACACGAAGATGCTGTCTTCTCTCTATCATTCCATCCTCTAGGCCATCTCCTATGCTCAGGCTCCAAAGATTTCACTGCAAGATTCTGGAGTCGGGCGAGACCTGTAGGAGGCCAAGAGAATGATCGATGGCATGTAGGAGAGGAGAGAGCTCTCGGATTGAAATACGAGCAGGTCCCTCCTCCAACCAATCTGGCGGACGGCGATGGGAGTTCAAGGCCTGTTAAACGAAGTCGACATGACGAGGATAATGGGATCTCGTTACCTGGTCTGTCTAATTTTGGGAATCTTCCCGGGTTAGACGGAGGAAATCCATCGGGCTCGGGCCGCAGTTCTCAACCATCTTATCCTTCTAGCACCAACAATGCTCTGCCAGGATTTGGCAATCGGGCGGACGCTCCGTCTCATAGTAATGGTGGGGGATTCAGTAGGACGTTGGGACCTTTACCGAGTCAGGATGAGATGCTGAGACAAATCGGAGGGGATCCTAGGAGAGATAGAAACGGAGGTGGAGGTGGAGGTGGAGGCGGCGGGAATGGGAACGGGAATGGATATAGACAAGGCCCGCCTCAAGGATATGGCGGAGGGCAGCAAGGCGGGTACGGGAGTCAACAAGGGTATGGCGGACAGCAGGGGAACAACTACGGTGGTCAAGGAGGATATGGCCGTCGATAGAGATGAGCCAACATTGTATTCATATATCTAGTGCATTATGTTCGTTATAGTATTACATCTGTCTGATCGGTCTCCATCTTCCGTCATCGTCCCATTTCGTGTTCAGCCAGAAGCTGGGACAACCCATGAGCTTGAATTCACAATGAGAAATTCACCATTACTCACCATATTTGGAATCCCATTAGAAATTGGGTAGACGTGTCCGCATCCCTGGCAGTTCATCGATCCCTCTTCAACGTGCATCTAAGAATCCCGCGCCAACTATCAGCTCGTCCTTCCTAGTTGTGAGGGATACGACACACCTCAAGCAGAACATGATGTAAAGCTCGTAGCTGATCCTCCGTTAACGGTGTAGGCGGCATAGTATCCGGTAAACTCGTATCACCGAGCTACGATCCACTTCAGTATGAAACGAGATACCACCCATTCCTCTCGTGAATAGGGGGACCAGACTATCAGTAGACACCTACCGACCGAGCCGTATCGACCAAAGCTGTCCAGTCGAGTTTTGGTAGGAATCTTTGGATGAATTCAAGGTTTTCAGGCGCTTCTCGGAAGACTAGTTCCACGTCTGCGAATACCAGGGGGAAATTGTTCTTTGTGCAGTTTTCTGTGGTGGGAGAGGTACGTTAGCATGTGTGTCGGACAGGTGGGTTCGTAGTGCGCATCGAATTATGCGGGCAGTCGAGATAGAAGGGTGGCAGAGGGGAAGGAGAAAGGATACGCACTGACATGACAGGTCAGCATGTTGTGGGTGATGAGGCGGACCATTTTGGCAAGCTTCTCAGGGTTGCTGGGGGAGACTTGAGTGGGTTATGTTCGTCAAGTTATACACTGCTATGCCTCAAACACTCATTGTCAATATTTCAGAAGAACGACGGCGGGGAATTTGATACCGCGGTTCAAAAAGCCACGTAAATTAAATTCCTCGAAACTCTCACGTCCTCCGCCTCTTCAACGTCGATTTCTCTGCGTTCCTTCTTTTCTCCAGGAAAGTCACTTTGCCAGCTTATCCAAAACCTCGATAAGCCACAGTCGCTTTTCTACTCAACTCTATCATCTATCAACCTACCAAAATGGCTTCCAAGGACGATTTCGAGAAATCCGGCGCTCCCGCTGCCAAGATCCACAAGATCAGGATCACCTTGACCTCCCGTAACGTTAAGAACCTTGAAAAGTGTGAGTTTGCGACCTGCGTTATCATAGAGCTAGGCAGATGAACGGATGGGCGGACGGATGGAGCGGAGTACTGATGTAGTTCGTTGAAATAGTCTGTGGTGACCTTATCACCCGTGCTAAGGACAAGGATCTCCGTGTCAAGGGCCCAGTTCGTCTTCCCACCAAGATCCTTCAGCACACCACCAGGAAGACGTGAGTTTCCGTTATCGAATCGATTTCGCTATCAGGCTTTTTGTTGACTTAAATCTTTCCTCGCAGCCCCTGTGGTGAAGGTTCCAAGACCTGGGACAGGTACGAGATGCGCATCCACAAGCGTTTGATCGACCTCCACTCGTCCGCCGACGTTGTTAAGCAGATCGTAAGTTCAGCTCCCTTCCTTCATGCTACCATCTTTCGGCATCAAGCCTTCTGGAGCTAACGGTTTGCTATTCCTTCTCCACAGACTTCGATCTCCCTCGAACCCGGAGTGGAGGTTGAGGTTACCATTGCTGCTTAAGCAGGGGTGCTTCGCGCTTATCCGTCATACGAGAGGGGGTGGAGAAGTTTGCTGTAGACAATCATTTGCATGCATCTTTCTGTCTTCACAACATCGGTTAGACGCACTTGATCTAACATTCTTGTCTGTCCGAAGACCTTCCCAGCCGCTACCACAGATTTCATCTGCAATTTCTACTGTACCCGCCAATTTTTCCGCACCGCGCCTGCGGAAATCGGAATGCCTGTCGGTACATTTATGTATATACTGGAGCAATACGAAAGAGATTTAAGATCCAAGACTACTGAAACTGATACCAAAAGCCAACGTATACTGAGCAGTCCACTTTCAAGCGGCACTGAGCTTCTCCAGCAGCCTCGCGACTCTCGCTCCCTCCCTGAGCCCACTGACCACAGCGCCCGCGACCGAGCCCCTGTGATCCATGTCTGTGTGTTCACCCGCAAACCCAAGTCGACCCCCGTAAACAGGTCTCGATAACTCCTTGAAATCCATTGGACTCCTCTCCCCGTTCTCAGAGACGATACTGGGGGTGGTAGTAGCCCCGAGAGCGTATTCGTCAGTCAACCAGTTTGTCAGGTTGAATTCGATAGGCTTGGGAATGGAGGCACTATCCCCGAGACCAAATCTAGATACTAGGAACTCGTGATATCCTTGTGCGACCTCTTCGGGTTTGAAGTTCGAGAGCAGGAGCGTTGCCGGAGTCTCGGAGAGGTAGGTCAGGAGCGTTGGGGAGGGGGATGGGAGAGAGGGGGCGTAAAAGTTTGCGCATACCAAGGTGGAGGAAGAGAGAATTTCAGAGATGGTGGAATTAGCTGTTGGTGGGGTTTTCGATGTGGGGAGGAAAGTGTAGGATCCGACTTTCGAGGCATTGGGCCACCAGGCTTTGTCGTAGTGTAGCAAAAGCTTCTCGAGAACGCCTACGTGCGTACCCTGAATCGTCTCCTGCAGATGGGTAGGGAGCTCCGGTTGGAAGAAGGTGGTAGGAAGGGTTTTGAGGACACCAAGAGGGATCGTACAGATAACAGTTTTCCCAACAAACGTCTCGCCTGACGACGTTGCGACTTCCAGCTTGTCCGAATCCTCTTTCACTCCCACCACTTTGGTAGATAACTTGAACTCGGCACCGGAGCTCTTGGCAGCATCGACGACTTTTCCTACAAGAGCCTCGTACCCTCCTTCGGGAGCTGCGTCCGACCCTGCAAAATTGGTGGAGGATTCCCATCCCGCCCATCGTAAAGAAGCCTTCTCGAGCTTAAGACCCAGAGGGATCTCCAACATTCTTGCCAGACCTTCCGCGAGGGATTTGTTAACTTCCAATTCTTTGGGCGGGGTGATGGTCTTGATGGTTGATGGATCTGCTGGAGAGGTGGTATTGGCATCGGCAGACGAGGGAGTCTCGGTCGGAGATGCTGACTGGAATAGTGGGGAAGACGGTGATAACAGAGCTGATGCCAGAGACGCTGAAGAGTTAGGTGGCGGATGAGGGGTCTTGTACGCTGCCTGAGCAGTGGAAAGCGAGCTTCGGAGCGAGGCCGCTAAGGGAGATGGAAGTGGGCCTGGCATGACTTCAGTATTTGAAGTCCTCTATGAAACTAGGGTAAACCAACCTTCTGGACCGTAAATCACCCCTTCAGCTGGTTTGGGTAGATGAGCAGTCTACAGAAAGCCTAGGTCAGCTGTGATCGTTCTCGTCCTGATATCAAGGCCAACCCACCACTCCAAGCTCCTTAGCGATTCCTCTAGTAGGATTCCCTTCCTTGTATCCATGAATCCAGCTGCATCCCACATCAATCTTGACGCCTTCACCCTTATTCGTCCAGGTCTTCGCTCGCCCGCCCACACGATCTCTAGCTTCCAATACAAGCACCGAGTGACCTTTGGCAGCGAGCTCTCGTGCAGCGACAGCCCCGGACCAGCCTGCACCGAGGATGATAGTGTCAAAGATCTTAGTCTGTGACATCTTTGGTGTGGAGGATGAAGTTGCAGAAGAGGGTCAATCCCGGGCAGATACCGTTCCCTTCTTAAGCAGATACAGGAAACAGGAGTACGAGTCAGGATATATCCGTACCGGACGTGCTCGGCCCGATGGCGCGATGCTGAATACCGGCTGCCACAGTCTGCCACTCGGCGTTATCGCCGCTGACTCGCCGCTGACTCGCCACACAAGGCCCCGCGTTGGGTGGTCGTCACTCAGCTATAGCTAGCTAGACAGATCGCTATATCGCCCTACCATCCACAACTCTTAAGCCTGATCTCAGCTCTTTCAAGGGCGGGTCCCTTCGCTATCATAGCCTACGCATAGGACGGTGTTGTTTCCGCCCGCAAAGTCGACCGTGGAGGGACGAACCGCCATTCAGCAAGCTTTGTTTGGTTCAAGTTTGTAGTGACGATTCTCCTTTATAATCAGTGAACGGCGTGCGAATACTTGGCCTCTCAACCTCAGCGAGCCTCCGAGACTTTGTGTGAAACGATAGCCGAGCTCGAGTCATTCCACCTAGATTGTTGCCTCTGTACACCGCGAGGTGCTTGGCAACGAACGCTGGCTCTGAGCCACCGAGCCGGTCCCGGTCCTTTGATGGACTGGGTGGTCCAGAGCTTAGGTCAGAATGACGGTCACCCAACGAAGGGCTCGGGCAGATCCTAGTAAGCCCGAAGAGAGGACGGGTGAGTCTCGAACATGATGCTTTCAGTTGGAATGCAGCGAGCTGACACTTCTTCGTTCTTTCAGCAACCGAGCCCGGTGAGCGATTGCATGCAGGCTGTTCTGCCTAGAATTTATCTCCGAGACTCCAGTACTGACAGCTATGCTACGTCGACAGGGATCAAATATACATGCGACGTCTGTGAGTTTATTGTCCGGCCTTATCGATAAGCCGAAGCTGATTGCAAACTCTCAGGCACTCTTGACATCACCCATACTGTTCGGATAAAATGTGCAGCCAAGGAGTGTGAAGAGGTGGACTTGTGCCCAGCTTGCTTTTCCGAGGGAAAAGAAGTGCAACGTCATAAAGCGTGGCATGACTATAAGGTTGTGGTATGTGTTGGCTAGCTTACTATCCTTGTTCAGCCGCTCAGCAATTCCACCCTAACATTTTATCTGTACAGGAACAACATTCACAACCGATATTTACAGCCGACTGGGGAGCGGACGAAGAGCTCTTGCTCATCTCAGGCCTGATTCAAAACGGACTCGGTAACTGGGCTGAGGCAGCTGAGCACGTCGGAACTCGTACTAAGGAGGAATGTGAAAACCATTACTTGGAGGTCTACTTAGGCGTGACGAAAGATGGGAAGGACATTGTAGGAGGTGGTGGGGAGGTGATGATGGATGTTGAAGAGGTTCATCTGGGACAGAACGGTGTGGTGGAAGGGATTACCAGAAAGAGGCGGAGAGAATTCATGCCCGTGAGTTGTGTTGTCTGGTACTCGAAGCAACCTATCGATGCGGTCCAGCCGGAGCGGTAGCTGATACTAGCTTCGACAGCCTATGCATCGGACTTTCGATGTTGATCCGGATGAGTTTCAAGCTCGCAAGAAAGCTCGCATCGAGGAAATGCGGAGACCGCATGGTACGTCTTATTTCCCCCTTGCGATTACCATGGCTGACGGCTTTCAATCAGCTCTCCCTGCTCCCTCGACCAATGCTCCTCTGGTATCGGCACCCACTAACCATGAGGTCGCCGGATACATGCCAGGAAGATTGGAATTCGAGCATGAGGTTGACAACGAAGCTGAGATGGCGGTGAAGGACATGGAATTCGGGCTGGTGTTCAAATACGGAGGAGATGAACAGCCTGAAGCCGTTGTGACTCGACCGACCGGAGACGACGAGGCCGATGGAGAAGACGATGGTGATGAGGAAGATGGGGAAAAGGAAAGCAAGATGACTGAAAATGGGAATGCAAAGGGGGACGGTGGGAAACGAGGGTCTGGACAGGACGATAGTTCAGTCAAAGTCAAAGAAGAGATCCTAGATTCTCAACCAGAAGCTAGCGGTTCTCATTCTCATATATCACCTTCGTCGTCCCCCGGTAAACCGGACGTCAAAAACTTATCGTCTAAGAAAGGAAAGGGGAAAGCCAAGGCTGAGCCTACAGTTGAGATGGAGGACGAAGACGAGCTGGAAATCAAGCTGGCGATGCTGGATATCTATTTTTCGAAGTTAGATAAAAGAGAGGAAGCCAAGGAGATTATCTTCGATAGAGGACTGACAGAGCATAAGCGGGTGAGTGAAGATTGTGAACTATATGTCCCGACTGAGAGGAGCTGATGATACTGTGTCTTTTGCTATCATTAACGGCAGATACTTGCAAACGATCGAAAGCGCCCGAAGGATGAAAGAGAATTGATCCAGCGTTACAAGGTGTTTGCGAAGATGCAGACTGCACAAGACTTTGAGGTGTTGATCGAGGGCTTGATATGTAAGTTTAATGACATTGCTAAATCAAGGATGCTTTGACTTATTCACTGTTGTAGATGAGCAAAATCTTCGGAAACGTATAGCGGAATTACAGGAGTATCGCCGAGTTGGTATAACAACCGGACCCGAAGCTGAGGCGTATGACAATGCTAAAGCAGCAAGAGTAGGTCCCGCTCGTCTCTGCCGTACGTTTACGAGCTGACTAGCCATTGCCGCAGGCTGGCTATCGACCTGTTCTGCCCCGAGAGCGGGAAGTTATACCTCCGTCCGGCGCACGAATAAACGCAGGTCAGCACCGATTCCTCCATGGAGGTATGGGGACGCCTCCACCTGGTATGGAATCGAAACACCTTTCAGGAAATGCAAGCCGAGAGCCTACGCCCAGGATCCCAGGTCAAGTGGGCCGGAAGCCTCGTGAGTTCCCGGGCCGACTGTCATCTCCCAATCTTGGATATGAGCTAATGACATTCACTACGACAGCCACACCGCTCAATCTTGCCAACGCTCAATCCCTCGACCTTCTTTCGTCGGAGGAACAGGATCTTTGCTCAACGCTGCGAGTCCTACCTCGGCCTTATTTGACCATCAAGGAAATGTACATCCGTGAGAACGAGCGGCGGAAGGGTTATCTCAAGCGTCGTGATGCGAGGTGAGTAGCTGTTCAGACCTGTCGTGTCGTTTAAGGAGGCGAGCCTTTGGCTGAATATCGCGTTGGAATCCCAGGAAAATGATGAAGATTGACGTCAACAAATCGGGTCGAATATTCGACTTCCTAGTCTCTGCGGGCATGCTTTCTTTAGCGTATGATCCCACAGCTAAAACCCTTCCGCCCGGTAGCGGCAAGGATGGCGGTGGAGGTGTCACGGGAGTCGTGCCTATCCATCCAACTACCCATGATATCTATCCAAGAAGCGTGACCGGTATCAACGGGGTCAACGGGATTCACGGCGGGATTGGGTTGGGAAATGGGTATAGCAGTCCGAAGAGTGCGTCGGTGGTCGGCGCCTCTTGAGTGGCGCCAGGAGTGAGTGAGTAGCGTAGGGGATATTCATGCAATACCATATGCAAGTACGGGGAAGCTGTCCGGTTCGGTTGTTATATGTCATGGATTATTACAAGTCGATATGCATATGTGGGATTACAAGGAGAGTATTCGTGATGATCATGAAGGGTATTGCCACGAGCTTGACGTGGGATCGCATAAAGCCGCTGAAGCTTCCGCTCCCCGAGCGCCGGTACGTCAGTTGCAGCTATCTCTTACTACCTCACTTGTCCATCCTCTCTTCACTCCAGTCCAATTGGGCCTACTCCCCTCTGACACTCTCTCGCCCCCCGATCTCGTAGACTTTTACCTCTCATCAACATGTCTCGCTCAGGAGCATTGGACGATGGGGAAATCCAGTCGGAGATGAACAAGATGGTCAGTCTTTCCCTCCTTGCACCACCCCGTGTTCCTACCGTCCTATACCCTTAAGCTGCTGAGTGCTGATAATTTGTTGCCGGATTCCTGTAGGTGGCATTCATCTCGCAAGAGGCTAGAGAGAAGGCTCGTGAGATTCAAGTCAAGGCTGATGAGGAGTTTGCCATCGAGAAGGTAAGCCTTCATTGGTTCCCCGTTCGACAGAAACACTGACGACGGTGGATTGCGTCTTGAAGGCCAAGATCGTCCGTCAAGAGTCGCTAGCTATTGATGCTCTGTATGAGAAGAAGCGAAAGCAAGCAGAAGTCGGTTGGAAGATGTAGGTGCCGCCCTTATTCCTTTCGCGTCGTGCAACAGATTATGGACCCCCATACTGACTTACCATGCCATGCTCATAGTTCCCAATCAACGGCCCTGAATGCTTCGCGTATCAGTGTCTTGAGGTCCAGAGAAGATCATCTCGGCGGAATCTTTGACGAAGCTTCCAAGCGTGTCAAGGATCTCAGCTCCGGGGGCTCTTACCCAGACGCCGTCGAAGCGCTGATTTTGGAGGTATGCTTTGAATCTCTATCACTCCTTCTTCCCTTCCATCTTCGGCTAATACGGATTGATCTCTCTCCACAACAAAACAGATCCTCCTCATGCTCCTTTCCCCATCCATTGTCCTCGCCCATCGTCCCAAAGATACAGATCTCGTCAAGAAAGCTACTTCAGCCGCCCAGAAGAAATACACCGAGATCTCCGGTAGAGTGACCGAGGTAGAATTCGAGTCTAGCTTGCCTGACGACTCGGCTGGTGGGGTTGTTGGGTCTTCAATGGCTGGGAGAATCAAAGTTGATAACACCTTGGGCGAGAGACTCAAGATTCTTGAAGAGAAGGTGCGTTTGAGCTTTTCATTACAGTCCGTTTCAGATACCAGGAGGGGACTATCAGATACCAGGAGACTTTCGCTGCTATTTGAGGCGCTCATCCGACTGTTGATGGTATGTTCATGCTGACGTCTGGAATAGATGTTGCCAGAATTGAGACACGACCTCTTTGGCGTGAATGAGAACAGGAAATTCTACACTGTCAGTTGACTTTTCGCTCATCTGATGACCGACAGCCGTCCTGACTCCCTAGTAGTAATTCGATCGAGCCTAGAAACCGTGTCGTTGGGACTGCTATTTGGATTCCAGTAGAGAAATGCAGAAATACAGCAATACAGCATTACCTGCAATGTCTATGAACACTTCACAAGCTTCAAGCTTCCTTGCCAACTTTCTGTCAGCTGCGAGATTGAGTGTATGCAGTGGTTTCCTGCTGCTTTTGACTTGGGGTAGTTATCCCGCCAATGCGGCTTTTTCCTCTTCAATTCGCTGTGTGAGGCGGGGAGCGTGCACCAAGTGCGTGGTTCAAGTGCTGGTTGGAGTATGGTCGTCGGGCGTAATCCTGTCATTCAGCGAGAATGCCTTCAGTCTATCGTGTGCAGGAGTACTAGCAGTGGAATTGAAGTAGCTGTGAGTTCCCGGCAGAAGTAGGGGGATACTATGAGCTTTGGTACATGGCCTTTCGTAGCAGCATGAGTTGGCGAGAGACGGCACGCCAGCGTGCGTCTGAGCATGACGGTGAGGATACTCAAGCTGGTGATTTGGTAAACCGTAGTCGTCTCGACGGCTTGCATCGTGACTTTATATTGATTCGAGATCCTGTCCTTCTAGACTGAGTGAGCAAGATTCGTTGGCTGTAGTGTTGACACGGACGGTGGTAGTAAGCTCGCCCTTTTCTTCTTCAGGCCATCTCTTCAATAGTCGACAGAAACCACGGGCCACTTCTTCAGATCAGCAATTCATCAGACCTATTCTCCCAGAACTGACGACGAAGGATCACGAACACCGATAGACATTGGGAACGGTGTGGTATCACATGGTGATTCTCCACGTCGTGATGGACAGTCGTGCATGACCTTGGATGTAGAATTCAACGGAACAGTATACTGTATTCAATGCTTGAAATCTTAATTCTAACCCAATTCCCTGCTTTCAAAGTCAAACCCATTCAATGTCTAGACACGTATAGTGTCAACGGCCATTGATGGTCGATCTATGCGTGTACAACTCCGAAACGCAACTATTGAAATGACTACTATTTCATTCGCCGGTGCAAGTGATACGACTGCATCAAGTATGGACTGTCTACATGACCATGCGGACAGAATACACCCCATGTCATATTTCTCGTACCCCCTCACTTGCTCCCGTCCACCGTCACCAGATCGACACGTCATGATGATCGCAGAATGGCGGGTGCGGGACACGGTAAGGCGATCGTCGCGGCCCAGCGATACGGTAGCGAATTTAGCATTGCCTCGAGGGCGTTCTTTCCCTCGGGGTCTGGCTAGAAGCCACGAAAAGACCCTGACGAGTCCTGTCGATCATTTTTCAATTCCGCGTCTCATCTGTATTCATGCCGTTGTGCTGACCTTGACCTTGACCTCGACCTTGAACGCCTCTCGACCCACTCAGGACGGAAGCTGATCAGCCCCTGTGCGTAAGCTTATGTCAGGGGGTGAGAGGGAAGGTAAGGAGAGGACGGGAGAATCTTACGGAGAGGAACGCGCAGGGAAGGAGCAGTTGATGAAAGTCAAATGAGGACAAGGAAACAAACGCCACTCGGATGGACCGGGCGATCGACAGACCGACCGAGCGTGCAGCGAGAACAACCCGTTACTATTGCAGCTACGGCTGCATGCTGCATGAAAAGCTGGCGTGCGACATATTGCTTGAGAGGGACAATTCACTCACCACTGTCACTTGCCTTTCCTCCCCCATACCCACGAGACAATCAATCTTCCATCTCCCAGTCCTCCGAGGGGCTCACGATGTTCCCAAGGCGTCGACCCTGCATCGGCACGATACACTTGACTAAATAAATCTCCCCATCCCCTGACCTCCCAGGGGCTTGTTTGGTTCCAGAACCCGACGCCTGACGATCTCCCGCTTATCCACGCTGATCGGAGCCCATGTCGCGGCGCGTGCGCAATCGAGAAACCTGTCGTAACGAGACGACAACCCAACCTCGGGGCTCGGGGGGAGCCTGAACCTGATTCGGGAGAATGAGAATGTAATTGTTCTTCCCGACGGTACGGTACGAGCCATTCGGCAACGTACGTACGGGTTTTCAGGATTCGGGCTGGCGTCTACTTGATTCCAAGATCATTTTAACTAGTGCTACAGGATCGTCAGAGTCATCGCTTTTGTCCATTCGTCTTTTTCTTTTCATTGACATCGCTGTCGGTCAGTCATTCGCTCACCCATTACCAAGGAGCAGCTGAGATTGCTGCTAGAACATCCTCGACAGCCGTATCCATCGAAGAAGGTGAGCTTTCTCGACTCATCCTCAAGTCGTTTGCCCCCCACGGGGTCGATTTCGGTCGTCCCGTTCCGGACGGAAATATTGCTTTTCGAGTTGGATCTCCACTCTTGGTTCTTTGTGGAACGACGTGCTGGTGGACATTCTTGAAACCTGCCTTTCGTAATGCTGGCTGTATCATGGTATCGCCCCATCGGCTACTAGCGTTGCTAGACTGACCAGACCGAACGCTGAACGCGTATCCCGTTTCCACATCGTCGGCGATCGACATCGGGGACTGATACGACCTTTCATTGAGGGGTTGGATTTCCGATGTCGGGTTCTGGTGTTTCGAGTGACTGGTTACTTGGGATTTCCGTTGATGTGTGCTGACTCGACTGATGTTATATGTCAAGCAGTCATGGGACGCTGAAAATTCGACGTCCGAGATTCCCAATTTGCGTTAGCGAGGAAGAAGCAGTGAGTTGCCGTTCATGTCCAGGATCCGGGGTCAAAGGGAGTAACTCTCCATTTGATACTCCACTCGTCACGCTCCTCCTCTTCGGCGTTTCAATCTCTTTCTTGGGGTCTCCTGCTACCGTCACTCAATTCGTTGTCAACCATCACCACCCCAAAGATTCCATCTTCTCCCTCGCTCGCCTAACCTTCCGTTCTCCACCCTGACTTTAGCTGTTTATTCCTCCGTCCACTTCCCCTTACATCACGAAGCCTGGTCCTTCGAGATGGTTCGAGCCACAAGGTTTATCAATGCTGATACAACTCGCGTCCTTTTTCTCTACACCACCCTTGCCTCATCCTTAGCTCTCCATTCAATTGTGGCCCCTTCTCCGGAACCGAAGCGCCAACTTTCCTCATCCCGCAGTGGTTTCCCGTTGTCCTCTCCCTTTCTAGATTTCTAGACCAACCCACTAGGACGACCCCCTGACACGCTTGGGACTTGTTATTGATCCCACCTTTAAAGTTTGTTTCGTCTTGGTCTCAGCTCGACTTCGACCGACATCCAGCAAGGGGGCCGAACGGTGGAGTGTGGTCGGGAGAGAGACAAGCGATATTGGTCCAGCGGCAAGCGGAGAGTAGTTGCGGAGGTGCAGACCTTTCTTGTCCCTTTCACATTACATCAAATCACCCCGGGATTCCCATCGGCCAGTGTCATCATCCTCAATCGACGTCATCGGACTCAGTATAAAACCGGCAATCCCACATTGATCGTCAAGCTTAAGTTTGGAAACCGTGCCCTCTATCGTCTTCCCCAGTGTCCCTCGAATCCATCTCGAGCCGGTAACCAAGGAATACACAGCTGTGAGTGTCTATCTATTTTCTACCTCGCCGGCCCTGGGACGGGATCGGCCGTTCTCCAACGTGCTTCATTTAATTGCCCTGTACCGGAATTGGGCCCTGCGAGGAAGATGTCATGGCGTGCTTGGAGGGAACGAGATCAATGGGATAATCCCGTGGTACGGGGAGTCGGTCTCCCATGATCCCAACTGCGGACAGGGGAGGGATGGTGATGGAGACAGCGGCGAGGGGGGCCCGGGGGGG